>JAQIUQ010001268.1:485000-805000 GCA_030378365.1 Hybognathus amarus | reverse complement strand
GGATATGTGTGTTACATGTGCATAAATTGGCCAACACCCTAGAAACAGAAGCATGTGATAAAAAAATACAGTCTTTGCACCTGTGTAGCCTGTTCTACTCGACCCACTCTGAGTGGGATTCGAACCAGGGTATGTGCCATAGGAGGCGGGTGCACTAACAAGGATGCTAAAGACCAAAGCCATTAGCATCAGTCGTTAATGCACCTCTTCGATATCAGGGGAGTGAGGTTTACATGCACAGATCCATCATACTAAAAAACACTTTTCACAAAAAGGTCTTCTTCACAAAAAAGAAAAGGGCTTTTCACACTTGAAATTGTTAACTCTGGGTCATTCTAAACCAATTCTGAATTCTGGGTCATCTTGTTTCACATAATTTACCCGGGTTAACAATTAAACCATACGCTGCTGCATTTGTAAACCCTGTGTTAGCGCTCTTATTTGCATATTTGCAATGTTACTGTGATCCTCATATGACACATTGCCAACCTATCAAGTTTATCCTGAATAGACTTTTTCGAACTAGAAGGTAAAAATTAAACATTCAATTTATGTTTCCCTCCATCGTTTGACATTCTTCTTATCAAATGCTGTAACAAATGTGTTTCCATGACTGTCCAAAGCATGTGATGCAAATATGAGGCTCGGTATTGGTTGTTGGATGTTAAGTGTCTAGTCATAACATTCTAACACCACAGTCGTACCAGATAGTTCATGATTCGCAAACCTTGATTTCTCAAGGGGGGTGAGAGCCGCGTCCATGCACTTTGTAAAAGTACGGGGTGCTAGAGATGGGCCGAACGGCAGACGGGGCATCTTTGAACGTGAGAGATAAACCAGTCCCTCGGGCGAACATGCGCAAGGATTTTCCTGGTTGTAAGCATTTTGAACAGTCTTTTCATAAGCACTTTGTTCAAATGTCTCAGATATAAGATAGGCCTGAGGGCCCCGTCCCTTTTGGGCATGAGAAAAATAACGGCTGTAAAAGCCTGACTCGCTCAGAGAAGTCGGTACCAGTTCTATAGCCCCTTTGCACAGCAGCTTCGCTATTTCTGCATGGAGTAGATGTGCTACATCCACATTCACTGTAGTCGCAATCTGTGCTCGAAAGCGTGAGGGAAGGTGAACTAACTGTAGCAAATAGCCCTGCCTTATTGTGCTTAGCACCCATTCTGAAACCCCTGCCCTGTTTTATATGTACAGCTAGGTTCCGTGTTCTGATCGCCACACTGCATGGACCCTAGAAATTGAACTGGAGATGTGGGCGCAATGCTCAATGATTGAATAGGGTGGCTCGCTGACAGCGGTGACGGGCTGTTTCATATATGACATCCCGATTGCCATGAATGGGGAGCGTCTTGTGATCACCCAAGGCACTGCTCGCGCATCACAAAGTGAAGCGTTTACTCAGTAAGCGTGAGCGGGCACGAGACTTACATGCATATTCGACGTCCCGAACACTTTGGACGGAGAGATAGGCGCTTGAGGGAGTCATTCTAGCGAGCATTTGCATCAGAAAACAACGGCAGTGTGGCTCGTGAGTGGCAGCTGCACGTCTGTGAGGGGAGGCGGAGAAGGCGAGAGCGAGGCTCGAGGGAGGGAGTCCGGCGATAGCCTTTGAGAGCGCCGCTTCTTTGGCACGGTCCTTCAAAGGGTGGAGTGACGGCTTGAGAGTTGAACACTTCGAGTTGAGCCCGCAGGGTCGACATCGGAAGTGCGTCGCTGAGCTCACAACCCCTTGAGAGTGTGAGAGCTGCGTGTTCCTGTCCCAGGCAGAGAGCGCAGATCACATGGCGGTCTCCATCGCTGAGCAGGGCTCTGAACGAGCCGCAGGAAGTGCGAGGCATCTTGAAAAAGATGCTCTCTCCTCTTTTAGTAAGTTAAGTCTCTCAGTAAGTTTTGCAAGAAAGGATACGTCACCGGATAGCGTAGCTTGCACGGATGGCTGAAGGTGACAAAGATGGCCGGCTTCTTCAGGCGCTGTCCTAAGCTGGCTTGTTGCTTTCTCAACGGCAGCGGCTTCTCTCTAGATTCAGCGATGCATAAAGCTTCGCTGAAGAGATGAAAAATCAGAGAAACAGACTCTGAACCCTGCTTATATATGCTAAGCCACGCCCATACTGGCGAGCAACGACGCTGTGAAGCGCAATGACACTCTGCTTCGTGTTGTGGCAGCATTACCGCCTTGTGCATTATTTTCTAAAAATTCAACACACAATGCAAATAAACGAGCAGGGTTTGATAACCCCAGGAAAAAAAGCAGCGTAAACCCCACTTTTAAATTACAAGTGTGAAACTTTCCCTTACGAACAGTAGCAACAACTTAGCAACTAGACAGAATAACATAGCAACTAAAAATCACTTCATGACATACTTTACAGCACAACAATGAGCTAAAAACCACTTAGAAGAACCTTGGCAACTGCATAAGACCCTGGCAACTATCCAGAACAACCTAGAAACCACATAGTAATGTGCTCAAAACCAGTCAGAACATATTTGTAACTGCAAACACTGCAACACTTTGGCAACCACCCATCACAATAAAGAAACTGCATAGTAATGGGCTTAAAATCACCTATATCACCACAGCTGCATGATACCTGTCAATCCCCAAGAACATCTTAGCAACTGCTTTTTAACACACAAAAAATCACTCAGAATGTGTTTTAAAAAAAAACACATTATACCCTGACAACCACCCATAACACTCTAGCAACCACTAAGTAACTAAACCCACTTCGTAGACCATTGGAATAGCAACATGCTAAAAACTATTAAAACACCTTATCAACCACATAACCTTGGAAACCACCCAGAACACCCTAGCTACTGAAAAGCAGCGTGCTAAAAACCACTTAGCATACTTTGGAAACCACATATCAACACCCTAGCAACTGCATAGCAATGTGTTAAAAAATGTTTAGAATATCTTAGCATTCACATATCAATACCCTGTCAACCACCATGAACACCCTAGTAACCACAGAGCAGTGTGCTAAAAAAAACACTTAATACCTTAGCAACCAGAGAGCTAGAACCATTCGAAACACATTCCCAACTGCATAATACTCATTGATAACACATTGAACTCCCTAGCAACCACATAATAATTCTGTAAAAAAAAAAAAAATAGAATACCCTAGCAACAACATAGCAACACCCTGGCAACCATCCAAAAACCCTACCACTGAAGTGCATTTTACATATAGAGTTTTTGCACAGAGCCTGACATCATGATAACACTAGCTGGAAAGATCATCAAGTCATTAGTCTCATGGCTAATTGTGTCTTTCCGTGGCAAATGGACCCATTTACATGATGAATCACATGAACACACTCACAGTGAGGAGGTCTTGCAGCACCAGACGACCCTCATCAGTCGTTCTGCAGCTATATAAAGAGCTGTAGTCCATCACCATGATGGAAAGTGGGCATTCATGAATACTGCATGCACACCCTAACTTTAGCACTGAGCGCAGCTATAAGGAGAGTCCGACCTTAAATTTGGCTAAAAGCAGAACATCAAGCACAACAAAACCATTAACAAGAATCGCAGACAAAACAACAGATATATATATATATATTAGACATATACTTTTTATATAGTATATTTTCATGAATGTAGCCTTTCATTTCTAAGGTCCAATCCGAGACTGATGCTAAGTGGCTAATGTTAACTTAACTTGTACAGACATGAACCTTAGTTTGTGCAGTTTGTTGAAGGTGTGCTATTACTTTTCAAAATGCAACTGCATAGTAACATGCTAAAAAAACACCATAGAATACCTTAGTAACCACATAATCACACCCTGGCAACCACCCAAAACCCGGTTGCAACTGCATAGCAACATGATAAAAAACACATTTAAAATAACTTAACACCCTGGAAACCAACTGGAACACTCTGGTACCTGCATAGCAATGGGAGAAAAAAAAACACTCAGAATACCTCTGCAACCACATAAAACCTTGGCAACCACCTAAAACTCCATTGCAACTGCACAATACCATAATAATATAAAAAAAACACTTTTAGAACAACTTACCAACACCCTGGCAACCAACTGGAACATTAAAGCACCTGTATAGCAATGGAGAAAATACTTAGAACACCTTTGCAACCACATAACACCTTAGCAACCACCCAAAACCCTATTGCAACTGCATAACACCACAATAAAATTAAGGCAGAAAAATAGACCACCCTGGTAACCAACTGGAACATTCTGGCACCTATATAACAATGAAAAAAAAAACCTCACTGAGCAGACTGATCTCATGAAATTGTGTGTGTGACATGCCAATTCGTATTTCCATTTTTGAGTGCTGATCAACACACATAATCGCTTTTCAGGGTGTTTGATGAACGCTGTTGACTTAACATTACATTACTGTATATATAAATATATGACCTACCCGTCACTGGGGTTAATAGCATTTATGAGTCTTCCCCTACCATCCTAGAAAAAAAAAATAGCGCTCCCCAGATGTAGATCTACATTTTGCTTCATTTTGCTCGGACATTTGACGGCGTGTACATACACGTGGAATCACTCGGACACTCAGAAAAACACTGAGAACATAACACTTTGGCAACCACATAACACCTTGGCAACCACCTCAACCCCCATTGCAACTGCATAGAACTATAATAAAAAACACATTTAGAACAACTTAGCAACACCCTAGTAACCAACTGGAATATTCTTGCACCTATATAACTATGGTGAAAAACACAATCATAAAACAATTTTGCAACCACATAACACCATGGCAACCACCTAAAAAAACATTGACACTGCATAGCACCATGATAAAAAGAAAACACTCGAAAAACTTAAACTTAGCAATACCCTGGAAACTAACCAGAATACTCTATTACATTGTACTTTTTATAATTTACGTATTCAATATGTATAAACTACTTGGAATACTTTAGCAATAACAACACCATGGCAACCAGCTAATCCTCTAGCAACCACAGTGCAATGTGCTAAAAACACTTAGGACATGTTAGCAACAGCATGACACCTTGGCAACCTCCTAGACGTTACAGTGGTGGTTGTTAAACTCCCACCCTAATGTCAACCAGTCATCACTAAAACAAAAGCAGGCTCTCAGAAAACAGCGAAAGGAATGCAAAGTGAGTTGAACAGAGGCCCGTAAAGGTACATCAGAAGATTTTCTGACTGTCACTACTTGCTTGAGTTTGGAGGTTGGCCAAACTTAAAAAGATAGAGCATGAAGGAATGTATTGCTAAAGGGGAACTTACTCTCATCTTGTCTTTCTTCTGATGGCTCGCTCAAGCCAGGGATGAAGGGCGAGACTGGAGGACAACAAATTTTATTTATAAGGCCATGTGCAAGACTTTTGTTTTTGTAGCAACCTAGTGAGGTGCATTTACAGTATAATGTCAGACAAGGTTTTTTGCACCATTTCCATTGACCTTCCTAATGACGAATATTGCGGTAACGCGAGTGTTGCGAAACGTGGTACGGTCGAAGTACTTTGTGTTTAAGAAAACGGCCTTTAGATTTCAAATCAAGAAGTGCCTCTAGTCGAGTCAATCATAAAGGGGGTCTATTTATCCTCGTGGTTGTGACCTCCTAACCACAGCCATTTCTAATTGGTATATTTCTGCAGCATATTTTCCATTAAATGGTGAACTGGTGAGATATGGAAATCCTGTTTTTCATGATATCGCTGTAACAAGCTTAAAAAAACTTTTGCTGATAATTTACTCACCCCATCCAAGATGTTTGTCTTTCTTTCTTCAATCGAAAATAAATTAATTCTCCATAATTTTTCTCCATATAATGGACTTCAATGGGAACTAAACGATTCAAGGTCCAAAAGACAGTTTCAGTGCAAACTGTCTAAAGGGCTTTAAATGATTTCAGAACGATGAATAAGGGTCTTATCAAGCAAAATGGCCGCTCATAAAAAAGTTAAAGTTTTATAAGCTCAAATGGTCGTCTTGCCATGTTTTGTGATGCACGTTTGTGACTCTCCTGTTCAAACTCGTTTATCGAAATGAACGAAACTTTTTTCGTTTCATTTGGTTCATTCAACGAACGAAATGAACGAGTTGACTGGAAAAGATTTCGTTCATTTTGAAAAACGAGTTCGAACAGGAGAGTCACAAATGCGCATCACAGAACAGAGCAGACTCTTGATAAGACTCTTATTTATCGTCTGGAATCGTTTAAAGCCCTCGGAACAGTTTGCACTGAAACTGTCTTTTGGACCTTGAACCGTTTGGTTCCCAATGAAGTTCATTATATGGAGAAAAATCCTGGAATGTTTTCATCAAAAACCTTAATTTCTTTTCGACTGAAGAAAGAAAGACATGGACATCTTGGATGACATGGGGGTGAGTAAATTATCAGCAAAAGTTTTTTTTAAAAGTGAACTACTCCTTTAAGGTGAACAGAACAAAGACAGAAATGGAAAAAGACTAAATGGATGGTGGTTGATGAAAACAGGGTGAGAGGGAAAGGGTGTGAATGAAAGTGCAAAAGGAAAGATGGGAGAGGGCAAAACAGATGGGCTGATGGTGGTGGTAGAGTTCGAGAGGCAGTTGTGAGAGACAGATCTGAAACGGGTCATGAGAGGCATATAGGGGACGGGTGGAAATTAAAGGAAGGTACGATGAGGGTCGAGACTTCGGGAGATCAAGAGACAGAGATTAAAGACGAAGAGGTGCATGAAAAGGTGAAGGTGTAAGTGTAGGAAGCGAAATAGCTGGGAAGAGGATGCACCTGATGTAGAGGAACGAGGGATGAGTGAAGGTGGGCCATAAATCCTTAGGAGGACGTGGCAGACACAGCTGTTTCTGTACGAGCCAGATGTGAAAGAAGTACAAGAGGGATTTGAACTTCGGCAAGTAACTTCTCCTGCCATTTACAGACATCAATTTGACCACAAATCATGCTGCGTATTGAGAAAACACACATGCAAGTAATAAAAACAAAAGTGTGTATTTGTGTGTTTTGGCCTTCAGCCCACAGCCAGGTGTGGAAGATACAGGTGAGATATCCATCCATCAGATTAGATGACACACAAACATCACATTTAAAGATTATTTTGATTGAACTCACACTAGTTTTGAAAGTGAATCTCTGTTTTGTCATTCATTATTAAGGAGCGTGACGGCGCATTTCTCCACATTTCTACTTCTATATTTTCAGTCGCCCCGTTGCTCAAATGACAGCTGTTTCCTTTGACAAGCAGACCATCACTGCCTGGAGAAACACATACACTCGCACATAACATCTTGAAATAAGAGAGTGAATGGTAATTACTCATTCTTTAGAGTCAAACAGCTGTTTGCTGCACGCGTCTAGAGTCATTCAGAAAACACACAATGAAAACAGCTGCGAGGGTGACAACACAAAGTGTGCTCTTTACAGTGGCAGAGTGAGATGTTTAGAAATCAAGAGTTAAGAGAATACAAACACATCAAATTTTATCCAAGAATCAAACTCCTTGGCATCACATGGCAGTTGAGCTAAAGAAACAAAAATGGCTACACCAACATTTTCAATGAGACATTTTCGAGTTCATATTAAAATCAATGACATTTTAATAAAAAAAAACTGACCTAACACAATTTGATACAATGTTGAGATCTCTTCTGAAACTCAGCGGTTCTCAAGATGCATCTTGCAAGATGCAAAGAGGACCTATGATGCTTTTTTACATGTTCAGCTTTCTTTTAGTGTGTAATGTTGTGGTTTAAGCATGAAAAGGGTCTGTAAAGTTACACAAGCACAAAGTCCCTCCAGCGGGAGTTATTCTCTATATCAGTGCGCACTGTTTCTGAACTCCCTGAAACGTCTTCATTGTAGTCTTGAGTTTTCTTCCAGGAATGAACGCGTCACAATATTCCTCATTTAAATAATTCCTGCCCAAGTCATACGCAAAATAAAGGTAAGAGGTCTAGTTGAGTTGTGTTAATAGTGTGTTGAAACTTGTAGTTATGGTCAAGTCGGGTTGGGATACCAAAATGCAGTGCCAATAGGGAACCGGTTCTGATGTAAACTGTAGTAACCAGACCGAATAGAGACGAAAATTTCGGTGCCTGAGTCTTTGTGTCATTTTACGCAAAATCTCTACCTCTCCGCCGTGCGCTGTACGGTTTGGAGCACAGTCTGATCTGTCTAATGCACGCTCTTGCTCGCTCACTCTAGATTCCGGGAGATTTTAGGGGGGGGGGGGGGTTGGCTGTGATTTCACTGTTTTCATTTTAAATAGTGTGTAATGTTGCTGTTGGTGCATGAACAGTATCTGCAAAGTTGCAGCGCTGAAAGTTTAGTGTAAGCAGAGATATCGTCTTTTAAAAATCAGGAAGTATAATTGCCTACAAAAACAACTCGATTGGGACTACAGCTGGGTTATGGTACGTCACTAACCTACACATTTGCATCAACCCCTCCCTCAGAATATGCAGAAAATGGCATGCGCATATTTCTGAGGCACGTTGACTCGTCGAGTGTGTTGTTCACGCAGCTGTCAGGTCTTCTGTGTTCGGGCTTCCCATGGACGCTATTCTTCCTCAACAA
Organism: Hybognathus amarus; assembly: GCA_030378365.1. NCBI lineage: Eukaryota > Metazoa > Chordata > Actinopteri > Cypriniformes > Leuciscidae > Hybognathus > Hybognathus amarus. Next base: position 796,432 of record JAQIUQ010001268.1, on the reverse strand, counting down.
TGGATACAATTTATGTTTGATTATGTTTCTGAAAATGATGATCGTAATCTAGCGAGTTCAACACTGGATTCAACAAGAAACTGTTACTAAAACATGAAGCAGTTCCGACTTTAAAACAAGAGGCAGCAGTGTTGGGCCACAATCTGTAAGTAGGCTAAGACTTCATCATTAGGGGCCAAGCCCAAAGGGGATAGCCCCTATTGTATTTGTTAGTTTTCTTATTATACTTCTTCCACCAATGGAAGTCTATGGCAGCCCTATGAACCGTAAGTAGGAAAATGATAACATTTGGCACACTTGTAGTGATGCTAATGAATAGTAATTGGACCAATTTTTGACCCTCTAGGACCAACTCTATAGCGCCACCAGCAGTTAAAAAATTCAACATTGAAATGGTTATAACTTTTGGACCCTTTGCTCTTAGAGAACATGAAACTTAGTACACCTGATTCCTCTCATTGTGCTGATCACAACCAATACTGTACATTAAGACCCCGCCCATTACAGTCAGTGGCCATTCGAAATGTACAGCTTCTCAGTTTTTTCGCTACTCCTCCTTCAAATTTTGTCCAATTCTTTTTATTCATCTTTGTTCAAAAGTTATGGTGTCACAGAACTAAACGAGGTCCACCCAAAATTGGCTAAGAGGCTGTATCTCGGCCAAAGTTTGATATAAATCAAAACGAAAATTGGTACACTTCATCGGAACCATGTTCTGAGGTTCTATGCTGAAGTTGGGAACAGTGCCACCTACGGGTCGTGAGATATACAAAAGTGCTATTTTGGCCAATAACTTTTGAACAGTTTCTCAGAAAAATCATAATTCGTGGTATCTATGGATTCCTTGGATCATGCCAAATGCAGTGGATATTGATTTGCCATGATGGGATGTACCACGTGTCCGCCATTTTGAATTTTGACATAATTTGCAATTATCTTTAAAACTATTTGAAATTTGTTCACCAAATTTGGTTGGATCACCATTAGCATGGCCCGAAAGTACCTGAGAAGTTTAGTCACAGCGCCACCTATTGTTCCAGAGATATCATTGTTTTTTTGATTTCTTTCGTCAAAATATTCCTTGGGTTATGCCGATTTCAACTCCTCCTTAAAATTGTGTCAAATTGTTTCCAAACATGCACTCAAATGATCTTCGACCAGAGCCGCATAAAAGTACTGTTCCCGATTTGTTTTATTCATCTTTCTTCAAAAGTTATGATGTCGCAAAATGAACAAGGTTGACCCAGAGTTGGATCAGAAGCTGTAACTTGTGAACAGTTTGTCACAAAATCATAAAATTGGTATCTATCTGGATTCCCTGCGTCCTGTCGAATCCGAGAGATATGTATTTTGCCAGGATTGGATGTACCAAGTCATAAGATACATTAGCATTGAGCTAGCTTAGCATGCTAATCTGGATAACATGTCATGGAACTCTTTTGTGAATCATTCTCACACTGAACCCTCTCCCCTGCTGCTTTGAAAATCACAACCTCCGAGTGGCACAATATGCTAAACCATGTATCTCGAATACTGAACTACTCTGGTTGTGGGTTTGATTCCCACGTGAGGTAACTTTAAATTGTGTTAAGTTTTCATTTCAATTCCTTCCTGCTCTGCACTGCTGTTGGTGCCTAAATGCTCACTGTGCTTCATTTACATGTGTATTCAATTTGTGATGTGTTTTTTTTCTTGCGGCTCTGCACTGCTATTGGTGCTTAAATGCTTGCTGCTCTGCTGTGCTTACAGTACTTGCTGTACTTGATGTGCTTGAAGTACATTTAATTTCTGATGTTTTGTTCTTCTGGCTCCGCAATGCTCTCGGTGCTTAAATGCTTGCTGCGCTGCTGTACTTGATGTGCTGGCTGTACACCACGCTTGGTCTGCTTGATGCGTCTTGCAGGGCTTGACCCCTGTATTGCTGCTTGCAGCTATATTTTAAATGTACTTGCATGTATAATTCAAGAGGTAGCCTTGTTTTATTTTTTTCAAATGCCAGCGCTGGCTTTTTAGCCGCTACTAGTTAGACTATGCTATTTTGTGTCTACAACAAACGCGTACAAACATTATGTACCTGAATTTTCTATAAGTACTAATGTTTTAAACGTATTTTTCATGTATATATGCTTTATGACGTTATTTCGATTTGATCAAGAACGTAAACATGCCAACGCTGTTTGAGGATAACATTAGTAGCCAGTCAGTTGCTATTGTTGCCAGTCAGATGCTATTGTGTAAAACAAACGTGTATAAAGTTAAAAAATGTAGCAAATTATCATTCAGAAACGTTTAGTAAGAGCCGTGTGTGATGAGGTTCTGTTTGACTCTCTTCATCACGGCTTTCTCAGTCTGATTCTGCCTGAAACTGATACTGCAGTTCGACACATATTTACATCTGGACCGGAGCTTCATGACATGCCCGTTTCGCCTGTAAAGGGAATGGGCGTTAATCTTCCGGACAACGTGAGCAACAGTTTAGCCAATCACAACAAACCGGGCCAAACTAACCAATCTGAGCCCACAGCAGTGTTTCTGAGGGAGTGTTTTCATAGAATCAGGAAGTGAACCGCTCGTTCAGGGGACAGAGGAGAGCCCGGCTGACAATAAAGGTGAAGTTTATGAAAAATAAGACTTTTAAAAAAAGAAAAACCATGAATACATGTTAAATTGCACCCCATAAATACAATCATGCAAAGAAAAAAAGCAGTCAACCTCCCCCCCCCCCCTAATTCATTTGTGGGCATCAGGGAGCCGTTCTCGATATGCGGGAGACTCCTGGAACGTCTGCTGATAGCGAGGGATTAATGAAATGGCGAAGACAAAACGCTCCAAGGTTTGGCTGCATTTCACGTGTAAAATTGCGCGTCAGTACGCCCTCTAGATGTGCCGATTGTCTGAAGCCCATATAGAATCACGCCAAACCATTAGCTGATGGCGCGGGCACCGCCTTGACGCCCTACGTCGTCATACTATCTGTCAGCGCGCATCATCATCTGCTCAGATTTCTCTGCCGAAAAAGGAAGCTTGTCGGGAGGAGTTTGGCAGTGAGACGCAGCGTGTCGTTCACTGTTCAGAGAACATGGGTTACACCAGTAACCATAGACGTTCTCTTTCATAGGTTTACTCAAAGCTGTGTAGCTAAGACGCAGTGGGAACGAAATACCAAACTTACCAAGCTTTAGAATATTGGGAAAATAATGTGTTTTTGAACATAGCATCAACCCAAAACTGATAAAGTAAGTGAAACCACCATTAAAATAAAATAAAAACAACTGAACATCATGATATTTCTTATTTGAATTCACCCCCAACACCCTTTTCTCCTTTGAAGAACCTGTTTCCCACAGTCTTGAGGATATTTGAGGCATATTCATTTTAGTTTGAATTCTCAGTACTGGAAAAGTCATGCAAAATTAAACAAAACGCTACAACTCCATGGGCATTTTTATGATTAATATAACAAGCTAGAAATTATAGAGTAAAAATATATTTTTAAAAAATCCCTTTCCTTATTACTTATCATGTAAATAAACTACCTAACGGATTACGGATTTAAACAACTGTCAAAAGTTGAATTTTGTGTGGACAATGGGGGATTCAAAGTTTGAGAACTGCTGCTTTAGAGGAGACACAATTAAGAATAAGCAAAGTATTTTGCTCAGGGAAAAAAACACCCCAGAGAAATAGGAGATGTCATGTGCTCTTTATTTACTATCATAGCTGTTTATGTGAAATAATTAATAATTTTCCTGTCATACAGTCATCTTAATTTATTTAGCGCTTTTAACAATAAATTGTTCCAAAGCGGCTTTACATTGATAATAGGAAATTAATTAAAGTAACAGATTATTTTGGCTTTGTGGCAGCTCTAAAATAAAGTTATTTTTCCAGTTACAGGCACTGAGGGAAATATTTAGTAATTATATAAGAACCAAATTTAAAAATTAAAAAGACTTTTCACCGAGTGAAACAATAATTTGCACCAATGTGTCCAATCCTGTTCCCTCGAGGGCCAATGTCTTCAGCTCCACCGTGCATTTACACAGTTGTTTTGAGGTTCCTTGTAATCCTGAAGATCTTGACTAGCTGGTCCTAGTGTGTTTACTCTGCAGAACAGTGGCCTTCCATGAGCAGGATTGGACACCCCTGGCGTCATCCAAAGTCTCAAAATACAGTAGATAATGTAGAACTACACCACCCTCTGGTGGTCACTGTGGAAACAGCAGCTCAGAGTTTGTGATTTCTCTTCCTTTTGTTCTTCAGTGTCCTTCTATGTTTGCTGAATAATAAACCACCAATATTCTTTCTGGAGAACTTCCTGGAGAGGGTGGATGGAAAACATTTGTGTTTAAATCTTGTGTATGGAGAAAATGGGGATTTGTGCTTCTGTTCAAATCAGGCTCAGGGCAATTTATGTACCCACCATCTATTTCTACATTCAGAGAGCAATCTTCCTGCCAAGCTTTCTGGGTAGTGCTGACAGAAGTTGCAGGATTCGGCAAGTATCCCTCTGAACATGGGAGGACTAGGTCATGGAAGTTGGGCTGGAAAGGACTATCTATTCCCATCACATTCCCAGAGGACTGAAGGCATGGATCATCAACATGCAAAACCACTCGATCACCATCGACTTCACGGTAGAGGTTGTTTCCATTGGAGGTCGAGGATTCTGTGTGGAAGAAGTCATATTCATGTTCAGAACTTCCATTTTTATCTGTTACTTAAGAATTTTCAGGACTTCCCATTCCCAAAATTACAGAGCATTGCAGGAATGAAGCCTTTAGTTGACTTACAATAAGGAAAACTGTGGAAGGACATCTACAATCTGAGCGTTGCTGATTTCTGGATCCTTCAGTTCGGTACAGCAGGGTACGTGGTCCATCTGAGGATGCTAGCAGAAAACCGGATGCTCACTCAGTTAGCTTATGATTGAGTACTGGGTTTAAAAGATTATAGGCATCGTTTACACCTGGTATTATTGATTTGACAAGAATTGGAAATAACAAATTCAAGAGTCCCAAAAATATCTTGCTCAGTCGATTGCATTCAGACATTGGGCCCTATTTTAACGATCTAAGACCATGCATGGTCTAAAGCTGCACGGTGCAACTGCACATTTGCTTCTTTAACAGACGAGAAAAATGGCCGGCCACTTTCAGATCAGAGTCTCATCTCCCATTTCATTTAAAAGCCAGTTGCGCTTGTGCCATGGCGGATTCGCTATTTACATGCCAGAATTTGCCAAGCGGAAAGATTGAACGCGTCTCCAGAGTGAAAACGGATCTGCTCGTGCACAAGGTTAAAGTGCACAAGCAGACGATCTATGGGACAAGCCGGATTTCACTGTGTCTTTATATACAACATTGTAATCCTTTTATTTGTAATATTTGGCATGTTTGTGTGCTGTTGCATGTCCCTGTGTGTGTAATTACCAGAGTGTATGAGCGTTGTGCACCCGCCTATGGGGCATATTACTAACGCACTCTTTAAATAACAAAATAATCTGAGTCATTGACTTTAGACCAGGTTTTAAGTCGGTCGATGGGGCTATTTCGTCTATTTCAATTTGTGCACAGATGGGCGCAAATGCATTTGCTATTTAAACAGACGTGGCACAAGACATAAAAAATGATAACTGCGTTGGGCTGAAACTTGCAAAAACACTTGCGTCTCACCTGGCGCTGCATTGCGCAAAGGGCCCATTACATTTTTAGTGTAAATTCTAATGTGACAAGTCAAAAGGCCGCCCACTTGTCTTGTCAATCATCTTCTGCAACAAATCAACACAGCCGATGGTTTCCACTGGATGAACACTTGGATAAAAAAACTATCACGAATTTGATGCCAGGAATGGCCATAGAGATGTGGTCTAAGTTGCCAGGTCAACCTACCTGTGACACCTCTGAGACTTTGCTGTGGACAGGAGAGGGAAGAGACACGTCCCATTCTCTCAGTCTTCTGAAGAGAAAAGAAAGACTTCCAATTTATATCTTTGCAATTCATAAATTGAAAGGAATCAAATTTTATTTACCTCTGAAGAACGACCAGAATGATGAAAACTACGATGGAGACAGCTGACGCGAGGGTCGCGATGAGGAAATACAGGAGAAATGCAACTAGATTGGGTGCAAGAGGCTCTGAAGCAAAAACATACATTGATAAGGTTTGTGTAATGTATCATGGTTTCTTGTACTGTAAAAGACTGTAGATATGTAGAGACCAGGCTGTGTGGTCCAGTAGACTGGGTCTGGTCCACTCTGAGGGATATCCAGTGTAACGCCATCCTGAACGTCTGGTTGAGCTCACATTACAGCGAACCTGAGCCTGGTACTCGGAGGAACCCTTGAGAGAACGCTCTGATATAGCAAACACCATCTCTCCATCAGAGAGAAAGATGCTCTTTACATCCTCCTACAGACAAAGAGGAAGTTAACATACATGCACTAGATAATGAAATTGGGTGTTTATTCAGCTACAGCACTTTTGACCTTTTAGAAGGTAGACTCTTTTAAAAACATTTTTTACACACTTCTGCTAATACTGTCAAAGTGTGTGTATATATACACTCACCTAAAGGATTATTAGGAACACCAGACTAAAGGCCCGTTCACACCAAGCACGATAACTATAAAGATAACTATAAAGATATAATTCTAAAAATCGTTCTCCATATTAAAGAATAACAGAGTTCACACCACAGCTATAACGATAAAGATATGAGGAATGATATCATTGGGTTTACTTTCAGAACGATTTTTTTCCAGCTGTCCAACGATAAAACACTGACAACCAATCAGAATTGTGCATTTAACATGGCAGATGATATTGCAGAGAAGTTAATCGACAAAGTAGAATAAATAAAATAAATAAATAAAAATCCTCAACTGTTTGACAAGTCAAACCCACTTTTCAATGATAGGCTACGTTAAAAAGATGGATATGGAAAGCATCCTGGGAATAAACGGTGAGAAGTATTCACAATGATATTATGCAGTTTAGCATTGTTACAAAATTACCTGTAGGTACTAGGCTCTCCAGCGTTAGTTGACAACATTGCTGAAGTAGGTGATGTTTTTATTCCATCATTGAATTCGTCAGCTATATCCAGATTACACTAGACATGGATTCACTGTTTAGATGCGCTCCAAACACCTCTCGTCTTTTAAGAATATCGATCGTGTACCTAAAACAAAAAGTGCCTGTTTTTCCTTTTGATATTTGTTTGTAACATAAGCAGCAACAGCAGGTAATTTGCCCGCGCGCACTACTCTGAAACCGCAGCGCGCGCGCACATAAAAAGAACTTTATCGGTCGTTGGTGTGGACGCATATATAGTTATCTTTATCGTTATCTTTATAGTTATCGTGCTTAGTTTTAACGGGCCTTAATACTGTGTTCTAACTTCAGAATTGCCCTAATTCTACGTGGCATTGATTCAACAAGGTGCTAAAAGCATTCTTTATAAATGTTGGCCCATATTGATAGGATAGCATCTTGCAGTTGATGGAGATTTGTGGGATGCACATCCAGGGCACAAAGCTCCCGTTCCACCACATCCCAAAGATGCTCTATTGGGTTGAGATCTGGTGACTGTGGGGGCCATTTTAGTACAGTGAACACATTGTCATGTTCAAGAAACTAATTTGAAATGATTTGAACTTTGTGACATGGTCCATTATCTTGCTGGAAGTACCCATCAGAGGATGGGTACATGGTTGCCATAAAGGGATGGACATGGTCAGAAAACAAAAATGCTCAGATAGGCTATGACATTTAAACAATGCCCAATTGGCAGTAAGGGGCCTAAAGTGTGCTAAGAAAACATCCCCTACACCATTACACCACCAGCAGCCTGCACAGTGGTAACAAGGCATGATGGATCCATGTTCTCATTCTGTTTACGCCAAATTCTGACTCTACCATCTGAATGTCTCAACAGAAATCGAGACTCATCAGACCAGGCAACATTTTTCCAGTCTTCAACTGTCCAATTTTGGTGAGCTCTGGCAAATTGTAGCCTCTTTTTCCTATTTGTAGTGGAGATGAGTGGTACCCGGTGGGGTCTTCTGCTGTTGTAGCCCATCCTCCTCAAGGTTGTACGTGTTTTACAAATGCTTTGCTGCATACCTCGGTTGTAACGAGTGGTTATTTCAGTCAAAGTTGCTCTTCTATCAGCTTGAATCAGTTGGCCCATTCTCCTCTGACCTGTAGCATCAACAAGGCATTTCTGCCCACAGGATTGCCGCATACTGGATGTTTTTCCCTTTTCACACCATTCTTTGTAAACCCTAGAAATTGTTTGTGCGTGAAAATCCCAGTAACTGAGCAGATTGTGAAATACTCAGACCGTCTGGCACCAACATCATGCCACACTCAAAATTGCTTAAGTCACCTTTCGTTCCCATTCTGACATTCAGTTTGGAGTTCAGGAGATTGTCTTGACCAGGACCACACCCCTAAATGCATTGAAGCAACTGCCATGTGATTGGTTGATTAGCTGATTGCATTAATGAGAAATTGAACATGTGTTCCTAACAATCCTTTAGGCGAGTATATACAGTAAATGCCTAAATCAGAACAGTATGTATACACACTGTAAACCTTTTTGTTATATTTATGTTTACAGTAAATTAAAGTAGCAAAATAAAACACATTAAGGCATGATGAAAAGTACAGTATATGAAAGAATGTGACCATAAAAAAAATTACATTTTAATTATAAATTAAAAATCAACTCCTAGGACATAAAATGTTTAAAAGTTGAAGAAACAACCTTACAAAAATAAATAAATAATTATTATTAATACAAATTGCCTAGAAAAGTAGTCAAATACTCACAGGAGTTAGTATGCTCCAGTACTTGAGTTCAGTGGTGAGAGGTACAGTACGGTACTTTGTCAGAGTCCAGTTCAGGATCCAGTCTTCTCCTCTCAGTTCAACACTCAGACCCGTGGAACATGCGGGCTGGACTAGACCATGGACACAGACCCGGATCAATAACAATTTAAGCAATACAGCTTTCTGGAATACTTGACTGTGATTGGTCAATTGCAGCATTCAGCATGCAAGTATTTCTCAAGAGGAGGAGTTATTTGTACTAACTGTGTTGGTAAGCGCGGATCACTTTGGTCACCGGTGTTGGCGTGAGTCGCACCTGCAGCACTCCAGGCTCAAAGATGCTGAAAACACCAACCGTCCTCAAAAAGCCTCCTTCATTTGTGACCTGCACCTTCTCAACACTGTACCACTCAGCCCTGAAAGAGAGAGATTACACCTGTCAGAGTTAAAGACATCTTTCACACCATCCATAACGCTCTCAAATACTCACAGCGCAGTGGAGTGTGTCCGGTAGAGATAGCGTGTAGATGATGTACCGTGTCAGATCCGTCTTGAGATCCCAGCTACAGCTCAAATTCTTTCCGCCATTGAGCACACAGTGTAGGTTAGTTGGACCAGGGAGACCGTCTGAAATAAATAAGGGTCTGTAGTACTCCAGGACACCAGGGGGCTCCACTTGATCACAGACTTTGACTGGCTTTCTCTTTATACTCACACTCAGATATCAGTTCTTGCCCTTCAAACAACACCTCGCCGACCTTGGTTTTATTCTCGCTGCCTTCCATGTCTTTTTGTGTTGATTTGGTGTGAATTTTCCCGCCTTTCTGATCCTTGACTATTTTGTGAATAATCTCCAACTCCAAAAGTGCAACATATAAGTCGGTTAGCTTTAGCAAAATAACAAAAGCAATTTTTTTTTGATGAAATCACAAAGAACTCGAAGAACAACATGACATCATGACTTTTGCGTAAACACACACACCACTTGACTTGAAGTGTTGGCGTGTTATCTATATGCATTTTAAGCTATCCAGTGTATGCGTGCTATGTCTGCGGCGTTAAATGTCCGAGAAATGAAGCAAAATGTAGATCTACATCTGGGGAGCGATATTTTTTTTCCCTAGGATGTTAGGGGAAGACATAAAATCGATATTAACCCCAGTGACAGGGGTAAGTTTAGGGACGGGGTTGGGGTAGGTCATATATTTATACAGTAATGTAACGTTAAGTTTATAAGCACGCTGAAAAGCGATTATGCGTGTTGATAGCATGCCAAAAATTGAAATACGAATTGGCGTGTCAGTACATACGGCATTTCATGAGATCAGTATCCGAAAGAAAGTCTTTTCAACACGCTCATGGAGATTCGTAACTAGTTTACGTTTTCCGAATTTGTGGCTAATTTGTATGAATTTGTACAATATCGTTCGTCGATTTTCAGTACAATCTGTTGGGGTGTATCTTCACTGTAAAAAAAAGTTGCTGCCTTAAATTTTTAAGTGCAATCAACTTGAATGTTTAAGTCATTTCAACTTAAACTTACTTGAGATGAACTGAATGGGTTAATTTTTTGAATAACATAAAAAAGTTGAAAATTGCTTAACTTATGTTGTCATAACTTATTGATTACATTTTTTACAGTGTTCATGCTTACTTTTTTCCAAAAAATATGTTTTTGTACGATCCACATCATACGGAATTGCCACCTCGTTAAAATCGTTTTCTCATAAGAACAGGGTTGGTCTTTTTGACAAACATGAGGATGTCATAAGGGAAGAAGCACTTTTCATGTCAGTTTAGAGTGACTTCTGACTGAAAGCGTGGTCATTTTGACACTCACAGAGCACTCTTGTTCATGCAGTCTGAAGGGGTCAGAGGTCAGGCGTAGAGGGAGGGGTGGAGTCATCTAGCTGGTCAAAATTCCAGTTTGGATCCGCATCTTCTATAGGGAAGTTAATAGTAGACATAGCTTGAGCTTGTGTAACACAAATAACCAGTGCTTAAGTATGTCTATGGTTTACATTTACTGGACTAATTGTACCAAATGTTGTGAGTCTGAAGGTTTTGGAAATGCCGGAAGAGTGCGGCGTGTGGAAGAAGAACACGTCATCGAAGCCGATCGGCAAACAGAGATGTGTTATACCGACAACAAACTCTCTCCTGCCCAGTAGGATTCTGGGAAGGCTTATGAGTCTGAAGACAAGGTGATACTCTGGAATAAAGCAAAAACAAGCAATCACACGGTATATTTCACAGTTTTAACTTGTGCATTAGTGTATTTATTGTACATGTCATGCATACATTTTTACTCGGTTAGAAAATCCAGCACATCTTTAATCACAAACCTGGGCCTAAATCATAGCAGTAAGTAAAAATAGTATTTTTAGTAGTATTTTTTTACTTTACTGTAAAAAAGATATTATTGGAAAGCATTCTGGGAATGACTCCCCATACATTGTAAGGGGATTCATACTTTTTAAAAGTGCGTAAATATAAATAAAATAATTTACAATTATTTTACAGTAATTTTAAAAGTTACTTACTGTAAACTTAAGCTTACAGTAAGTAAAAGTATCAAAAAATAAAAAAAAATATGAATATAAAGTAAAACTATTTAAAATTATTTTTTAATTACGGTAAAATTTTTCTTTACCACATAATAAACATAGTAACTTATTTTTAACCATTTTAAATTATTTTTCTGATAGAATTACGAACGTTTTAGTGTATACTACTACTGAATTATGATTGATCCACTATTATCCCTACAATAATACTACTATTACTAATAATTACCATTACACTGTATTTAGCTACTACTGAATTAATTATTGTTTTACTATTATTACTCTTCTACCACCAAATTATTATTATTTTACTATTAAAATTGTATAAATGAATTAAAGAATATTTAGGACAGAAACAAACTTTATTTTACATTATTTTCCTGTTCATTATTGTAAAGCTACTCTGAAACAATCTATATTGTAAAAAGCGCTATATAAATAAAGGTGACTTGGCTGACTATTACTGATATAATATCACTGTAGTATCATACAGTGTGTTGTGCGATCTGATGATTGGGTCTCACCGGTGGTCATCCGGGTCCATGTGGATCAGAGACAGTGGGATTTGAGGATCATGCCTCCAGCTGCATTGGATATGGGAACTGTAGTCATTACGGCACTCCAAAGACTCCAGAACAGAGGATTCTAGGAACAGAAGACAGAAAAAGCTGAAAATCTGTTCATTTCTCCATGCCTTAATTGCCGCAATTTTGAGATGACAACACATGATGTTCAACTCAGAGCAGTTCACGTCCTCGGACTGGAAATTATCCCTTTCTATTGCAACACTATCAGCACTCATTTGTGTGATGTAGCAAAACAAAACCGTAAAACAACTCCCACCTGGAGCAAATGTGCCATGTTGAGGACATCCTGTGAGGGCTGACGTCCACAATGCAGTCAGAGGCAAGAAGAAAGAGACGTCTGGACTCATGGAGAACTCTGTACAACTGCAGGTGACCAGGAAATGTTTGATATTCCTTAACAAACAAGAAACACATTGCGAGCAAATAATGAAAGATGAGTCTGAATCCTCTGTGAATGGACAGCAGCAGAAACAGAAGCTCACCATCAAACGCTCAAATGCTGTCTCAGGAGTCAGTGCAGCGCTGGTCTTCACTGCTGTGTTGAACATCCTCAAGTGTTGTCAACTTATTTCAGCCTGTGCCAACTTGACCTCAAATGTGTTTACTTTGCCACAAACTGTCAAAACTGCTTGGTTTGCAGATTTCAATGTGCCATATGATTCCTTCCCCAAATTTAAAACTACATAAAAATATTATATGCTAGTCTTATAACCTTTTATGTATGTATGTATATATACATATATATACAGTATATATATATATGTGTGTGTGTGTATATATATATGTATGTATGTGTGTATATACACTCACCGGCCACTTTATTAGGTACACCTGTCCAACTGCTCGTTAACACTTAATTTCTAAGCAGCCAATCACATGGCGGCAACTCAGTGCATTTAGGCATGTAGACATGGTCAAGACAATCTCCTGCAGTTCAAACCGAGCATCAGTATGGGGAAGAAAGGTGATTTGAGTGACTTTGAATGTGGCATGATTGTTGGTGCCAGAAGGGCTGGTCTGAGTATTTCAGAAACTGCTAATCTACTGGGATTTTCACGCACAACCATCTCTAGGGTTTACAGAGAATGGTCCGAAAAAGAAAAAACATCCAGTCAGCGGCAGTTCTGTGGGCGGAAATGCCTTGTTGATGCCAGAGGTCAGAGGAGAATGGCCAGACTGGTTCGAGCTGATAGAAGGGCAACAGTGACTTAAATAACCACCCGTTACAACCAAGGTGGGCAGAAGAGCATCTCTGAACGCACAGTACGTCGAACTTTGAGGCAGATGGGCTACAGCAGCAGAAGACCACACCGGGTGCCACTACTTTCAGCTAAGAACAGGAAACTGAGGCTACAATTTGCACAAGCTCATCGAAATTGGACAATAGAAGATTGGAAAAACGTTGCCTGGTCTGATGAGTCTCGATTTCTGCTGCGACATTCGGATGGTAGGGTCAGAATTTGGCGTCTACAACATGAAAGCATGGATCCATCCTGCCTTGTATCAACGGTTCAGGCTGGTGGTGGTGGTGTCATGGTGTGGGGAATATTTTCTTGGCACTCTTTGGGCCCCTTGGTACCAATTGAGCATCGTTGCAACACCACAGCCTACCTGAGTATTGTTGCTGACCATGTCCATCCCTTTATGACCACAATGTACCCAACTTCTGATGGCTACTTTCAGCAGGATAATGCGCCATGTCATAAAGCTGGAATCATCTCCAGACTGGTTTCTTAAACATGACAATGAGTTCGCTGTACTCAAATGGCCTCCACAGTCACCAGATCTCAATCCAATAGAGCATCTTTGGGATGTGGTGGAACGGGAGATTCGCATCATGGATGTGCAGCCGACAAATCTGCGGCAACTATGTGATGCCATCATGTCAATATGGACCAAACTCCCTGAGGAATGCTTCCAGCACCTTGTTGAATCTATGCCACGAAGAATTGAGGCAGTTCTGAAGGCAAAAGGGGGTCCAACCCGTTACTAGCATGGGGTACCTAATAAAGTGGCCGGTGAGTGTATATATATATATATATATATGTATATGTATATATATATACAGTCTGGCCATTGGATTGGGGCTGGTACCCGGAAGACAAACTGACGGTAACGCCCAGGAGGTTGAAGAAGGCTCTCCAGATGGCTGCCTGGGTGTCCAGAGCCCGGGGATGTGTGGAACTGAGTCCATTGGCGTTCCAGGACAGAGACTTGGCCCCATTCTTGAGGAGAGAAGTGAGGGGAGAACTGATTTGACTGAAACTCTTGATGAATCTGCGGTAGAAGTTGGCGAATCCGAGGAACCGTTGCAGCTATTTCAGAGAGGTGGGTTGTGGCCAGTGGGTGACAGCGTCCACCTTCTGGTCCATGGTGATACCTTGCGGGGTGATGACATAGCCCAAGAACTGGATTATTTTCTGGTGGAATTCGCACTTCTCTAATTTTAGATACAACTGATAATCTCTCAGACGCTGGAGGACGGTTTGCACATGGTGGATGTGGGAAGACAGGTCGGGTGAGCAGATGAGGATATCATCGATGTAAATGATGACGAATTGGTTCAGAATATCTCGGAATATTTCATTCATGAAACCTTGGAAGACGGCTGGTGAGTTGGACAGGCCAAAAGGCATCACGAGATACTCGTAATGCCCTGCAGGTGTGATAAAGGCCGTCTTCCACTCGTCACCCTTGCGGATTCGGATTAGATTGTATGCACTTTGAAGATCGAGCTTTGTGTATATCTTGGCTCCGTGGAGTTGTTCCAGGGCTGCTGGGACCAGAGGAAGGGGGTATCGGAACTTGATGGTAGACTGGTTGAGGGTTCGGTAGTCTATGCAGGGGCGCAAGCCTCCGTCCTTTTTGCCAACGAAGAAGAAACTGGAAGCGGCAGGGGAAGTGGACGGTCGGATAAAAAATCCGAGATGAAGTTGCCTGCTGAACCGGAGTCAATTAGCGCTTGAACTGGAAGAGAATGTTTCTGATAAGTGATAGTAACAGGAGTGTATTTCATCGTGGAAACGGGTAGTGGAAGACGAACAGTACTCCCAGCGAGTCGGGGTGGACGAATGGACAGGAGGGCAGTAGGTGACCAGCAGCTCCGCAGTAGAAGCATAGACTGTGTGTAATCCGGCGATTTCTCTCAGACATGGGTAGACGAGTGGTTCCAGTTTCTCATCGGTTCCGGTGCTGGAGGGCTGAAGGTTGATGTTGGGCGAGGAGGAGGTTGTGCAGGGCTATCAAGCTGGCAGGCAGTGCGGCGTTGATCCACGCGGATGGATCACTGGATGATGCTCTCTAAGCCCACACTGTCATCATAGATGGCTAGTTGAAGACGAATTTTCGGATTCAATCCGTGACGGTAAGCAGTGAGAAGAGCCGACTCGTTCCATCCACAGGTGGCGGCGAGCGTTCTGAACTGTAAGGCATAAGAAGAGACAGATGAATTTCCTTGTTTTAAGCGAAACAGCTGATCTTGAACGGATATGGCGTGAGCAGACTGGGAGAAAACTTCTAGAAAATGACTGGAAAAGGCGGAGAATGTCTGGGTCACGGGTCCACGATCATTCCACAGAGCATGGGCCCAGCTAAGGGCTCGACCTCGGAGAAGGGAGATGAAGAATGCCTCTTTCGCTCGCTCGGTGGGAAAAGAGGATGGATTCATCTCCAAATAGAGCTCCGCACTGCAATAGAAAGCCGCTGCACTCCCCCTCCTCACCTGAGAAGGGCGCTGGTTGGGCCATGGGACATACAGAGGCAGTGGATGAAGAAGCGGGTGTTGTGGAAGTAGTGAATGATGGTGAACTGATCCGGGGAACGGGCTGTAGCATGTTAGTGGTCTGGTCTTCTCTCAGGAACCAGAAGAACACAGACGGGTAAGTTTTACGGAGTTTATTGAGACAGAATGGTAAATGTGCAAAGGCAGGTGAGTATCAGTTTAGCAGATCAGCGCAGATGTAATGGAACAGTCTTGATAATGAGTCTCTTATCTTAGCAGGTACGGGAGCAGAAGGATGACAGGCTGGAGTCGGGTGAGCAGAACTGGACCGGAGCATGGAGCAGACAGAAGACAGACGGGATGAAGGCTTCGTAGCAGGTAGGTAGCGGTTAGTAGATTCACAGTGTGAAGGAAGTCTGTTGTCGTATGAGTCGACGAGACCAGACAGAGAATGACTGAGTGAGAGTGTCCTTTATAGTGCACATGATTGGGATGAAGAGTGCAAACAGGTGATGATGGCAGGTGAGGGTGATCAGTAGTCCGGGGAACCAGAACGAGTGGGCGGAGTGATGGTCTCTGGTGCTGACGCAGATGGATCCGTGACATAGTGGTGTTGTTTTATGATTTCAGAGGCTACCGTGATTTCAGTTTACTATTAGATGAAAAGTAATAATAAACAAATATTTTGAAGCATCATTTTGTTGTACAGTTTAGGGTTACTCTATTTTAAGGTGTCCTTGCTACAGTGTTATTATATATTTAAGTACGGAGTAATAATAATTAACTACGTGTAGTTACTATAGAGTTAGGTATAGGATTAGGTTTGGTTTAGTTGCATGTAATTATGCATAACTGAATTATTACATTTAGCATGGGCACTGAAAAATTAAGTGTAACCCAGTCTTGTGGTCAAGTTGAATACCTCCAGCTAGAGGTTTGTTGAAATCACAAACCCTGACCAATGTGTTCGTGAAGCTTGCCTTAGCAAACACAGCTAATGATTAACTGCAGCTTATTTGGTTTCAGGACATTTCTCACACTGATTTATCTGTCCGATCAGGCTCCTTCCACACATCAATGTATGTTACTTTGTGTGTTTGTGTGTGTGATGTACATATACATCCGTGTAAGATATCAGCACCATTCTCTGTTTTACTAAAAATGTACATTTTCAGAAGTGCAAACACATGTCATTAAAGTCAAGATGCGCCACACATCAAGTCACCCATGATTTATGAAAATACTTTTCCTGCCAAGAAAGGAATTGAAAGAGGAAGTTGGCTAAACACTTCAAAAACCAAAAAAGTGAAGCTCTACAGATGTCACACCACCATTACTGCTTATAATGCAGAAGAAAATCTGTATTTATTAGCACTGAAAATATGTACTGTATAAAATACATTCAGCATTAGATTCCACTGTGAAATACTGGTTGCGTTAAAGAATTCAGACACCCAGAAATGAACATTTCGGCACTATATTCTCACCCTCTTATCCACTTTCTGCTGGTTGCACATTTCCATAATACAAAAAAAAAAAAAAAAACAGAAACCTAAACTTCAAAAAGACACAAATGCACCATAAAAATGGACCATATGCCGATTTACTGTAGTAGTCTTTTCTTCCAGTGAGCTGTGAACCGTTGCAATTCGTATCAGTGACTCAGTAAATTGAGAACAGAATCAGTCTGATTCATAAACGAATCATTCATTCAGATCAACTGATTCTGACTCAAAACAATGATTCAAGGGCAGTATTGGAACATATTGACAATCCAATATTGAAAAGGTAAGTATTTGAGTTAGTTACTTGTTCTGGAAAATAATGCGTTGCATTACTTTTGCAATACCTTTTTTCACCTGGCAAATGTTGTTTCTTGTAGTTTTTTTTACAAATGTAAAGGCCCGTAAAAAAATGTATATAAAATGATATATAAATATTTTTTTGTAATGTGTTTCCCCTAATGCCTGGTTTCAGATTACGCGATTTTTTTTTCTGTTACGATAGTCACTGTCAGATTACACAATTTTTTTGTCTGTTACGATAGTCACTGTGTCAGATTACGCAATATTTTTTTGTCTGTTACGATAGTCTTATCAATTACGATTTTTTTTTGTCTGTTCGAAAGTCACGTGTCCATTCGCATTTTGACTCCTAAAATCTTGTCGTGTCATGGACGACACATGTCAGACTGCACGTTGCCTCCTGACCAGCCATCGCATGCTGTCTTTAATGGTGCGGATGATGTCATCGAGAAGGCGAAACTAGTAGCGAGTGACTCAGAAACAAACGTAAACAAAACAAACAAATGGATGAAGCGGTGAGTGTTGTATTGGCTGTCCTGTGTTCAGAAAAAGTAAAAAAAAATATTTAAAAAAATTACAATGGACACGTTCCTGGATTGCTGGAATAGGACAGTATGGGCTGTAAATCCTCCAAAAAGAACTTGAGGTAAAATATTGTTTTCTTATATATTTTTACTTTACTTTTCTTATATATTTTTATCGACTTCTTTCGTTTCGCCATTTTTGAAAGTTCTTGTAACGTTACGGAAAAGCTTGTGCTCCTATTGGTCAACCTCATACATGTGACGGAACCGTCGCTGGAAGGTCGTAAAAAAAATTAAACATGAGCTTGTGGTAAAATATTGTTTTCTTATATATTTGTACTTTTAGTTTTAACGTAAGCACCATCGACTTTCTTTCATTTTGCCATTTTTTAAAGCTCTGTGCTCCTATTGGTCAACCTCATACATGTGATGGAACCGTCTTGGACAACCGTTAAAAAAATTAAACTTGCAAGTCTTTTTGTCGTGATGTCATAAAGCATCGCATACGACAACGTAGGTTGTCGCCCACTATGACACTATACAAGATAGATACGATTCGAATATTGCGTCTCGACGCCCGTTGTCTTCTACGACCCCACGACACCCTACAGTCAAATGGATTGTGCCAAAATCGTGTAATCTGAACCAGGCATAACACTGTTCAAGAGCGAGTAAATAATCCTAGAATAATCATTTTTGGGTTGACTATCCCTTTAAAAAAAAAAAGGAGGAAGAGGTGGTCAAAAAGCACGCTCGTCTTAATACTCTGTGTTGTAGACCGTCATGTCTTTGGCATGTGTGACCAGCAGCTCCCAAGGATACTGATTCACAGGTCGTTTGACCTTTGACCCTGTGTGTTTGCTCTCTTGCACCATGAGAGCGACGTCTTCATCGTCTAATATCCGTATCAGATCGCCCTCAGGGTCCCGGTAGTTCAAAGCAATATCTTCCACATGAAAGAGCTCCCTGAGGGGAAAACGGAAGAGAAGAGAGGAAAACAAATTGCACAATAGTTTAGAGGTCATAACAAGGGTAAATATAATTAGCATAATGCAATTTGTGGCCTCTAAGTTGTATCAGCAGTCATGTGACTTATATGCTAATTACTTAACACTGTGCATGCGGCATTCAAATAACAGATGCATATTCAAAGTAATCATGCAAATGAGGTTTATTATTAAACATTAATCCAGTGCTGCTCTGAACAAATGGGCCTTGAGTTTGTTGAGAGAATACAATTACAGGAAAAAAAATCTGGTTGAATCTGATGATTTCTCATTGAAGTAGTATGGATCAATCTCTTGTTTTTGAAGATTTAAATTTTTTATATATCGCTGTAAATGTTGACAGTGTGATTCATTTTGCTCTGAACTGTTCGGATTGACATTAGCATGTAGCTAATCTTTATTTTTAGCTTTTATTTGAAAGATACTGGGTTACACTGTATTTTGACGGTCCACTTTAGACATTCTACTAATCGGAGCGTCAAACGAGCGTCAAAAGTGTAAACGGAAACTCTGGAAGTGCATTTGTGAGTTCAGATAAGCGAAAGAAAGATGAGAAAACAGTTAGCAAAACATGCAGTGTATTTAAAAAACAAGTCAAGAAGATTGCCTGCGATTTATTTTTTTCCAGTTTCAAAGATATTCAGTTTCAATTTATATTTACATTAGTTTCTTGAAAAGTTACGTTAATTATTATTGGCACAAAAGTAATTCCATAATTGTATCAATGTCACCAATTGTGGCCAGTAAAAATGTGGTGTGGGTATTTACTTACAGTACTTACTTGCTACTTTACTTTAACCACAGTGGCTGGTGAGCAAACTCTCCTGTTCAAACTCATTCATCGAAATTGAACGAATACTTTTTCCGAGTCATTTTGTTCGTTTCGTTTGTTGAATGAACAAAATGACCCGAAGAAGATTTGTTCATTTTAATAAACGAGTTCGAACAGGAGAGTCACGAGCGTGCGTCACAGAACAGAGCAAGGCGAGCATTTGTGCTTATAAAACTTAAACTTTTTTATTTATTTTTTAAATGAGCGATCGTTTCGCTTTATAAGACCCTTATTCATTGTCTGGAATCGTTTTAAGTCCTTTGAACAGTTTGCACTGAAACTGTCTTTTGGACCTTGAACCGTTTGGTTCCCAATGAAGTTCATTATATGGAGAAAAATCCTGGAATGTTTTCATCAAAAACCTTAATTTCTTTTTCGACTGAAGAAAGAAAGACATGGACATCTTGGATGACATGGGTGTGAGTAAATTATCAGCAAACGTTTTTTTTTTTTTTTTAAGTGAAGTGAAAGTGAACTACTCCTTTAATGTCAAGCCCTGCGAATAACTATAAGTAACTTTGAAACTGCATGAATCCAGTCATTAGAGTATAAGTAGACTGTTAGGTTAGGGTTCAGGTTAATAAGTTGACATGTAGTTGGAAAGTTAATTATAGTGAGTAGAAAATCTGTTGAATATTATATGCAATATATACAGATATTAAGCTAATAATCTAATGAGACTCAGATGACATGTAGTTACAAAGTTACTTATAGTAAGTAGAACGTAAATGGACCACCAAAATAAATTGAAACTGAGATTTTTGCTAGAAGTCATTCTTAATGATTCCACTTTAAAATGTTTTTCTGTTGCTGGTGTAAAAAATAAGCAATTTTATCTGCTAATAATTTATTTTGTTGGTCCCACAACAGACATTCAACTGACTATAAGTAATTTGGCGACTACAAGTCAACTTATTCTCTTAACCCAAAGCCTAACACCTAACCATAACATAACAGTCTACTGACCGTCCACTATAATATACTAATACTCTAATTAGAGTTACTTGACATGTAGTTGAAAAGTTACTTATAATTAGTCTAACGTCTAAAGTGACTATCGAAATAAAGTGTACGAAATCTCTCGCACACAGTGAAAAGAACAACAAAATTAAAGATGCTAATGATTGGTATGAGAAAATAAACGCAAACATAACCTAATTAGGTTGTTTGACGGTATTAAATAGCAGAATATTTAATTAATGAGGATTTCTTTTATTCAGTGTGTCAAACAGGAGAACCTGATTGGGACAGGGATAAAGGTACCTCATTCGGGAGAGCAGATCTTCACGAGACGGTCGAATCGAGAGAGTCTTCCTCAACACAAATGTCCCTACAGCAGACAATAAATACACATTCAGAGGCCTCACTAGCAGGAGAATATTCATATTCAAAAGCTATGGTGGTTGCCGGGGTTTTTTAATATAGTTGCTAGGCGTGACAGTGTTGATTATTGGTTAAAAAGATAACATGTTTAGATGCACTCATATGCACATGCTCTCCTCAGGAGTGTCCGACCTTGTTTCGATGCCCTCTGGCTGCAGGAGGTAGCAGCGCAGGCAGCTGTAGGAACCCTGAGCACGTGTCCCCTTCCTGGAAGCTCCGCCCTCGTCCTCAGAGTCACTCTCGGGAAGAGCTTTAATGATTTTCACAAACGACTCGGGAAGATTCCGGTTTTGTCCCTCACTGTGCCCTGACGAAGAGGACACACGGTATAAGCAGATGAAGCTGTCTGTGTGTGTCTATCTATCTATCTGCCTGTCTATGTCTGTCTGTCTGTCTATCCGTCTACAGTCTACTAAAGTATCCATCTATCTGTTCTATCTATCTGTCTATCTGTCTGTCTATCCATCTACAGTCTCTAAAGTATCTATCCATCTATCCATCCATCTATCTCAGTCTGTCTGTCTGTCTGTCTTTCTCTCTGTCTGTCTATCCATCTACAGTATCTATCTGTCTGTCTGTCTGTCTGTCCATCTACCAGTCTCTAAAGTATCTATAGTCTGTATATCTGTTATCATCTATCCATCGATCTATCTCTGTCTGTCTGTCTGTCTGTCTGTCTATCTATCTGTGCCTGTCTGTCTGTCTGTCTGTCTGCCTGTCTGTCTATCTGTCTATCTGTCTGCCTGTCTATGTCTGTCTGTCTATCCGTCTACAGTCTCTAAAGTATCTATCCATCCATCCATCTATCTCAGTCTGTCTGCCTGTCTTTCTATCTGTCTGTCTATCCATCTACAGTATCTATCTATCTAGCTATCTATCTGTCTGTCGGTCTTGTCTCTGTCTGTCTGTGTCTGTCTGTCTGTCTGTCTGTCTATCCATCTACAGTCTCTAAAGTATCTATCTATCGATCCATCTGTCTGTCTGTCTATCCATCTACATTATCTATCTATCTGTGTCTGTCTGTCTGTCTGTCTGTCTACAGTCTCTATCTGTCTGTCTCTGTGTCTGTCTGTCTGTCTGTCCATCTACAGTCTCTAAAGTATCTATCTATCCATCTGTCTATCTGTCTATCCATCTACAGTCTCTAATGTATCTATCTACATCATCTATCTGTCTATCTGTCTATCTATCTATCTGCCTGTCTGTCTGTCTATCTATCTGCCTGTCTGTCTATCTATTTATCTGTCTGCCTGTCTATGTCTGTCTGTCTATCCGTCTCATCATCTAAGTATCTATCCATCCATCCATCCATCTATCTCTATTCTGTCTGTCTGTCTGTCTTTCTATCTATCTATCTATCCATCTACAGTATCTATTATCTATCTATCTATCATCTATCTATCTGTACTATCTATCTATCCATCTACAGCTATCTATCTATCTGTCTGTCTGTCTGTCTGTCTGTCTGTTCGTCTGTCTACTGTCTGTCTGTCTGTCTGTCTGTCTATCCATCTATATATCTAAATATCTATCTATGATCCATCTGTCTGTCTGTCTATCCGTCTACAGTCTCTACAGTATCTGTCTGTCTATCTGTCTGTCTGTCTGTCTTGTCTGTCTGTCTGTCTGTCTACAGTCTCTATCTGTCTGCTCTGTGTCTGTCTATCTGTCTGCTGCTACAGTATCCGTCTGTTATCTGTCTGTCTGTCTGTCTTGTCTGTCTGTCCATCTACAGTCTCTAAAGTATCTATCTGTCCGATCCGTCTGTCTGTCTGTCTGTCTGTCTGTCTGTACTGTATCTATCTCTATCTATATCTATCTATCTCTTGTCTGTCTGTCTGTCATCTCAGAGCTGATGTATTTCAGTGGCCTGATTTCTTGTATCTGTAGAGGGGAGAGCTGATAAGATAAGTGGAGGGGACACAATAAAGCAAGGCATTAATGTCCACAGAAGGGAGAGGAATAATGATTGCTACGCCCCTGATCTTCACATTAAGTGCATTCAAGCAAAACAAAAAAAAAGGTAGTTTCAGTGGCAATGAACTAGCAAGTTACAGCTTGATCTTTCTCTTTCACCCGACTCTAATCTCGATAATGTTATTTGAGGGTCCATTGCATGTCTATGCAATATCCAATTTCTCTCTCTGTCTCTTCTGCAATTCAATTCAGGTCATATCTTTCTCCTTTATTGTCATGGGCCGAAAGATTCGCAGATATCTAACTCATAAAAAGTATATGTGAGTGTGTGTCTGATCAGATCAGATCAGATCAGACCATCTCACTCTCAATGTCCCACTCCTTACACGCACACACACACACACTCTAATACATATCCTTCCTTCTCTCCCACGCATCATCTTTCGTTCATAAGTGAATTCTTTCTAGTGTTCCTTCCCTCAATCACTTTATCCTTAAAATGTTTTCTCTTCTTCCTTTCTTTAGTGAATCCCTCTCATCCATCATGCTCTCCTGGTGCTGTATCCCAACCCAGAGAGGTGAGTGTTTGAAGGTATTAGCATGTAAAGTGTACACACATTTTTGTTCGGATAGACGTCTGCCGCTTTGATACGTGTAATATCAATGCATTGTTTACTTTGAAATATTTTGATAGTGATAACTGAAATTGCAGAAAACTCATTTATTAACCTTTTTTATGGCAAATTTACCAATGAAATCCAGATGGGACTATTAAAAGTCATATGCGAATATAAAATGTATGCTGGCCATGCCATATTAATGTTACTTATTTGTGTTTATGTTACATAAAGGACATTCCTATAGCTCACAATCTCCAGGGAATTAATGAACTGATTACACCTTTAATGCTAAGTAAGTTGCTTTGAATAAAAGCATCTGCCTTGTGTTAAAAAATATTAAAAAATTACAATATTTAAAATGAGTTTAAAGCGTTCAATAAATCTAATGACGATAATCTCATATTATGAAGACAATAAAATGACCCTTTCAATACAATATACAATGAACATTTTATGTCTCTGACAGGCGGGGCAACCGGTCACTCAAATGAGATCGACCAATAGCAAACCACAACCATCCGATCAATTCCCAATGGACAAAATCAAGTCCCGCTCTTACATTTTTCGTTCAAGAAGCTGTTTCACTCGGAAATACAAAATGTTTTTAAGGTTGACTCAGAGATGTTAAATTATATTTTTGACTTAAAATTAATTAATTTAGATGTTTTAAGGTCAACATATTTTCAGTGTAGACATCATATCAGAATACACGTATCTGGGGCCAGAGTTACTAATCCGGGTACATTAGCGCTGAATCCTATAAAACACAGATGAGAGTGGAAAATTCTTCTAGTGATCTACTGATGACGTTCAAATTAAAGATAATAGCCGCATTAGAGCATTAAAGTCCCGCCCACAGCGGTGCCGGAAGTAAAAATTCAATACAATTTCTCCATTGACAGTTGGGATATAAGCCATAAAAACGTAACCATACATGGTAGACTTAAAACCAGCTACGGCTGTACTAAGCAATTGTATATGCTCATATAAACGCCAAACGTTCATGGGGCACTAACCTTGTTTTAAGATAAATCCCTTTTATTCAGGATTTATTGGATAAGTACTTCTTCACCCACAATCCTGAACAATCCCACAGTGATGCATCTGATTGGTGGAAAGTCGTGTAACGTGTCTGAAACCACGCAGAAGGTACGTGAAGACTAGAAGATTGCGTAGTGACGTAGGGCTAAGTTCATTGGTCGCACCTTAGAGACGCCCCCACACCATTGGATGTGCAGTTGCCGCAGCTTAGCCTATGAGCGAGCCAGATGCTCAATGTTTTAGCATGTGGGAGCTGCAAATGCGTTTCACATATAGGCTTCAGTAAATCGAGGAAAATAAGTTTCTCTGCACATTCACTACAATTCACTGGAGGAAAAAGTTCACGCGGTCGTCAGATTTGGAAGTCACTCAAAAGGCTCTTTCATGGTGGTTTCAGTCGAACTTCAGTGAGCCGCGGTGGTTTATGGGAGGAGTAGTTCCTTTTCTCAGAAATGAAAATATGATACTGCAGTCTTGTACCTTTTTCTCTTTGTTTTTTCACTCTAAATGATATGTAGTATGCTAATGAATTTAGTTCGTAGCTGGTTATCCTCAGACATGCTCTAAAACTCTTTAGATATGGATTTTCCAAAACGTCAATGGGGGAAATGAATGGGAAATTTACTTCCGGCACAAATGCTCTCTCGAAGCTCTATTAGCATCTGATTTTAGACGTGCTTGTATGGATGGTATAGCCTGGCAAGCCAGACCAATCAAGATGTTAGGTCTAGGAACTCACAATTGGCATACCTCAATCCAGGGGCGGGATAAAAGGTTGTCTTTCGATATCCTCTGCACGCCATAGGATAGCGCTAACCAACCAGAGCGATGATGGCTGTGGCTGAGTGTCGCATGCATTTTCCCCATGGTTTTCTCTCCAGCGGAGCAAGTTGATATATTAAACTTTTGCCGTATCCGGTCGTCAAAACTCCTGAACACATCTTCCTTTTTTAAGAATGAGTCATCTGAGTCGCGGCCAAAGCTGAATCGAAAGACTGCTGTTCGCCAGCTGCGTCTTGTTCTGTTTTCAAATAGCAGTTAAATCACCTATGGAAATCACGGCGCAGAACCGATCACAACTCTGCCTTCATTGTGTTAAGCCCGCCAACCAACTCTATACACAATGTGATTGGCCTGACCAGAGTTTGGATTTTCCACTTCGAAAGTCAATGGAGAGTTGCTAGACCACACTTTGCAGCAAAATCATTTTTGCTTCCGCTAGGTGCGTCTAGATTTCTAGGCTATGGATGGTACGTATTAGCGCAAAAAAAAAAAAAAACAGTAACTTGACTAGCACAAACCTAGTAAATCCCCTTGCATGATCGGTTTAAAATATTTTCCTCCCAGAAATACTCCATCTGAAAGGGAAACTCTTACAAATGCATATGCAATAAGATCACCCGCAAAAATAACCCTGTCAAGCTTTTTCAGCGCTAATTTTTCACTGCGTGTCTTTAGTAAATCCTGACCCGCCAAAAGAGTTGAAGCTGTTGGTAAATCTGGCCCTATGTGTGCTACAATCACACTTACTCACAAATACCTCCAAACATAAATGTGATTTCGTTGCTTCATTATTTTTCTCTCTCCCTCCCTTATCTTACAAACCCTCCTCCCTCCCTCTCTCTCTCTCTCTCTCTCTCCCTCTCCTCCTGCTTACCTATCCTCTTCTACCTTTCTCTCTGCCTCTATCCTGTTATCCTTCTCTCTCTCCATCTCTCTCCCACCTCCAGCCAGTCAGCGTTGACTCTCCGCAAGAGGAAGATCACGTCTCCAGCCTTCAGACTGAGCTCCAAGCGTCCGCTGCTGCTGAATTCAAAACACCGCCTAAAACACACACACACAGCGAAGACACGCAAGCGGGAAACACACACACCGACGGAGACAAAGAGAGAGAAACACATCCTGAGTGAGACCGAGCTGCAGGTAGGAGATCCTCATGCTTTAAGAACTTTGAAGAGAATGAATGAGATTAATAAAATAGGAAAAGAAAGAAACTAGAGAAAGAGACTATAAGAGAGATTCAGGAGTGAAAATGCTATTCGGAAAAGTGGGAAAGATGTTTTAATTGTACTTTTCTTTTCTAACACTTGGCAAAACGGATTGCGGTAATAACAGGTTTTTCTCTACACTTTTATTATTTAGCTTAGTCTAAGTTTTTGTACTTGCACTAAGTGTCTCAAAATATATGTCCTAAATCTCAGACGGTAATGCTATGTTTTGTCGAACATGTGCAATTGCATAATCTCTTGTGAACATGTACTTTAAAAATACCATAGTTTTACCAAAGTATTTGTACTATGAAACATGTATTGCATATGTACTATGAAAAATCACATATTCTGGACATGCATCATAGTATTCTTAAACATTTACCATGGTCAAAGTACTTTTGGATATGTATAACGGCAATTCCACTGTATTACCGTGATATTCTTTGAAAAAACATCACTTTCACTAGTTTCTTTCATTTTTGTTACCAGTATCCTTCCATTAATCTCATTCATTCTCTTCACACACACTGGCATATTGCCAAATATGCTTGCATTAAGAGGACCAAATATCAATGATGCAGTTAAAGGGACCATAAACTAAGACAAAAGGAGAGAACAAAAAAATATCATTTATCCTTCAAGTTTAGTGAAATCAAAAGAAACCAAGGTCAATTACTCCACAAAAGCTAGCAAGAGATCTTGATTATCGTTCAAGTACACGTTTGTGTCTCAGATGTTTCTCCTAAGATGTCTTTAGAGAAACGGACAAATAAGAATATAACCCAGCTAACAATTTTAGGTTCATAACATTCCCATTATGTTTATTAAGCATTAATAAAACCTTTATTTCTGAATGTTCTAGGAACGTTCAAAACGTCCAGTTTTTTAGATGTTGTATTAACGTTATTTCTTGGTTATAAAAACGTTTTTGAAAACGTTCTTAGTACGTTCAAATCTTCTGTTATATAAACATTGTATTAGCGTTATTTCTTGGTTATAATAACCTTTTTAAAACGTTCCAATAACAACGTGAGGATAACGTTTTAATGCTAACGTCTTTAGAACGTTTATCAATGTAATATAACGTTTGCACAGCGTTATAATAATGTTACAGCAAGAACGTTTTTGATAACTTTCAGAGAACGTTATGCAGGAAGTTGCTTTGCAGAATAAAAAAAAACTGTATAACTAATTTCCAATGACTAATATATGTTTAAGATAATAACGTTTTAAAATGTTCCAATAACAACGTAAGGATATAGTTTTAATGCTAACGTCTTTAGAACATTTATCAATGAAATATAGCGTTGGCATTATAGCGAGAACTTTCAGAGAAGGTTAGCTAATGTTCTGAGAACATTCCCTGTTTTTTTTTTTATATATATATATATATTAGTCTAGATCCATTATGGACATGGATCACTGCAGGGTATACTGGTGTTTTTAAAGCTCTGTGTGTAACCGTACGCTAAAGTGTGTGAGTGCGTGCGTGTGTGTGATGGGCATGAGTGGGCATCTGTTCTCACACCACCATCTCTGTATGTTTAGATAATGCTGTAAATCTGCTGAGCTGTGGGTTGCTTGGTTTGTTTGCATGAGTAGGAGTGTGTAGGTGAGACGTGTTAGATGTTACCAGCTAATTACATCTTGGCAGTTGCTTTAAGTGTGAGCATGCATGTGTTTGTCCGTGTCGCGCTTCGTAGGCAGCATCTGAACAGAAAGAGACAATTTGTGCCAAAACTAGATGTGAAATTCTCCATAAAGTCAACGGTACAGAGCAAGTATCTGAGTGCAGGCTCGGTAACATCAGATGAAGAAACTATTTCAGTAGCACTGCTGCTGTGAAACCCTAAAAATGGCTTTTTGGGTCATTTGTGTGGGCTAACTTTGTTATATAGTGCAGGAAAGTAACTCTGTACAATAATTGGCTTCTTCAGCCACACTACGGTAAAGCTGAACTATTTCAGGCGACTGGATTTTTTGTTTGATATTCCGTTCAAAAGAGGACCATACAAATTAACACCTAAATATTTGAGAATTTCTGTTATGACCAACACACTGCATGATGTCGGACCAATATAAAAAAGCTAACAACAAAATAACACCTTGTTGAGCGAGTCCTCCTCATATTGGACTGTGTTTTCTTTTTGCGCCTTGTCTCTTGTCTTTTTATTACATGGTTAAACCACACTGGAAATTAAACAAGACTTGGAAATGTGTGCGAATGTGCAACAAACACACTGTGCTATGTGGAAATGTGTCAAAGCAATTTCCTTCCCCCCTGTTTACCCAATGTAATATATGTGCTAATTAGCCTAGCGCTGAGAAAAGCTCTCAGTAGCATTAGCATTGCCATGACACCTTGCATGGTATCTTTTTATTGTGTTTTTATGTGTTTTATAGTCTTCTGGAATTGATCCAAAGCACTAAACGCCCAGGCTACATTCAAACTTTGTAGACAATTTCAATCTTAGCTGTGCTTGCGAGTTTAGTAAACATTATACTTAAAGGAACAGTTCGTCCTAAAATTAAAACTCGGTATTCATTTTGTCTCCCTAATGTCACTCCAAATCTGTATGACTTACTTTCTTCTAAACGCAAATGAATTTTTTTTCTTATATAACGGACGTCAATGGGGTCCAAACACAATTTTTTGTGTTTTTCAAACCATTTCCATTGAAACAATTCCAAACCATTTCCATTGAAAATTTGACAGCGATGATGCAATTGTAATATTTCCATACTGAATACTGACTGGTCTTCTTTCCTGCACTCATTTACATACTGAATCGTGATTGGTCTTTATTTATTTTATCTTCTATAGTCTTATCTTGTACAGAAAAAATGGTGTCGCATTATCAAGCTAAACGAAAACAAGATGTCCGCTGAATGTCACGATAACAGCAATTGCGTAATACATTTACAAAGAAGCAACGCATAAATCTCAGCTTTCCTAAAAATGTAACACTATTAATTAGGGCAGTCCTTAATTTTATTAATTATTTATGGAAAAAACTTAAATTGATAGGTGACAAACGTACAGGGCATTTTTGACTCAAAATATCATACAGGGCATTTTTGATGTAAATATCATATTAGTTACGCAATATGACATAAGTAATGAGCGCGATATCACACGAGTGATATGTTAATAGTGAATAGCAAGAGTGCAAATGTGAAATTTATTTTATACAATAGTTAATATTGTGTTGTATTTTAGACAAAATATTGTCTGTTTTTGCTCAATTTGGCCAACGAAAATATTACCATTAAAGCTAGAGCAGAACTGTTGTGCGTCTCTGATCAACACAGCGGTGTTTCTTCCACAATGAATCCGCGTTTCGAGCGAATCAATCAAGTGAACCAATGATTCAATGGCCCATTCATAAAGAGAGCCATTTACTTCATTTCTGAATGATTCAATAGTTTGAATGAAGCTAATGAATGAATTTATTGCCACATACTGGCAGTTTTAGTTTAGAGAGAATCATAAAAAATAAAAAATCATATTTCTGTATTAATAAAAAAACAAAAACATTAAAGGGATAGTTCACCCACAATTGAGAATTCTGTCATCATTTACTCACCCTAATGTCATTACAAAACTGTATGACTTTCTTTTGTGGAACATAAAAGAGGATATGCTGAAGACTGTTGGTTACCAAACACTTGGTTACCACTGAAAAATGTTCTTTTATGAAATCTTCTTTTATGTCCAACACAAAAAGGAAACTCATACAGGTTTGAAACAACATTTTTAGGCGACCTGTCGCTTTAATACCCTTTTAAAACCTATGGCATTAGTTATGCAATTTCGAATTGCAGTGTAAATGCCACCTCTGAGCTGCAACAAAAAGTCTGTAAATATATCTAAATACCAATTTAGATGCAGCTTCTGAAAATAACCATGGCCGTTGAACCCTAAAAGTTCACGTGTACTAAATTACATGTTGAATAAAATAAAATATTTCTTTCTAAAGCAACTTTTTGTAACGTCTGTTTGATGCTTTTCTCATTTTCCACAACAATGGCTTTAAATGATCTTTCGGGGATATCTTCTCAGCCGAATTTGGCGTGCGATTATAATTTGTGACTCCTGAATTAATCGGCACATCATGTAATTAATTAGATTATAATTTTGAATTGCTTGACAGCCCTACTATTAATTTGACTTGGAAGTTGGAAGCACTAGTGTGTATCTCCAAAACATCTAGAAAGCAACACATTACATCTGATAAATGTTCTTAAAGGAGTATTTCACTTTAAAAAAAAAAAACGTTTGCTGATCATTTTCTCACCCCCATGTCATACAAGATGTCCACGTTTTTCTTTCTTCAGTTCGAAAAAGAAATTAAGATTTTTGATGAAACATTCCAGGATTTTCTCCATATAATGGACTTCATTGGGAACCAAATGGTTCAAGGTCCAAACGAGAGCTTCAGTGCAGCTTAGAACGACACCAGACGATGAATAAGGGTCTTATCTCGAGTCATGACTCCAAAAAAGATTTGTTCATTTTGATAGACGAGTTCGAACAGGAGTCACGAACTCTCATCACAGAACAGAGCAAGGCGAGCATTTGTGCTTATAAAACTTAAACTCCTTTATTTATTTTTTAAATGAGCGATAGGTTCACTTGATAAGACCCTTTTTCATCGTCTGGTGTTCGTTTAAAGCCCTTTGAAGCTGCACAGAAACGCTCATTTGGACCTTGAACCGTTTGGTTCCCATTGAAGTCCATTATATGAAGAAAAACGCACAAATTAAATGAGACACATGTGTGCTATCAGGCAGTCTAGTTGGCACACCAGCTGAAACTTACGAATTAAGTGATATGAAGACCTCAGGGCTTGCGCTGCATCTTAATATCGAAGAGAAGTAGGTCGAGAACAAACCGAGATAGATCGACTAAAAAGGTCTAAAAAGAAGTTTATGAAGAAGGAAGTGTGAGCTATGTTGGCCAATTATGTCAACTAGTTATAGGAACCCTAAAAAGACTATTTAACCACATTCAAACACAATGATACTCAAAAGGCTATCAATCTCCTTCATTTAGCTGCGCTCTACTGAAGGGGTCTTTCCTGTTTGGTCATATTCTGAGAGTTATTTCTGCACAGGATCAAGGGGTTGGAGAACATATCTAATTATAGAGTGACTCTGGGGGTCACAAAGCACTCTGATTTCAATTAAGGAGTCAATGACCTCTGAAATGAGCTCATTAGCACATGGCCAGCCAAAAGGGAAGAGAAGGAGGTGTTTTTCCTGACCTAAATGAGTGACCCAGATTGGCTCTTCTCAACTGGGGGAACAAAGCAGGATATAAAGAGAAGAGATCAGTCTCTGGGGCCATGACACATGACAAAGGAGTTTAACCAAGGAGGGGCGTCAGTTATTAACCTGCTTATCAGTGCTTATAAATGAACAAAAGTCCTTAACTTGCAAATATAATGGGAGAAATACCAAAAAATAATATAATTGAATCCACAAGAATATGCTAATACCTCTCTATTTCAGACAGATAACCATCCAAAACGAGATCTGGAACTCTCGCCCCAAGCTCAGGTGTGAAATAGCTGTCCCTTTGTGATACAGACCATGAAAATAACCATGAAAGTGCAATAATGTGTAAGTGTGAATGCATATAATCAGTCATAACTGACTTTAATGCTTAAATGTTATTATATGTGAATATAGTGCTTAAAATATCTTTACAATCTCTCAGATTGTTCACACCGGTAACAATGGTTTTAATAGCCGGAGTGCAGGACTTGAAACAGTATCTTCAATCTTTCTATTATGGCTCTCTCTTACTGTCTGAACTCCTTACAGTGAATCAAAGATAGCGTAGAAAGATCAATCAAGCTCCCTGTCTTACATCTTATGGGTCACAGGGAATGGCCATATTCTTCTCAGAGCCGTCATACAGCAAATGAACCAATAGATTTGGTGATAACCAATGACACGTTTATCCGAAGTGTCTTGACATGCATTTTTACTACAGTTTCAGTCCCACTTGATAAACTAATTCATTTACTCACCCTCATGCCATCCCAAACGCCTTTGACTTAAAGAGATTTTACAGGCTCTTTTCCAACAAAAGCGGATAGGGGCTCCAGAAACGACAATGAAAAAACATAAAAGTAGTCAACATGACTTGTGTACAAGTCTTCTGAAGCAATATGATCATTTTGTGCCAATTTTGTGTTCACTGAAAATCCAGCTCTTGAATTTAAAGGTGCAGTGTGTAAAAATTTAGTATCTATAAACAGAAATGCAATATGACATCCATAACTATGTGTTCAGTGGTGTATAAAGAACTTGCTGAATAAACCGTAATGTTTTATTACCTTAGAATGAGACATTTATATCTACATAACCGCGGGCACCACCTTCTATGAAGGTCAACATATTGTGACATCATGTTTCTACCGTAGCCGAACGCAAACACAGAGCGCGTTTCGTCACCGTATAACGTTACAGGAATCACTGACCCTGTCGATCGCAGTCGACAAGTGGATCTTAGAAGAGATCTAAGTCGATTGCGAAGTGTTTTCAAAATCAGAGGAAAAAAGCCTATTGTGTGTAGTAAATGGTGTCTATTGGATGCGGAGGCGCGCACAGTTACAATCATGCGACCGTGTTTGAGTTTATGTGTCCACCATGTGTCCACCAAAGCGTTTTTCCACGCGCCTGGCGTTTGTTTTCAATGGGAGCACCGCGTTTTTAAACGCCATGAGCGTAACGAGGAGCTGAGCGTTTTTTCACGCTGAAGCGCCGAGCGCCCAGCATTTTTACCGGTCGCCGAGAGTTAAAAAAATGTCAACTTTGGATAAAACGCAGCGCTCATCAATCACAGTGGAGGAGGGGCGGGACTAAACCACACGACCAACTGTCACAACATTCTTTCTGTACAACGACATCAACCAGCAGAGCTAACCGGACAAAATGGATGAAAAATCCATTTTTAGTATGAAACGAATTATCTGCGAAATCAGTTACTGTGCTGCAGATATTCTGTATCATAGCAACGAAACGTCTCAACGGAAAAAGAGCGCCCAAAGCACTCTGCTTCAGCAGAGCATCTAAAACGCTTTAGTGGACACACGGCCTTACGCTTTAAAAACGCTTAGCCATAACAACAGCTCATATTAGCCAGCTAAACTTTTACTACCCTGTTAGAAAAAATATATAGTTGCATATTTTCATGTGGTTCTTCTCCCTCGCAGTATTATGGGTTTGCTATGTGGAAAAATGTGCTGGTTAGGTTCGTGAGACAATCAGTTGATTACTATTATTATAATATATATTAAGACCCTTGATCCTCACCTGACTATGGCTTTGTATCTTTATCCAACTTTATCCAAAATGTGGTTTATAATGGACTGTGTTACAGAAACAGTACCAATGTTACACACTCTTGGCTTATTCTGCCTATTCTCTGCTGTCTCAGATGACGATGTGTTTGTCCCGTTTTAGCCACCGTAGCTTCTTCGAAAGGGAGGGGTGAGCAGTGGGATGAGCCCTTAATGCAAATTCGCAACCGAACCGCTAGATACCTAGCCTGACTTCGTCATACTCATATTCTAGTCAGAATATGAGTCTGATACTGCTCCATAGGGCTTTGATTATGAGGCGTGTCTTAACCGAACCAGGAAAAAAAAACTGCACTCAATTGGATAGTCGGTAGACCTACAACCAATCAGAGCAACGCAGTAAGTCAAATACTTTGCATAGCACAGTTTTAACTAACTTACTTATTTTAGAAGTAAAATAATGAGTGTTGCGTCGGTTCTACTTTGCATTACGTCCCATCTTCTTAGCAACCATCGGAGCCAGCTAATAAGTTACACTTTTGCCGAATCACGAAGGAAGGACGGCAAAAATATCTTTCCGATTCGACAAATGCCTTGATTGCAGTTCTCTATTCGTCTATTAAAATTAATGCGCTGTCGATTTATTTTACAACAGACGCGACAGCGGAATCTATACATCTCAATTCTCCAGCTGCAGTCATCTCTGAGGGAAACCAGTTAAGCGCTCTTTGATAACGTGATGATTACGTCCTTGCAGATCACCTGTCCATCATCGTATAAAGCCCGCCCTGGCAATCTGATTGGCTCGTTCATTTTTCGACTGATCATAATTACTCCTCAATGGATTCGAGTCCAGACCGAACTTCCCGACCAAAAACTGTTGTGGGCGGAGTTCGGGCTGGCATCCAGGCTACTAGATACCACTAAAAAATACACACTGCACCTTTAACATAGACTTTCATATTCAATTTTGGATTTGGATTCTTGCTGCCGCTGATACCAAATCTTGTGTTCAGAAGATCTGAAACACAGCACACAAGTCAAAGGGACCGCTCTCATGGTTTTATTTAGTTGGTAGCCTGTGGTCACTGCAGCATGAACATCTCCTTTTGTGCTCTATAGAAGAAAGGACTAGAATGACATAAGCGTGCAAAAGTGATGACACCCATTTTGGGTGAATTCTTCACAAGGCTGCAATAATGACAGAACATGAATCACCCCTTTCGAAGTTCAAACCTGCAAACTTTCCCAAATATTGAACCACAAAGCGACACCACCCACATTTCTATCTTTCCTGGTCTTGCTTTCCAGATCTCTATCTAGTGTTATGAGAAGTGTAATCTGTCACTTTCTCTCTCTCGGCCACACATACACACCAGAATAAGGCAGGAGTTTCTTCCACTGTGATCTTCATGTGGAGAGCAGCGTGCTTTGAATCATGTGCTCTCACATGAGCATATGAAGACAAATGCCCAGCACTGTGTGAGATTTATAAACACACCTGCTACATCGATCTTTATCAGGACCAGACGAGACATGATAGGAGAAATGTTTTGAGGAGATAATAAAAGATAGGCGTGTGTATCAAGGTCAAAAAATGGGGCCGAATATAACTTTTGGCTCAACCAATGGCGTTTCAAGAATGGATTAGCTGTTTGCGTGAATAATTGAAGAGAAAGAGAGGAATTGAAATGACTGAGAAGATGTAACTGTATTGTATTGTGGCAATTTTGTGTGAATTTGTACTTTCAGTGGGGCGTTACAAATGAGATTCATATGAATTCACCAAAACGTAAAACGAATTGGCATGGGAGTTGGATCAACTGCAAAGCTTTGGTTCTGAGTGCAGAATCAGATATTATTTTATAATATTTTGTTTTCTTTCAAATTGTTGCCCTTTAAACTGACTCACACACATTTAAATTTGTGTGAATGACAGAATAGCTATCTGGTCTGCATTCAGGAGACACAAAGACAGAAATGAAGCGGTCTTGAAAGAGTGCAAGTACTCCATGGGACAAAGAGATGCATTAAGGGATGGCGTGAGAAAGCAAAAGAAGGAAGCGAGACTGATGGGTGAACTCAAAGGGAAGAGTGGGAGAGATTAAAGGAGGATTGGAGGATAAAGTGAACTGTGGAAAAAAGAGCAGAGAATATATTAAGACAAGGTGAAAGATAAGAGAGAGAGGCTGAAGGAACGTGACTGAGATGTGGGAGGAAAGAGATAGGGTGAAAGGAAAGCATTAAAGAGATTGTTCGCCCAAACTTCATTTATTCAAAACAGTCTCTTTCTTCCATGACACACAAAAGGAAAAATTGTGAAGAATGTCCTGGTTGCTCTTTTCCATGCAGTTTACAATAGTTTCCATGCTTTAAAAAGGATGCAAAAGCACCCTAAAAGTGTCATGGTACACATGACTTGTTCATTATGATTAATAAGAAACTAAACTTGATCATTCAGATGTGTGAACAAGTTGTTCATATGAATTACACTCACCGGCCACTTTATTAGGTACACCTGTCCAACTGCTCGTTAACACTTAATTTCTAAGCAGCCAATCACATGGCGGCAACTCAGTGCATTTAGGCATGTAGACATGGTCAAGACAATCTCCTGCAGTTCAAACCGAGCATCAGTATGGGGAAGAAAGGTGATTTGAGTGACTTTGAACGTGGCATGATTGTTGGTGCCAGAAGGGCTGGTCTGAGTATTTCAGAAACTGCTAATCTACTGGGATTTTCACGCACAACCATCTCTAGGGTTTACAGAGAATGGTCCGAAAAAGAAAAAACATCCAGTGAGCGGCAGTTCTGTGGGTGGAAATGCCTTGTTGATGCCAGAGGTCAGAGGAGAATGGCCAGACTGGTTCGAGCTGATAGAAGGGCAACAGTGACTCAAATAACCACCCGTTACAACCAAGGTGGGCAGAAGAGCATCTCTGAACGCACAGTACGTCGAACTTTGAGGCAGATGGGCTACAGCAGCAGAAGACCACACCGGGTGCCACTCCTTTCAGCTAAGAACAGGAAACTGAGGCTACAATTTGCACAAGCTCATCGAAATTGGACAATAGAAGATTGGAAAAACGTTGCCTGGTCTGATGAGTCTCGATTTCTGCTGCGACATTCGGATGGTAGGGTCAGAATTTGGCGTCTACAACATGAAAGCATGGATCCATCCTGCCTTGTATCAACGGTTCAGGCTGGTGGTGGTGGTGTCATGGTGTGGGGAATATTTTCTTGGCACTCTTTGGGCCCCTTGGTACCAATTGAGCATCGTTGCAATGCCACAGCCTACCTGAGTATTGTTGCTGACCATGTCCATCCCTTTATGACCACAATGTACCCAACTTCTGATGGCTACTTTCAGCAGGATAATGCGCCATGTCATAAAGCTGGAATCATCTCAGACTGGTTTCTTGAACATGACAATGAGTTCGCTGTACTCAAATGGCCTCCACAGTTACCAGATCTCAATCCAATAGAGCATCTTTGGGATGTGGTGGAACGGGAGATTCGCATCATGGATGTGCAGCCGACAAATCTGCGGCAACTGTGTGATGCCATCATGTCAATATGGACCAAACTCCCTGAGGAATGCTTCCAGCACCTTGTTGAATCTATGCCATGAAGAATTGAGGCAGTTCTGAAGGCAAAAGGGGGTCCAACTCGTTACTAGCATGGGGTACCTAATAAAGTGGCCGGTGAGTGTATAGTACAAATCACTATTTTTGAGTCAAATCTGTTAGCTGTTTTACAAACCTAGCATGAATTACTTGTTCACCAATCGAACAGATGTAGTTCACAAGTTCATCTTGCTGATTCAATGATTCAGATATATAGTGCACTGTGCGTCATCTGTACTATTACAACACATCTGTGTAACTTTGAAAATTGAAAATAAACATTAATTGGATGGAAAAGAGTTGCACAATTCAACTTTAAGATCTTGATTTAAACACCCACACCATCTTACTCGTAAATGACTCGCCTGTGTATATTAAAACCTTTGACGAAATCATACCAGAACATTCAGATCTGTGTTCGCGCAGCTGCTGATCCAGAGAGAGCAGTTATTAAACAGCTTCACAAACAGTCTTTCCAACCTCGCATGTCATTCTTTCTGTCTTCAGTAATTCAAATTAACACAGAAGTACTGGTATAAGAGTATTGAGTTAACAGATATAGGAGCCCTATTTTAACGATCTGAAACGCAAGTATCAAGAGCAAAGCGCAAGTAACTTTGTGGGCGGGTCTTGGGCACTGTTGCTATTTAACCGGCGGTGTAAATGACTAATCTAAAAGGAGTTGGTCTGAAGTAACGGGAAACAAACCAATAAGAGCATCATATCATTCCCTTTAAGAGCATGATGAACGAGATGCGCTTGTTCCATGGGGCAAACTATTATAACGGCGCATTTACCAGATGCGCTTCACAATCGGTTCAATGGGACAAACCCACCCAAATTAGCTTCGGTTACACATGCATATGATAATTTAGGTAAATGTGTAAGGTTTATGCCTATTTTTCCCATCGTCATGGACACAACAATGATTTCCCTCGTGTTTTAATAGTTTTCCTTATAATAATGTATCATTTGCAAAAAGTAAAATGCATCTGTGTAGATGAGAGAATCATCGACAGTGTATGCGCGTTTAAAATAGCGTCTAAATGTACGCGCAACGCACCACTGACTTTAGACTAGTTTTTTCTGGATCAGTCACGCAATTGTTTTCTGGAACAGCAAAATAGCACCAGGGAAGGTTTGCGCCTGAACACGCCTCCTTTTTTGCACTGACCCGCCCAGGGAGCGCAAGTTCATTCCCTAGTTTATCGAGGTGTGTATGTGGAGGGAAAAGCCTGCTTTGCGCGGGCTTTAAATTACGAATGATAAATGCGTTGATATACAAAGTCATTTGCGCCGGGTGCAAGATAGGGCCCATAGATATTTAAGTCTATGATAGTGATCAAAATAGAGCAGATCACTTTTTGAAAGTAACATGGTGTTTCAAATAACAATTGTGTCAGTTACATTGTTACACCAGTAGGTGGCGACAAGTGACTGTTAAATTTATTTGTCATTGAACTATTCAAAAACGTTGATTCACCAAGTGATGAAACAAGGGAAGTATTTATGATAGTCATTGAATCATTCATTTAAGAGACTAGTTCAAAAACGCTGATTCATACAGTAACAAGTCTGCAACAAGTCTTTAAATGAGTTACTGAATCATTCATTCAAACTATTTAAAAAAATATCCAAATTGATTTTAACATTTTTAAATAGAATGCAGCAATTCATATTTTGTCAGAACCCGTCTTTTCAGAATCATGACATCGGTTAAAAAAATATGTGATTCTCAATTTTCTACTATTAAAAAAAATAAAGTTAAACAGATTGATAATGTCAAGAGGGTGTGTAAATTATCATAGATTTTAATTTTCAGGTGAACTACCCCTTTAAAAGCAGCTCAGGAAAATAAGGTGACGATGAATAAAGAAATTAGCAAAAGTGGAACAGGGCAGCAACCATTAATGGGGCAAAGTTTTGACCCAGAAAACAGAGATGCACATGTCTCTTTTTGTCTGTATTAGAGGAATGTTACAGATTTAGTGTCCTCACTGTAAACTAGTTGTGTCACTATATTGCCTCTAGATTTCGACATCTTCTGAGGAAAATGTATGGTGTGGTGTTTGCCGATACGAAACTCGCTGCTGTGGTGATGAGGTGTTTTGGGTGGTTGCTAGGGCTTGCTGTGTGGTTGCTGGGGTGTTCAAAGTGGATTTTAGTGGACTGTGTGCAGTTGTTGCAGTGTTCAGCACAGGGTGTTGTGGGTGGTTTCTAACTGGCCTAAGTCAAAAGATTTCACCCTCAAGCCTCTTTCTAGTCTCTAAATGTAGATTGGGTCCTTCCTTCAATCTAAGCCTATTTCTGCATTCCAATTCGCATTCTATCCGTTCCGTCCTAAATAGTATTCGAAATTATAATTAGTGTGTTCTAAATCGTGGTATGTTGAAACCAGTGTTCTTAAGAGACTCGAATGGTCTACTGGTTTTACCAGTTAGAATTCGAAGTGCAAATCCATTGGATGATGATTCGATGAGAACTACAAACGAATAAAAAGTGTTGGAAAACTACAAACATTGTGGATGTGTGAGTTCAAACTTCAAACTCGTTCATCAAAATTAACGAATCTTTTTCCGAGTCAATTCGTTCATTTCGTTCGTTGAATGAACTGAAATGACACGAAAAAAGATTTGTTCATTTTGATAAACGAGTTCGAACAGCAGAGTCACGAACGCACATCAAAGAACAGAGCAAGGCAGCCATTTGATGTTATAAAACTTTTTCTTTTAAATGAGCGATTGTTTCGCTTGATAAGACCCTTATTCATCACCCTGGAATCGTTTAAAGCCCTTTGTACAGTTTGCACTGAAACGGTCTTTTGGACCTTGAACCATTTGGTTACCAGTAAAGTCCGTTATATGGAGAAAAATCCTGGAATGTTTGCATCAAAAACCTTAATTTCTTTTCGACTGAAGAAAGAAAGACATGAACATCTTGGAATACATGGGGGTGAGTGTATTATCAGCAAAAGTTTTTTTTTTTTTTTTTTTTTAAATTGAACTACTCCTTTAAGGATACAAATTGGGATGCAGCATATGAGATTTTTTAGACAAAACAGAAAATTGTGTACAAAAGTAACAGCGCACTTCTCAACAAACTGCATAATTTGAGGTATAATACCTTTTTGTAACACAAACTATGTGGGACAAGTTAGTAATTTGGTTAAATCCGTTACCATAAGTACTATCATATTATTTTCTACATCAGCCTGTGTGAATTATATATACATATTCAAATTCCTCCATAAATAGAGCACTTGGAATCATGAAAAGCAAAGTGTGTGTAAGCGATGCTGTGAGCGAGTTTTGTCATAATCTTCTGACAAAATGCGAGTTTTGTAACAAAAGTTTGAGTTGTTTGTGTGTGTGTGCGTGCGTTGTGTAATAACCTCAGGATCAAATGTCAATGCTTTGTGTGGTGCCTGCACACTTGAGTATGTACTGTCAGTATGTGTAGTATGTAGTGTGTGTGTAGGCTGTTACTGAAAGTGTTTCCAAGGAAACACTGATGTACCTCTGCTCTGGGTGCGGAGAAAAGGTCAGTTTTGGACTTCACGGTTTTTCTAGAGAGAGAGACAGAGAGAAAAGAAAGAGCATTGTGAACTTCAGATAAACAGAAGAAGACGAAGTGGTTTCTACAACATTTTATTACAGTTTTCAAAGACAAGACAGTCAAAGTGAAAGTCTGACAAACCAAAGAAGAAAATGTATTGCTTTGAAGTTTATCTATTATAGTTGCAAAGACTCTGGGTCGTTTAAATATCCACTGCGTCTCAATTGGTTCTCCTAAAACGTCTTAACTCATGTAACACCTCCGGTCTCACTTCGACCCCGCTGCGAGCAGGATTTGAACCGGTGTCTCTAGCATGGGAGGGATGTGTGCTAACAAGAATGCAGCCGCTAGCGTCAGTCACTAATGCACATCTTGAGATCAGGGGAGTGAGGTTTACATGCACAGCTCTAACTATCTGGCCTCCGTTACACTCACCCTCCTAAATCTCACTCCCACCCGGGTCACGGCACCAAATGTGACTGGTCCACTCACTCCGGGTTCAAACCGGTGTCTCCGGCATGGGAGGCAGGCATGCTAACATTGATGCTAAGGACCGCAGTCGCTAGTGTCAGCCATTGGCATCTGTTACACTCAGATAATTTGGTCTTAGAATAATATAATGAGAAATCTTCGAGACTCACATTTGAATCTTGTCAAACCACATAGTTTGAGACAATATCCAGATCTCAAAATACTATAGACACAGAAGCAGACAACTTAAAGTCCTCCTGGGCCTGTAGTCAATAATTTTATCCCTTAAAACTCATCTTTGATCACCAAAGTCATGTTAGCA
The DNA here is from genome assembly GCA_030378365.1 of Hybognathus amarus. Lineage (NCBI taxonomy): Eukaryota > Metazoa > Chordata > Actinopteri > Cypriniformes > Leuciscidae > Hybognathus > Hybognathus amarus. The sequence goes on along the minus strand of JAQIUQ010001268.1, from coordinate 754,312 downwards.
AAATAATGCTTCATTTCCACAGTTACATGAATATGCTAATTCACTCCGCCTCCACTCGCGTGGCTCACAGATTCACTACGCCAACTTACTAAGGAAAACGCTGCACAGTTGAACGTCAGTGGAGAAAAGCATATAGTTCATAACATTGTTATATACTTCATTAAGGCCACTATATTTCTTAGGCCATGTCCACACTAATACGTTTTCGTTTGAAAGCGTATACTTTTCTCTCTGTTTTGGCCTTCCATCCACACTGAGAACGCCGTTTTAAGTCAACAAAACGTATCTGATTTTGGAAAACGCTCTCCAAAGTGGATAAATTTGAAACGCTGTTTTCGCGTTGTAGTGTGGACAGTGAAACCGGAGGTATTTCAAAACGAATGACGTAAGTTTAGTCATGTGATCCATGTAGTACCAATAGATATTCATGTTTATCGGTATTGTGCCTGTTATGTGTTATTCTTTTTTACACTATTGCTAAAATATGTTACTTTCTATGTACTTAATATGTGCTATTCTTCATAGCACAGTACTGCAAAGATGACAGATAATGTAGCCTACTCACATTTGCTGTCCTGCAGCAAAACAGGAGAGCAGTTGTGTTTTAGACCAAACATATGGTGACTGAATGCGAACTGCACGCATCCGTGATGGTGAGATATTTTGCTAAATAAAATTATCCTGTTATTGTGCGATAACATTATTATTTATTTTCCCATCTGTATCATCTCAGTGAGCATTTGTGAAGTTTCACGCATGCGCAGTAAAGTGAATTTAGAAGTTTCTCATCCACATTGAAACGTCGGAAAACGCCTGAAAACGCAAGTGTGGACAGAGAGCGTTTTTAAACGAAAACCCCGTTTTCAAATCTATCCGGATTAATGTAGACGTAGCCTTAAACGAACTGATTTTTCATATTAACAAACAGAAAATTATACCAGGATAACCTGGCATCACTCGAGACTCTCCAGCTAGTCCACTGTTAATGATATGCTAAAGCCCACCGGCACATTGACCTGATTGGTTACAAGGTAGTTTGTGACGTCAGCGATTTCAAACAGCGTTTTTAAGACAATTTTTTCACTGCAGTTCTAAGGAGAAAATACTCAGCAATGGTGTTGAAATGAATTTGCATACGGTTTGTCTTAAAGGAGAACTCTGGCGCAATAGTGAACCTTTGGTCAAATAAAACATCGGTACCTAGTCTACCCGTTCTCTGAGATTTGTTTTCATGATAATCGAATGTAAAGTGTTTTATCCATCTTTACGCCAACTTTGGAAAACAATCTCGACAAGTTGAACCACGAACGCTGTTCATACAGTTCAGAAGTTCACTGAACTTCATACAGTTCAGCTCATTAAGCACGTCGTTCGTGGTTCAACTAGTCGAGACTGTTTTCCAAAGATGGCGCCGCCTGTATACACAGTGTACTGTCTTTATAAAATATCTTCTTATTAAACGGTCTGTACACTTCTGTACACTTGAAGTTCTCAATGCTTTGTTTTGCATGTAGGGACCCTCATAATGTTACGCTGTTGGTGTGGGGCTATTTTGAGCCTTGTTAGTGGTATAAACTGGAGATTTTTCTTTACTTATTAAATGCCCCCATTACTAGCATTATACGCTAAACAGTTTTTAGAGATAAAACTCTTTAAATTCGATTAACATGAAAACAAATCTCACAGAACGGTCTAACTAGGTACCGATGTTTTATTAGACCAAAGGTTCATTTTGCATCGGAGTTCTCCTTTAAAGCACATTAAAAAACATGGACATAAACATAAACTTAATTTAACTACAGGGGGACTTTAAGCAAAAGTCTCCACTTAATCACATTACTATCTGGGAGAAACAAATAAGAAATTACAAAGATCTCCTTTGTGGTTTCCCTTCCTTATGTAAAGAGCTGACTGACAAAGCCACAGAACTTGTCTTTTAAATAATGGCAGTAGGAAAAGTTAGCAGAAAAGCAGTATCTTGTAAGTAAGCAGTAAAGTGCTGAAAGGAGAAATGAGGGATTGTGGGAAGGCTCCTACACTCTGCGTGTGGGGCCGCAGGCGGCGCAGGGCCCGGGGGACCTGTTGGCTGTCCAACTCGGTCTGGTAGAAAAACATCCGTATCAGATTATCCAAAAGTACCCAGGTAGGCAGACAAAGCAACCTCTAACAAAGAGAGAGAGTTATAGCATGTATAGTAGGATGGTTTTTAGTGGAAATTAAATGAGTCATGTTTCTTTCAGATGAATGTCATATTTAAAACCAGTAATGAATGCTATTAAACACAAAGCATCATTTGAGATGTGGTGAAAATGACGCACTGCTGGGAATTTCCATATTTTTTTTTACAAAAGAGTATTTGTCTTAAAGTCTACATGAGAACTGACAAGTTAGAACAGACAGTGATTGGATGTAAAAAAAAAGAGAAGTAATGAAAAAGGGAACAGCTATCGGGATAACTGGAACTGTTTTACAACCAACGAAGCACATGAGTGCAACAATTACCAAACACAACTCCCACCAATACAACATACCCAGGATACAACTCGTAAACATTTACAAAATTTCAAAACTGACTCACCTTCATGTAATTGTTGAGCTCTGGGATTCTGCTTTCTGCAATCTCCTTTTTGTTTCCCATAAATACTTTACCTGAGGTGAGACAAACAAGCGGAATGAATAAGTATTTAAATCTCAAAACAAATTAGTTTGTAAACCAAACAATCAAAAGCTAGCCGAAGGGTGCATTGGAATCTCTTAACTGCTAAAGCTAATTAGCACTTAGCGTAATGTGCGCCCCAAATAATACGCTAAATTACTTTCTCATTTCTATTTTTGATTTCACCCAATGGAAATGTTAATAATGTGCATGTTGGACAATGATGCGAGGTCTGCGAGTAGCACCAGAGGGTCATCTTCAAATGCACTTTATGGATCTGATTAGGAGGGAAGAAAAATGAAAGTGGATGCATTCATACAAGCTAGTTTGAATTAAATTTTAATACCATTTTAATGGCTATGCAATAATTCCCCTTCATCCTAAATAAATCTCCTTCTAATTATCATTGCGGTCTCACAAGCTGTCTTGTCTTTTCTAATACACTTCTTTGTTATAAATACATGTTAAATAAGCATCAATAAGATCTGAGTGCAAGCAAAGAGACGTCCCTTTATACCATATCAGAGCAGACACTGCTAATGTCCTCATTTAAACTTGCCAGTTATCTTTACTTTGCATAATACTACGTAATCATATTACTCGTTGACTCGCGCAATCAAAAGTCATAAAGACAGTAACATCCAGGGCTAATTTGTAATATAATTGGGCTTGATTAATATGGCTCCATTGGGTTCAGGTTTAGCTGGTAGCGAGCTTTGAAGAAGCTTTGGTGGAAATTCAAGGACAGACAGTGAAGCCTGTCAGCTCACAGACTTTCAGGTGACCTTAATGAAACAGTATGTAGTGTGCCAAAGAACGACCTCTCCTTCCTGCTCAATTCAATTATATGCATATTTGTTTGGTCAAAGACAGAGAAAGGGACAGACAGGGAAAACGTACATGCAACAAGAGAGAGAGAGAAACAGCAAGAGTGCTGAGACATAAGGCCGATTAAAAAGGGATCAGAGAAGTTAGACATTAGAGTAGATAACACTACTACGATGATGCAGATGACGTTACTACTTCTTCTGTTAGGTTGGTGTTGAATCAAGTACTGGTTTTAATGTCATAGTTAACTCGCGATTAATCGCAATTAATCACACATTTTTATCTATTCTAAATGTCTCTTGATTTCTTTTTGTGCCATTATTTTTTCTCATTTTAATGCTCTTATCAACATGGAAAAGTGGATCGGCTTGCTTTGTGCAAATGTTTTTTTTTTAATTGAAAACAACATTGGCATGTACTGTGTTCAATTTCACACAAACATTCTCACTTGGAACAAATAATCACTCACACTATATGTAACACTGACTGTCCATCAGAATTCGCATCAACTGTGTGTGTGCTTGGCCATCATCAAGCGATATTTCAAACTGGACGTGCTGTGATGATGATAGCTCAGTTCACAACAACAAAACACGCAGATCACTTTGGTCTTGTTAATTGAACCATTTGCCAACTTTTTAAAAGTAGACTTTCCATTCAGAATCTTATTGGCATCCATTTTCGGTGTCTTGCGCTCGTCATCCATTCAAAACGTAACGTTAACCTACTATTTGGCGGCTCGCAAGCCCAAATGTGTGTGTGCGGCATGCCTGTTGTTTTGTTTACGGTCTAGCTAGATCCGCTTGCTCTTTGATCGACGAAGCAACAAAACGTCCTCGCGTGGCGCAAGCCATTGAAATGAATGGGTTTCATAGCGCAGCACCGCGTCCTGTTGCAAAAGCATGTGAAAGAAAACTACAAAGTTTGCTAGGCCAAAAAGACACGCGATAAAAAATCTGAAGCCGTTAAAATGGGTTTGCGTTAAAGCCATTAATAAAGCATTTAACTGACAGCCCTAATTGCTATATATGTCAGAGGTTGCACGTCTCTGGAGCAACTAGGGGTGAAGTGTCTTGTTCAGGGACACATTGGTGTCTCACAGTGGATTCGAACCCGGGTCTCTCACACCAAAGGCATGTGTCTTATCCACTGTGCCATCATCACCCCTGCACCACCCCTACAGTTCCATTTTAAAATAATGACCGATGAAATGATTCAATCATTTCCCAAGTGGTTTGAGACATTTGTGACCTTTCAAACCAATTCAAACAAGTTTGAAAACTTCAGTTTTTCTTTCTGTGAGGATAAATAAAGCAGAAGGATGTGGGGACAGTCAAAAGGATGCTACCCATCTAATTTTCCTAACAATGCTGTCTTTGCTGTTCCCCCTCCCAATCAGAGTTCTGGTTAATCAGTAACTTTGTGGGAAAAACTTTAAGTATTCAAAGGACAAAGTCCACCTAAGGAGTGAACTTTGACTCCAAATGAACAGCATTAGAGAAAATCGGGACGACTGGCAACTGATTACAGTGGAAGTGAGGTAGTGGTTAGGCCAAAGGGCAACCACAAGGAGTGATCCATGATCTGGTGTTTTGAGGTCTTTCTTCCAACCCTACAACTGGTTCCTTCCTCTAGCCCAAGAGTTTCCAATCCTGGTCCAGGACAGCCAACAATCCTGCAGAGTTCAGCCCCAACTTGTCAAGATTCTTAGTAATCCTGAAGACCTTCATTATCTTGATTTAGGTTTGTTTAATTGAGGTTGAAGCTAGACTCTGCAGGAAAAAGTTACACATTTTTTATCTCTCGGGTGGTACTTGTCTCTTCTGCCTTCATCTTGTCAGAACCTATGCCCCCCATCCATGTTGACATTAATTCAAAGTTGAAAGTCAATTTTTGGGACTTGGGTCATTTTGTCAGAGAGATGACATCAGTTTGGTGACAGTTCCGAATTTATTTAGGTTGTTCAAGGATGTGCGTGTTCAATCCTGATCCTAGAGGGCCACATTTCTGCACTTAAGTTTACCACCAATCGTAAGCAAACACACCTGAACCAGCTAACCAAGACCTTTGGGAAATTATATATATATACACTTTCAGCAGGTGTAGAAAGGGTAGTCCTCTAGGAGCAGGATTGGACACCCCTGCCTAATGTGGACGGGACAAGGGACTTTAAAGCCTTGGTAGCTGAAGGTCGTGCTAATAGTAAGGGGCGTTACATTTCCAATACACACTTGAGGTGTTTGGCTGATCACAATGCACTGGGTCAGCTTGCCAATCAGAGCGCTCTGAGCTTTTCAGAAGGAGGGGCTTAGTAGAAAACAGTGTTTAGACAGACTGGGAATAGAGGAGCTGCAATAATGTGAAAAATTATGTTTTTGAACCATTAAAGCATGTAACCCTGTTCTATTAGACCAAATAAACATTTAAAATAGCATCATATGACCCCTTCAAGCAAGAACTTTTATGGAAAATGGAAATTAAGCAATACATATTACTAACTAGTTGTTCAATTTAGTTCTGTACACACTGCACAAAGAAATTGACACGTTGGTTGTTTCAAACTGAGCTTTTCAGGTGTTAAATTCGGTTATAGTCACTCTGAATGGGACTAAGCACTTACAGTAGTATAGAACAGAAGTGAAAATAGCTTAAGTGTGTTTTCTGGGCATGTGCTAGTGAACCTAGATTTCCTCAGATCTCAATCACACTGTTATTTAGTGGAGGCTGTGCAGCTGCTTGGTCACAGACCTGGCAGGACAGGTAGTTGGCAAGTGTAGTATCCCGTCTGGGCTTCAGATGAGTACTTCAGCTCCAAACTCTGGTGCAGAGCAAAGAACTGTCGATACCTTCTGTAGATCAGGTACTTACTGTTGCCTTTGGTCTTCACCTCAATCACGAACATCTGCAGGAAGAACAAACAAGTCAAAGACTAGGTGTGTAGTAGCCAGGGACGTGCGGTCAGGGTAGGCAGGGTAGGCAGTGCCTCACCAAAGGAAATGTTGACATTACAGTTATTAATTCCAAGAGCTTTTTTAATTCACCACATTATTAATTGCATTTATTTTATTCCAAATATAATTTTTTAACAAAAAAATCAGGAATACTCATATAATACTCCTTTTGCCATGGTTTGCTTCTAAAAACCTTTGTTTCATGCAGGAAATTCAAGGCCACGGCCATTGAGGCAGAGGTTTGCAGTGCCTCTTTGGTCCATAGACCGTAGTTTATGGAGATTTGCGCATGCGCAGTCAGTTCTCACGCTGTCTTGAATTATCAACATTGAGGCAGAGACCGAGACTGCTTCATATCACGTGATCCACTCGTTTTCACTCAATCCGTGATCCTGACTTTGCTCTAAATGCAGGCAGCGATGTGATGATGCCTGATATTAACTTGGGTTGCTAAGTTACCTGAATGAATATATAGTGGCTTAACTTTGTTTTAAAAAGTGGGTGGGTTTGATTTAAAAATCAAAACCTAATATGTTCATCAATGGTTGTATTATATTAAGCAGGGAGGTTTGTGTGCATTTTTGTTTTGTGATTTCACCAGAACAAAGAGTCTCCGATTGAAGGCGTGCGTGCATGTGAAGATTGCGTGAGCCATGAGATACACTGTAACCGTGCCACCGATCGCAGTGGCAAATTTTGCCCCTGATAATATGCCACATTGATAGGTCACAGCCTACCCATGACAAGACTTCACCGCACATTACTGGTAGTAGCAGACTAATCTAATGAAATGACGTATGTATGACACGCCAATTCGGTATTTCCATTTTTGGCGTGCTATCAACACGCATGATCGCTTTTCAGCGTGTTTGTGAACGGTTGACTTAACGATACATTACTGTATATGAAGAGTTCAGATGCAAAAGCCTCTAAGTGCCATTTGAAATTTTCTTCTAAAATGATAATTTTGATCAAGCTTGTATATTTAAGTTCAGGTAATTTCACTTATACTACAGGGCTGTTGAATGCTTGATTCTGATAGGTTGAGAACGTTCTAAAGGTGTGCATTATTTTCAGGGAAACGCACGGCTAAAGTAGTTTCAGGCAAGTTTGAACCGCATTACAGTTCCATATCACTGCGCAGAGTTAGGATTCAATTCATAACAAGAGAAGACATGTGGCCCCATGCGCTTGATCTGCAATTTTCGATGTCTAACTTCACAATCAATTGACTTTAATAAATAAAGTATAGTCCTATCTTTAATAGGCTAAATAGAAAATTAAACTGAATATATAAATAAATTAATAGTCCTGCTGCACGGATTTTCGTAATTATTCCAGATAATAGGCCTATAACAAATAAATAATTATTGATAGGCTTACTTGTGAAAAGGGCTTTGTGTTTTTCATTTATTGGGTTATCTACTGTCAATTATAGAAAACAATAATGAACGAATTAATTAAAACGAAGTTAATAAATAAATAAATAATATTGACGCACATGCTTTTCTGTCTCATTATTTCAACGTCTCTCTCTCTCTCTCTCTCTCTCTCTCTCTCTCTCTAATAACTGCATTAATAACTGCATAAAGCCGGTACAGACTAGTTTAGGCCTACGCCAGTTATGAATGTAACGTTAATTTAATACTTCAGCACAGCAGCGCGTTCAGTCTGTGTTCACACAGTTGGTGATTAGTAGGACCTGCTACAGTCGATGGAAACAGTCGGTCTTCGAATATTTCAGCGAATTGTAAGTGTGTCCCCCATCATTACATTAGTCTGCTATCAGTGACTCAAACCTCCGTTATTTACTACCTCTAAAAGGACGTTTTGGAATTAGCAATGGAGGCATGGGATTAGATGCGTAAGAAATTAGTCCTACATACAAGAGCGCTTCAATGTCAAAAACTTGACAAACGTCTTGATATGAATCATCTGAACAATGTTTTGAGGTGTGGTAACTTTAGTATAAGCGGAATAATTGACTTCAGGCCGTTGAATTATCCGAAAAATAATGCACACCCGAGGTGTAACGGCCACTCCGCTTTGCGTCGTGACCGCATTACCACCTCGGGTGTGCATTATTTTTCTAATAATTCAACGGCCTGTCGTCAATTATTCCTTACTTAAATGGCAATGAAGATTACCTATTAATTGTCATTTAAGTGAAATTACTGAACTTAAATATACAAGCTTGATAAAAATGATCATTTTAGAAGAAAATTTCAGATGGCACTTAGGCTTTTGCATCTGAACTCTTCATATATAAGTATATGACCTACCCCAACCCTGTCCCTAAACCTACCCGTCACTGGGGTTATACCATCTATGAGTCTTCCCCTACCATCCTAGAAAAAAATATCGCTCCTCAGATGTAGATCTACATTTTGCTTAGTTTCGCTTGGACATTTAACAGCGTGTACATACACACGGAATCACTCAGACATTTAACAGCGTGAGACATACACACATAAACGCGGATAGCTCAAAATGCGTGTAGATAACACGCCACTTGATTTGTAAGTGGCATGTTTACACAAAAGTCATGATGTCATGTTGGTAGTAGCGTGATTAGTTAAAAAAACAACGTTGAGATGCTATACAATGGCATAAGACATCAGTCTGACACATGTACATGTAGGCAAATAATTCCAGAATGAAACTCCTTAGGACAAAATTGCCATTTTATGCAGTAGATATCTTTAAACTACTAATCCTTTGTAGGACAGGTGTATGCTGTTGGTTAAACATAAGCCATAGGATCTGTTAGGCAGACTATAAGGCAGAAAAATGAGAGAAGACAAGTAGAGAAGAAGAACGATTAACTACAGGGTTCAGGGAACTCACAAAGTAAACAATGAAGCCTTTCTTCTCTTCAATATCAGCAATGGTTGCAGTGACTGGAATGTTGTCTGGAAGCTGGTCGAAATCACTGTAGGGTGAACAAATGTTACAAACATTTTGATTATCACAGAAAATATGTTGTTATTGCTGTGTTTTTTGTTTGTTTTTTTAAATCAAAGGTACGTTAAGGATTTACAATAAAGTAATCTTTTTTTGTGCACACATACTGTGTAACTTATAATTCATATATTCTTTGTAGAACACTTACATGTTTTTATAATATATTATTATTAAGTAAAATTTGTTTATGATTTAAGATTATATTAAAGTTGTCTGAATATACTTTTTGAGATGGGAATAATTAACATTATGCAACAAATCAGCTTATACTGAAAACATTCATTTACCCCACTTTGGAGGTTAATCTATTTTTTCGTGATTAGTAGGCTACTGTACATCATACAGTAAGGCATGAGGTGGACAAGTCTTGACTAGTATAGCTTTAGTGCACTACACTAGACTGAGTTCATAGAATACAAGGTGCAATACAGTAGATTATAGTGTAGTAGTAGCCTAAGCCTGGCTAGGCAAGTATAACTACAAGATTAACTGGCTTTGTGCACTTACTGTTTACTTAGAGAAAGTACTGGGTAATATGAGGTGTTACATGTAACATGGGTTAAGGTTTGGTTAGTTTAACTGGGACTGGGTTATATATTACCCAGATATTGTACTGTAATAAGTAGTAGCCTACATGGGGAACAGGACTGTAAAGATAAAGTGCTACCATGAACCGAGTAGTACACAAATACTACGCCCTGAAAGTGCCTCTTCTATGATTTCACGAAATATTCATGAGTAAATAGTAGGCTAATAAAGACATGATTCCGCTCACCTTTCATCGCGCAGCTGTTGAGGGAGAGACATGCTGGATGACGGTAGATTCAGAGCTCAAACCCTCACAGAGAGAGGCAGACAGAGAGACTGCTCAGTAAAGTGGAAGTGAAGCTGCTGGTGGTTTTCTGAGGCGGGTTTACAGTTGCACGTACATCCAACGGGAACTGAAAGAGTCTCTTAGTATAATGAGTTCCAGCGTTTTTAGCGTTTTCAGCGTTTTAGTTCATAAATAGCACGACGGAGCTCGAGACACGCTTGAAAGGTTTCAAGTGAAAACAAAACTATTTTTAAAAACAACACGTAAGAATATAAATAAATACATAAAAACTCAGCACAACAACCAGCACAAGTGCATTATGTAAGAACGCGTCTTACGAGTAACGCCCACTTACAAGAAAGAAAGAAAGAAAGAAAGAAAGAAAGAAAGAAAGAAAGAAAGAAAGAAAGAAAGAAAGAAAGAAAGAAAGAAAGAAAGAAAGAAAGAAAGAAAGAAAGAAAGAAAGAAAGAAAGAAAGAAAGAAGAAAGAAAGAAAGAAAGAAAGAAAGAAAGAAAGAAAGAAAGAAAGAAAGAAAGAAAGAAAGAAAGAAAGAAAGAAAGAGAAAGAAAGAAAGAAAGAAAGAAAGAAAGAAAGAAAGAAAGAAAGAAAGAAAGAAAGAAAGAAAGAAAGAAAGAAGAAGAAAGAAAGAAACCTGTAATACTAGTTCTTTGTTTATTTGCTATTTTATTTGATAGGGACAATGCTCATTAATCAACAACAAATTACATGCTGTAAAGCCAGAGTTAGCTACGACTGCTATTGTCCCTAGCCAGGTCTTATAGCAGGCTCCCTAAAATACAAAAGTCAATAAAGGTACACTAATTAAAAAAAAATCAGTAGCAATATGATACTAAATACAGCAGGAAATTTCAGAAACACATACATACTACATATACACAGTGCTTGAAGTGGGGGAAAAGGTGCCTATATCTCTTGCATTGGCAAATCATGACATTTGAATTTTTACAGGGAAAAACAAAACTTGGAAATATTGCTCTTACAACAACAATTTATTGTTATTTATTAACAACATAAATGTATTTAAACAAGTGTGTGTGTGCATTACTTTAAAAGAAACATTCTCATTTTAGAAGTTGGCATTAATAAACTTGATTCCTTAAGATGGAAAGTATAGGCCCTACAACAATTGCCAGTAAATGGTACAAGCAAGAAAACAGCTCACAATATTGTCTTCAGTCTTACTTACAAGACAGCAAACATAAAAAAGTAGGCCTACACTATTTGTTGGATTTGAGCATGTAGGCCTGTGTAGGCTATTACATAAACTAAAAGAAAAGCTTATATTCTGACTAGCTTGCTCATTTTATTTATTTATAAAACATAGTTTTACCCAAACTGAATAATTAAGACAAGTTTAAATAGCTAATCTTGTATAAATATGTTTGAGTCTTTTTTCTTTTCTGACGTAGCCTACTCCAGTTCTTGTTAAAACATACTGAGACATGCAGATTCTGTGCATTTTGGTCACTTTTTTTGTGAAATCATATTTATTTTCTCCATCAAAAGTGTGCTTTCACCTTAAATGAGCGTAGCACAATCAAAATAGACTCACTGCTGCTCACGCGACGCACCTCCTCGCGCCGCGGTGTGAATGAATGCACTCATTGATTAACATGCGAGCCGGAAAAGATACGCGATACTCACGCTTGCGGTGGCCGGGAATCCCGCGATCATCTCCGGTTGTCGTTTCGCAGCCGTAACGCGCAGATGTGTGTAGTAAAGGGATTAACGGCCGGCATGCTTTTCCTGTCAGTGGTATGGAGTACCGGTTATATGCGAGAATTAGCGGTACGCAACAAAAAGTGCAGGTACGCGAGTAAAATGTAGAGGTGCCGGTACTGCGTACCGGGGAGTACCGCCCCACTTCGAGCACATATTATGAACCTAAGTATTAGATGTATGGTTACAAGTGTAGTTGTCCCCAATCCAAGACTTAAGTTGTTTTTTTAAAGAGTTATATTAATCACAATTCTATTGTACCGTTGATTCATTCTCGCTGTGTGGATTGAATCATCTATGACTAGATACTAGATACACGCCGATAAGCAACATATGAATTCTTCAACTATTACCATTCAGAAATATTGTCTACATGTCGCTTCTTCTTGAGTCTCTCCATCTTTCTGACTCTGGTTTGAACATAAAAAAGCTAAACGTTTTGCAATTTTCAGTGTGTGTGTGGCTCTGTCCCAAATGGCACACTCTGGACTTGTGGACTTCCTCAGAGTCCACACTTTGGTGACGTCATGTAGTGCAGACCCATAGAGCCCTTAGCACGAGTCCTTAAGGGCACATTGAGAGGTAGTTTTGGGATAGACTCGATCATTCACGCTGGAAAGAAGGTCTGGTTGTTCAGTGTTGGACAGGAGATGCGGGTCGATGTGCTGCAGATTTTTGTTGCTGTTTTTACTTTCGTTTTTGCAAGATCTTTCCATGTGGAGAAATCTTTTTTTTTTTGCGCTCGGACGCATTCCTCATGCCTGTGAAAGCCTTATCCCTCTCCATACAGAGCTGAGTAAACAGGTCATCTCATCCCAGATAGCACAAGTCTATTTGATGTAATATTTACATCTGGAAGACGTATTTTAAGAGTGTTTGTCATCTGCAATACGTCTATAGGACGTTTCCTGTCAGATGTCAAATAGACGTTTAGAGGATGTTAGTTTAACATTCATTCTAAATCATTACATCTTAAAGACATCTTTTAAACGTCTATTTGACATCTGACTGGAAACGTCCTATAGACGTATTGCAGATGAGCAAACACTCTTAAAAATACATCAAATAGAAAAATATTACATCAAATAGACTTGTGCTATCTGGGATCAGTCTGTTTATTTGAAAATATCACAAATATCATAAAAAATTATAGTCTTTAGCATCTAAAACATGATTTATTTTTATTTATGTCCATGTGAACTACACAGCCTGCTTTTACAGTTCTATAATTGTATATGCCACCTGGGCTTTAGAATAGATGTCATGGTTATGTAAATGATGATGCAGTTGTACATATTAATACATAATGTTCAATTTTAACACAAAATGAAAATGAGTTTAAGAAAAATGCATAGGTTTCAATATTAATACTATTCTTAATATTGAATAATATTAATATTAATAATATTATATTTGAGATATCAACCACTGGTCGATAATATTTGTATAAGCTGTAAGTAACAACTGGTAAAATGTACGCCTAGTCATAAAAACCATAATGATACTATGGGTACAAGGGTACAAGCACATTTCAGAGCGTCAAAATGCTAAATGGGACGGCCTACGACTCGTAGACTCGGCGAGCACGCACAATCCACGAGACCAAAAGTCCGCATGAAGTGCGCGATTTGGGACAGGGCCTCTGTGGTATTCCCCAGAGGACTGTTGTAGCTCCGCCCTCTGTGCCGAGAGCAGCAGCTCATTTGCAGTTAAAGTGACTCAACCTCAAAAATTTTAACGTGCATAGAAATATCTGTGGGGTGTTTTGAGCTAAAACTTAACATACAGCACCTGGGGACATCAGAGATTTATTTTACATCTTGTGAAAAGGGCATTATACCACACCTTTTAAAGTTGAATTATGCCACCAGGAGTTATAAAAATATTGAATATTGCTTTCCCATCTGTCATTGGCCAGCCAAACAGACAACTCACGCTATTGGTTAAACCAAAGTTTCTATGTCGGGTTGTTCAAACAGCAATTTTGATGGGGCCACTTTAATGTTTACCTGTGTTAAATACTACACTCACCGGCCACTTTATTAGGTACACCTGTCCAACTGCTCGTTAAGACTTAATTTCTAAGCAGCCAATCACATGGCGGCAACTCAGTGCATTTAGGCATGTAGACATGGTCAAGACAATCTCCTGCAGTTCAAACCGAGCATCAGTATGGGGAAGAAAGGTGATTTGAGTGACTTTGAACGTGGCATGATTGTTGGTGCCAGAAGGGCTGGTCTGAGTATTTCAGAAACTGCTAATCTACTGGGATTTTCACGCACAACCATCTCTAGGGTTTACAGAGAATGGTCCGAAAAAGAAAAAACATCCAGTGAGCGGCAGTTCTGTGGGCGGAAATGCCTTGTTGATGCCAGAGGTCAGAGGAGAATGGCCAGACTGGTTCGAGCTGATAGAAGGGCAACAGTGACTCAAATAACCACCCGTTACAACCAAGGTGGGCAGAAGAGCATCTCTGACGCACAGTACGTGAAACTTTGAGGCAGATGGGCTACAGCAGCAGAAGACCACACCGGGTGCCACTCCTTTCAGCTAAGAACAGGAAACTGAGGCTACAATTTGCACAAGCTCATCGAAATTGGACAATGAGAAGATTGGAAAAACGTTGCCTGGTCTGATGAGTCTCGATTTCTGCTGCGACATTCGGATGGTAGGGTCAGAATTTGGCGTCTACAACATGAAAGCATGGATCCATCCTGCCTTGTATCGAACGGTTCAGGCTGGTGGTGGTGGTGTCATGGTGTGGGGAATATTTTCTTGGCACTCTTTGGGCCCCTTGGTACCAATTGAGCATCGTTGCAACGCCACAGCCTACCTGAGTATTGTTGCTGACCATGTCCATCCCTTATGACCACAATGTACCCAACTTCTGATGGCTACTTTCAGCAGGATAATGCGCCATGTCATAAAGCTGGAATCATCTCAGACTGGTTTCTTGAACATGACAATGAGTTCGCTGTACTCAAATGGCCTCCACAGTCACCAGATCTCAATCCAATAGAGCATCTTTGGGATGTGGTGGAACGAGAGATTCGCATCATGGATGTGCAGCCGACAAATCTGCGGCAACTGTGTGATGCCATCATGTCAATATGGACCAAACTCCCTGAGGAAATGCTTCCAGCACCTTGTTGAATCTATGCCACGAAGAATTGAGGCAGTTCTGAAGGCAAAAGGGGGTGCAACCCGTTACTAGCATGGGGTACCTGAATAAAGTGGCCGGTGAGCGTATGTTCACTATTGTTTTAACAAAATCTATTGTTATAATACCATACTACCTATTTGGGGAAAAAAATACTTTCGTACTTGATCAAAAATAAAATTTAAGTCTATGATAAATAGCAGCAAGGGGTCTTAAAATGGCATGAGGTTGAGTGGAATTGTATTAATATTTGACTGAACTATTCCTAGCCTAAAGAACAGCAAAATTAAAGGCTTGTGAAGGATTGGGATGCAGTTATAATCAGTGGCCACTAGGTGGCAGCGAACAGAACAGACAATATGCAAAGTAATGATTTAGCGATCTTACAGAGATTATATTCCTCAATATGTTTCTCTTGTATATAACAGTCAAATATAAAAGTCAAATATAAAATAATAAATATTTATATTAATATTTTTTTAGATATTGTCCAAATATATTTAATGAAGCAAAATTTAGTCCAGACTATTCTGATCTGACTCTTGAAATATTCTATTAACTGTTCTGCACATATTACTATCACTCTACAAATGTTCTTGGGACCTGGGAATGCCAACAACGTCCTGGCAGTTTTAATTCAAGAGGAACCTTACAAAATTGCAATACGTTGAGCACATAAGCGCTACAATAAGTTCAAGGTCATCTGTGATGTTTCCTTTCAGCTTCGGGGAACGTGTGTGTGTGTGTGTGTGTCTGTGTGTGCAGTGTTGCCAACTAATTCTCAGCAGAAGTTGCTTAAGGCAGGTCAATTTGTTGCAAAAAGTTGCTAAATGACGTTATGACGCCATTGCGCTATGACATCATTACGTAATCCCAACACAAAACTACATTATGTAATACATGGATATTATTTGATATATATATATATATATATATATATATATATATATATATATATATATGTGTGTTTGTTGCTTGACCATGTTGCTTGTTCTGTTGTAGAGAATTGAAGCCCAGTTGATGCATCCACTTCCTGATAGCCAAGCGTACTGTAAAACAGAAAAAAATATTATCAAAATGAAATAAAATAAGCTTTCTAAGCAAAGCTGCTCTTAACTTTGAATAAACATGATGATTATAACATCCCTTCCTCGAAATGTAGCCTATGTCTTTTCTGATCAGAAAGGTAATTTATAATAGCATTTCTTAATTTAAACGGCTATAGTGTTATTATAAGAGTAAATAAAGTGCGTTGTGGAATCATCTGGCACTAAATTTAAATGTTTAACCATTTGCGATCCATCTCGCCGGTGATTTCCGATGCATTCCGTGAACTTTCTCGTAGCCCTCCATTTGGAGTGTGCTTCTGAAAAATCTCCGCTTCGAGGGCTATGTAGCCCTACCCCTTCGGGACACCCTACCCCTAGACGTGAACGCGCAAAACGGAGGGGTAGGGCTAAGGGGTAGGGTCAAGGGGTGAATTGGGATTGAGCCTAACCGTGCTGCTTGATTAAGATCGACTCAAGCTGCATTGGTCCAAACTGATAAACGGTCCGTCAATCACACAATAACAAATAGCTCAGCTTCGTTCCGCTTCAAAAGATTTCAAAAGATTTGCCTGCATTACCTGGAGCACGGCCAGATACTGCCTCCCCTGCCACTCTGTAGGCCTTGTTCGCCTGGTGGGCCATGAATCTGCAGGCCCTGGACGGCAGGCTGCTGCCCGAGCCCAGGGCGGGAGCCGATGGGCAGAGGTGCGCGGCTACGGCCTCCTCGGCGGGGGTATGCGGAGGTAACTATTAGTAATGCGCGGGTCGGCTTTTTTTCCAACCCGCGGGTCCCGCTTTTATGAAATTATTTGACCCGCCCCAGCCCGCACCGCACCACTGTCTCTATTTCTACAACCCGCCCCGCACCCGCGACCGTTAAATAGACATAGTAGCTACTAGGCATTGTAATGTAAATGAAAATAGGCACTTATATTTCTCCGTTGTTGTTGTCGAGGCTGGCGGCGGGAGCTGCTTGGCGCGCCGCTTCCGTGATGTGTCACGTGACACCAAAGGTTTGGGAACCTCACGCAAGTTACGTTGCTACGGCATTCGCAATTGTAACCTTATCAAATAACCTTATAAAATATGAAAATAGATATTCCCAAATATTTAATATAGGCTGGAAATTGCAAGTAACTTGCATGGATAAAAAAAAAAAAATTAATGACCCGCCCCAACCCGCCCGCAAATAAAGTGACAATTTCTTTACCCGCCCCAACCTGACCCGCGGGTTACAGTCGACCCACGCATCACTAGTAACTATGGTCCTCCACCTCGTCCACGAGAGCAAACATTGCCTGGGTGGACGTGAGGGTGCGCACTGATTGCGGGGCCGCCCACGATTTCACAACGTGTTTGTGCATCTCAGGAAAGAACGGGGTTCTTCTCTTCGAAAGCGGCCTGGCGGTGGCTTGAGCTTGCGCTTGGAGGGCTCATCCGGGGCCTTCCAAGAGAGG
This sequence comes from Hybognathus amarus, assembly GCA_030378365.1. Taxonomy (NCBI): domain Eukaryota; kingdom Metazoa; phylum Chordata; class Actinopteri; order Cypriniformes; family Leuciscidae; genus Hybognathus; species Hybognathus amarus. Next base: position 736,692 of record JAQIUQ010001268.1, on the reverse strand, counting down.
TCCAGTTCCTCGACGGCCTTAGATAGGATGCAGAAAAGCTCCTCCTGTAGGTCCGCGGGGTGTCCTGGTCCGAGACGCCGGTCTCACTTATAAGATTTCAGCAGAAGTGGAGTAGGAGAAGAGTTCCCATAGTTCCGTAGCCTTGATAAGGAATTTTGCGCTGCCGAAGCCTTCAAGCGCCACAGCTATGCGTTTTCAGCTGGATAAAAACGCTTTGGTGGACACACGCCCTTAGAGCAAAAGCTTAAAAGATGCAAGCATAACGATCCAACACATCCGTCTAGTGCATGTTTACATTGAAAATGAATGAAAAATCAGCGCAGTAAAAACGCGTTCTGTGAGACTGAGTGATCTTTCTGACCTCTTTTCTGGCCTCTCATCACATTTACTTATTAAGAGAAAGACAGTCCATTTGCAGATCTGTTTTCTTTCTATTTCTGTCTCTCTGTCTTTCAGTCTTCATAATGCTGAGGCAGGGTAATGTAATAGGACCAGTAGAAATAGTGAAACACCCTTGCACGGTGAGAGAACAGAGGGTCAAACAGTACACAGAGAGAGAGAGTGACCCTTTATTCATCATGTGGGCAGGATCAAGCTACAATATTTCGATTTCTGACAGATGGGAAGTGCTGTGTTAAAAGGGAATCCCTGAGAGGAAGACAGATTTTTGACTCGTCAGGGCTCCTACCAGAATGTCCCGTATTAAAAAGCTAGAATGCAATGGAAGTATAAAATATAATAAAACATAAATGAACACATACAGACTGCATGGGGAAAGACTAAAAATCTCTGTGCCGTTGGCATATGTGTGTGAGTGTTTATGTAGGAAGTATTTCCCATCTAGCCGAGATGACAGGATTGAGTGCCACTTTCCAAGGTGCCAAAGAGAAACTGCTGAGAGTTGACACGCTCACAGTCATTCACATTAATCTCGATATGACAGGCTGTGCTGTGACTTAACACTGTAAAAGTCACAATTCATAAAATATATGTAATAAATCAACTAAACTCAACTAAAGAGACTGTCCACAGCCCTCTGACACTTTCATAGAGTGTGGAGATGGTCATCTTGAGGAAAACCAATACATTTAGTCCCACTAAGAAAGAGAAGTGGAGCGATGAAGATATTGTTAAAGTACAAGTACATACCAAAAAACCTTAAGAAGCAGTGTGAGGTTGGTGATTTATCTGCAAAGAGGAAAGGAAGCTGATGGAGGAATGTAAGAATAGCTTTGGAAAGTGATTTACAGAACGAGGGAAACTGAAACCCAGCTGTTTTGATATATAGTTGCACTTATTAATACAGTGTCGCATTACAGGGATCACGTAGGGCTATGTATACCCCCCATGCACTTGTGTTGTGTGTAAACATGTGTAAAGAAGTTCTCCCTGTCTTTCGCCAGGCGTCTTAAGTATGCGTTAAGTATGAGTGAAACCCATCCTGGGTCTTTTTTCAGTGGGGGCACATGGCTCAATCACCGTAAATATATCGGACATAGATAATTTAACACCAGGGCTTGAATGGCGACGACAAGCGCTTGGAAATATGATTAACGGGATGTTCCATTTGAGTCTGAAGTACGTAACTCCCTACTTGATAAAAATTCAGTTGAAAGTCACTTCATGTCCAGGGGTGTAAAGTAACGAATTAACAAATACTCACGTTACTGTAATTAAGTAGTTTTTTTTTCAGAAATTTTACTTTTTTGAGTAAGTTTAAAACTGTGTAATTTTACTTTTACTTGAGTACATTTTAAGTGATGTATCGGTACTTTTTCTCCACTATTTTCCTTCTGTTTGTGGTCGTTACTCGTTACATGCTTGTTCTAATTTTATTTTTATCCATCAACGTGATTGGATCGAGTAATCGGTCTCGTGACTGTCATCAAATCAAATTAAGCATAGAAAACTTTAACCGCCTATTCCTGCTGTTACTCGTGACTGTTGTGGAAGTGCATTCTTCACGCATCAATTCAATCCAGATATCAGCGTCTTCCTCTAATATGCTAAGGTACATTTCACATTTCTGCTTAATATGATATTTATATAGGCTGGCCTGTCTACAGGTTGGGGGTATAGAGAGCCTAAGTCCCCCCTCCCCGCTTCCGGTCATGGGACCTTATTTCGGAAAAACAATGCATGGTAGTCAATGGCGAGAGATAACTTATCTTTTTATTCCGTCTGAACTGTGTCCTGGATTACACATATGATGTTTGTCAATTTAAAAGATAATTATGAAAGCCAAGAAAGTTCGCAGTTCGTCATAGAACAGAAGAGTAACTTTTAGTTTTATGTGAAAAACCCTCAATGAACTACATTTCCCGGGAGGCGAAACAACAAGCGAGATCAGCTGCTGTGTGTGTGTGCAGTCTGGAACAACACACTCATGACGGTGACGTTACGATTATAACGGAAGACTATAGAAACTATGACACAGCCTCAGTAAAGTTCGCTTCATTCATTGAGAGAAAATGTGCGCCTTTGGGGTTTGTAGTCTTTGTAATTACGTATTTTCACAGTCTTATATCTCAACAGTTTTACATCAAACTGCGACTTTCTTGACTTTAAAATGTGTCTTTTAAATTGACAAACATCATATGTGTAATTCAGGGATCAATTTAAACGAAATCAAAATATTTGTTATCTCTCGCCATTGACTACCATTCAATATTTTTCCGATATAAGGTCCCATGGTGGTCGACCGGAAGGGGAGGGACTTAGGCTCTCTATTGCGTGTACGAGTTCATAATGCGGTGAATTCCCGCTCCCATTTACTTCACAATCACATTATAGAGAGACGCGCGTCACGATCTGTGCACTGCCGCGTCTCGCGCTCGCCATGCCGCCAGATTCAGAATCAGTGCACCAGGTCGTTAACTTGAACTGCATTTCTTAATAAGAAATTAGCACAGCTCGTTAATAAACAACGTTTTTTGATTGATCCATTATACGATCCGTCTTCATTTGGCAAGTGCACTTGAACATGTTGAACTTTTGTTTTTTTTGTTTGTGGATGCTGCTGATAAAACAGCTTCGCCTCACAGACAAAGAGACAAAGTGTGTTTGTTTTCTTTTGTAAAAGTTTCCTGGATATAACTTCCCTATTTAATGCACAATTTTCCTTACAAATTATATTATCAACATTACAATGTGAGTAAATGTAGACTCTGTGTAAAATGTAGGGATGATGCCACCCTTCTAGAACAATGTGCATTTACGTTTAAATTGTAACATATTTAATAGCATGGAATTCAAGTGTTTAATTAGTGTTAGCTCACTGATCTTAGCCTTTTTCAGTGCATTGGTTGAGGTAATCTGATAATATTAGTGATTCTCATTTATCAAAACACTAACATTGGTACCGTTTCTGAGAGAAATTGGGTATTTTTAATCTCTCTATTTAACCCATCTCTTGGTGTGTGATGCTGAACTATCATATGAGTTTCTAAAGGTTTTTGAATACTTTGCACAGTTATGAATATTGCTATTATATGTGCAACAATAGCATGCTCAGGCCCATTGGCTTTTCGCCTAATTTTAAATGCTTTTCCCCCCAAATAATATGATTTAAATGGTGATGAGTGTACTGATTTGATGCATTTTAATTTAATTTAATTTTTTTTTTATAAATTGTAGCGCACAGTGTTTATTATAAGGGGTAGAATCCACACCTCAGTACTCACTACTCACTACTCATGAGTACTTTTAAATTAGCTACTTTTTTACTCTTACTCAAGTAGTTTTTTGGACAAGTACTTTTTACTCTACTCACACTACATTTTTTTGGTATGGTACTTTTACTTGAGTATGTTTTTTCAGTACTCTTTCGTTTCCACCACTGTTCATTTCACACTAGAACTCTGAGGTCACTGAGATGTAGTGTATGACGTGACGTTCTGCATTTGAAACATTCTAAAGCGTTCTACGGCGTTCTAAGGGCAAAAAGAATCTCTCTTGATTGATGGCAATTCCAAAGACGTAGCCATTCTCGCATGCCATCATTGAGAGACTGATTTTATTTTTATTTTTTTTTTTACAGGGACTGCTCTTCCATCACACTGCAAAAAAATTGGCCAAAATAGATTTGTGCTTTTGGTGACATGCCCAGAGTTGCTGCTGTCACATAAAAGTACAACAAAAAATCTGAATGGCTTTTTGAAACCATGTAAATACAGTTTGACTTTTTCTCCATGACAAGCAGGTGTCAGAAATGGAAAGTCGTGCAGCTCTTTGCATAATGGCTGTAATTCTGCTTTAAACAAAAGGATAAGTGCCACCTACTGTCAGAGTGAAATGTAATTTTCATTTCAAGCCATCTGGCATTTTTTTTACACATTAGTCTGAACCATACACAGTAAAAAAAGATGGACGACGCCCCTTCACTCTCTTTCATTTGTGAGAACCATAGACAGTAAAAGAAATGGACACAGCGACCCCATTGATTTCAACGGAGAACACTGAAGCCCAATTATTGCACTTCCTGTCTGATGTCTGAGCGACTGTGCAGGCTCAAACTGAGCGTGACGACAGTCTGACAGTTGTAAATCTTCTAGAAGCTGTGCCAAGACAAATCTGAGTCACCTAATTCCTTAAAAACGTTGTTAATTTTTTGTCCCATTGCTTTTATGGACTCTCTATATATGGGCTTCACCCTTGACTTTATGCCTCCATTTCCCTCCGATTGCCTCATAGATAGTAAAAGATTGCCTGCGAGCTTCCCCTCCAGTCTATACGGTAATGTCTCTATCAGGGACGTGCACAGGGGGGTTGCTCAGGTTGCCCGGGCAACTGCCCACATGCCCTTCTCGACTCAGGTTGCCCTTCCGTAGCCTCGTGAGACCATCCTGATCTCGCGAGCTTTCAAGGTTTCACTCGCAGATCAGTCTGGATACTTTCCGTTAAAGAAAATTTGGGAGCAGTTCACCAAACGACGTCCAATCAGCGTTGGCTTTGAGGCCGGTCTGAGGTGTGACGCAACGAGAAGCGCGACAGTTCAGTCCCGAGTCACATGGCGGCTTCAGCGGATGAAACTAGCATCAGCGTGGCTATCGAGCAAGTTTTATCGGAATTACAGAGTATTTCCTCACTAAAAGAAGAGCAAAACACTGCTCTGGAGGCTTTTCTCAGAGGAAAAGATGTTTTTGCTCTTCTCCCGACTGGTTTCGGCAAGAGTTGCTCTGATTGGTTGATTTGGCCCGTCTATCACCAACATAGGCCAATCAGCTAACCAGTATTTTCGCCTCTTTCCAAAACTACTTCAACGGAAAGTTAGAGTCAGGCGGAGTCAGGTACTTCAAGCGGAGTCAGGTTAGCCCTTCCGAGGAAGAAAAAAAATCGTACAATGGATGCAGAATTACACGTAGACCTAGATAAAAAAATAAATAAAAAATAAAAATCACAAAGCCTCATTCCCTTACATTCGGGCACTGAAAGTGAAAGTCAAACTGTTTACGTAATTGCAGTGCCGCACGCGAACCGGTGCGTAATCCACCTCAAGGCCGCGCTTCCATCTAGTGTCGCACGCCAATTAATGTGTACGACGTCCATGAAGCGAAAATGAAGCGAAACTATCCTTCTCGTCACGAAAGAGAGAGAAGAAGAAAAAAAAACATGAGAGTGAATTGCGGGAATAACAATCAGGTAAACTTGTGTTCTCTTCAGCTTCTTGATGTCAGCAAAGTTTGATGGTTTTCGGTCTTGCTAACCTAGCAGGCAGTTTATCTCTTGCATCACTTTGTGCCTGACAAAAGTGAGAGTAAAATTCAATTATTTATTACGTTTGTTTTTGATGAACGACAAAGTGCAACGGTGTTTGTTAACTGCAGCTCGGAAAACAACCGCGTCGCGCGTGTTATGGTCCTGGTTATGGTGCGTTCATATGCGCGTGCACGAAATGAAACTCGCATTTTTCAAGCAGAAATATGTGGAGACCAGAAATACTGTACAATACAATGGCACTCCCAAAGTACACATTATAAAGACACTGATTATCTAGTCTCAGCGTAGTTAAAAACTCTAAACAACTGCACACAACTGCGACATTGATTGACAATCGATTTATAGGCTATAATATTGAATTTAAAATGTTGATTAGCTGGACATACTGGTCAGTATGGATGCATTGCACATCCATCATTAAATAATAACTATAAATCAAGATTTGCTTCAATATGCATAAAAAAGTCCTACTGATGCCAAAAATAAATACACGGGTATTTATTACATTGAGAGTTCAGTTGATCACACAGACCAATGGTGCCACTGGTTCTACGATCTGCCTTTGAAAAATGCATGTTTGGTTTGGTTCAATGTCCAGAAGTGTTGACGGAAACATTTTCTGACATGCTTTTTACAAAAACAGAGCCAAGTTTGCTGAATAAGTGGGCGCTCGCTCACTACTGAGCTCCATTGGAATCAATAGTGAGTCAATTTGAATCTACCGAGAAGAAAATTGTGTCTCCTGTGGCATGTAGAGTTGCTGTGTATAGTATAGGAGGAGCATTTCAATTTTCAAATCAGTCACTTGGTTCCATTTCAGGCAGTCGACAGCAAGGCACTTCACCAGGGTTTAGAACAGAGCTTTATAAACTGAAGAGAAAGAAGTGGACAGTGATTTACTGAGAGGACACAAGAAGTCAAATGAGACCCGATTATTAATAGTAGCATTTGATTCGTTAGGCCACCAAGAAAGTGATCTCTCTCAAACACGCACACAGAGACACACATACAATTCTTCATTCTCCTGCGTGTTGCATTATGACCCAGTCTATCCTGAAATAGACATAGGGTAAGCCAGAGTATATAAGACACCCAGTGGACCCCCATCTCTCACCTTGGGCTCTTTTACTCTCTTCAAGTCTCTCCTCCTGCCAGCTTTCCCTTCATACAGGTATGGATAGAGTTTAGGCATATCGTTTCCTTGGATAATTCCCTAAAAAAGACATTAATGAAACAATTGCTTACATAAAGGAAGAGTAAATCATTTGGTCTTGAAATAATATGATAAGAAATGTTCATACTGAGATCTCAGAATTTTGATTCCAGACAATTACCTTGGGAAATCCATTTGAGAAGAGAAACAGATTATCGGGTATTTTTCTTCAGGATTTTTTTTATCATATATTTCTTTTGATTGGGTTGTTTGCATAACCTGGCTCACCATATTGAATTCAAGAGCAACCACTGTAACATTTAGGTTCCTCAGGATCTCCAAACTGGCTGAACCCTCGAGAGAACCTCTAGACACATTTCGTAACTGTGTTTTTGAGGATCTTGTATACTTTGCACTTTGTATATTTCAATTGACAGTTGAACTTTGCAAGAACTTGTCTAGAGGTTCCCACTGGTGTGACCCCAAATAGTGCCTCATTTCTCTTAATTTCAACTGTGTAAAGTTAGCTTGTGACTTTTTAAACAACTTGTAATTCGTCATAAGGTTATTTGTCAAAAGACCTTACAATCTTTCTTGACAGTCATCCATCAGAACAATCTGCATGATTTGTATCTATGTGTCTAAGTAGTTGTCTCTGGCGAAGTTACTGTAGCAGCTGCATAAATAGTTGCATAGAGCCGTAAACACCTGCTGTGCAAGGAAGAACCGTTAAGAAAACACCATCTCATCTGTCATGCAATGTATTTTTACATTTGAAATTGAATTCTCCTTGTTTGTTGAGCTAATGTTTGCTAGCCAGTGGTCTGTCATTTCTTGTGATTTTAGCACTGGAGTTTTAGGGTATGTTTTTTGTCATATCCTTGGAAAGTGTAACATTAAGACTTTTAAATTGGAAAGCCAGGTTCAACATCTGGTGTTAGACACAAGCTCTGATTGGCTGCTGCAGTAAAAATGAATGCGCTTTATCTAATCAAAAAAATTGTGGCAACAGATTACAATATTATTAATTCAATTTAACAATTGAATTGAGTAATAATTAATCAAATTAATTCCTTAAAAGTTAACCATTTAAAATGAGTAAACTGTACAAAAAAGCGTATACATTTAAGTCACCATTATGGTGATCAGTGTTTGTTTTAAAATTAATGTTTTCTCCTTCAGTGATTCTGCTTGTTAACATCAGGGGCCCTATTTTAACGATCTAAAACGCAAGTGTCAAAGCGCAAAGCGCAAGTAACTTTGTGGACGGATCCTGGTGCAGTTGCTATTTTCCCGGCGGGATAAATGCCTCTTGCGCCTGGCGCAAATCTAAAAGGGGTTGGTCTGGAGTAGCTTCATTATTCATAGGTGTGGTTTGGGCGTTACGGAAATAAACCAATAAGAGCGTCATATCACATTCCCTTAAAGAGCATGATGAACGAGATGCGCTTGTTCTCATGGCGCAATACTATTTTAACGGCGCATTTATCAGGCGCGCTTCAGCATTGGTCCACAGCCGTGGAGATCAATGTTCTCGTCAGGCCGTAAAAGAAAGAGAAGGGAAATTGGGGATGGGACAAACCCACCCAAATTAGCTTCAGTTAAACATGCATATAATAATTTGGGTAAATGTGTAAGCTTTATGCCTATTTTTCCCATCGTCATGGACAGAACAATGATTTCCCTCATGTTTATATATTTTTCCTTATAATAATGTATCATTTGAAAGAAGTAAAATGCATATGTGTAGCTGAGAGAATCATCTACAGTGTATGCGTGTTGTTCACACTCTGTATTATGCCCAAGCATGCGTGCTTAAAATAGCATCTGAATGTACGCGCAACGCGCCACTGACTTTAGACCAGGTTTTTTCTGGTCATTGGCGCAATTGTTTTCTGGAACTGCAAAATAGCACCAGGGATTGTTTGCGCCAACACACGCCTCCTTTTTGCGCCAATGTCCTAGTTTACCGACGTGCGTCTGTGGAGGGAAAAAGCCCGCTTTGCGCGAGTGCAAAATAGGAATGATAAATGCGTCAGTGTATAAAGTCATTTGCGCCGGGTGCAAGATAGAGCCCCAGGTGTCTTCAATGTTGGCAATTTAAAATAAAGAGTTCTTAATTAATCTTTGACATCTGTCTGTTATCCAGATATTTTTGTTGAATTTTTTGGTGTAAACTTTACTCATTTTAATTGGTTAACTTAAGGAATAATTTGATTAATTATTATTCAATTCTATTTTTTTTTCAATTTAATTAATAATATTGCTTGTAATCTGTTGCCACAGTTTTATTGATTAGATAAAGCATATTCATTTTGACAGTGTTAGATGAGGTTAAGCGGTACAAGGGAGACACCTCAAATGTCACTTTATAATCCGTGATCTCACACACATATATAAACTACAGAAGGATAGAGTTTCTCAAGAGGGCAAACACATTCTTTCTCCGAAGGTCTGTCTGCCCAACCCAACACACTTGGATGAAACATACCTTAACTTAAATAGACAAACATACAAACACATACACAGCTGCCATGCCTTATGCATGCCACCTTTGCAGTGTATGAATGCTGTAAAGTTATTTGCGGGCGACAGGAACTCTTGCAATCGTAAGAGGCCAAGATGAGAGCAATCGAATCTCTTCTCTTGGCAGCGGATCTCATTCTTGGTTAGTGTTTCTTACAGCAGTTGCCTGAACATCGGACACTAATTGTAAGCTGATATAGCACACTCTTCGAAAAAAGGGTTCATTGGGGTTCTATATATGAAGCACAGGGTTCTTTACTCAAATCCAAAGAACCTTTTATGCTGAAAAAACGTTTGTGCACTTTTGGCGCAAATGTTCTTTATAGGCTATTATTCATTCATATTAGGGCTGTCAAACGATTAATTCGCGATTAATCGCATCCAAAATAAAAGTTTGTGTTTACATAATATATGTGGTGCTCTGTGTATAATTATTTTGTATATATGCACACATGCATGTATATTTAAGAAAAATAAATATTTATATATAATATATATAAATCTATATACAGTATATACATGAAAATATATACAAGCATGTGTGTGTGTGTGTGTGTGTGTGTGTGTGTGTGTGTATATATATATATATATATATATATATATATATATAAATATATATAAAATAATTATACGCACAACACCCACACATATTATATAAACATACTTTTATTTTGGATGTGATTAATCGCGATTAACGTTCTGACAGCCTGAATTCATATATTACATTATTCTGCAACATTTTGTAGTTGTAATTAAATTTATTTTTTGTAGTAATTTAATATCATATTTTAATCATGCTGATTTTTGGAGGAGAAAAACTGAAATGGCACCTTTTCGTGTAATATTGATTAACTACATAAAATGATATAAATATATATATTTTCTAACCCCCATATCTTGAATTTTCGTGATCATTCACATGCATTCATTTATACATTTTAGGGTCTTGATGTTTGTCAATAATATGAAATATTTAATTCAGAAAGGACAAAACAAATGATAATGAATAAAACCAAAAGGTTCCATATAGAACCTTTTTCCTGGATTATTGAACCCTTAAAATGGGTTCTGTATAGAACCTTTTAGGGGTTCCAAATACATAGTGCTGATGCTGATATAACCTTTTAAGGTTCTATATAGAACCTTTTCTTCTAAGAGTGCAGGAGGAGGATTTTCATCAGTACCTTTGGATAGAAACTGCCATTTGACACATCAGACTGCTTGACATCAGCGCTAGGGTTTGTGTTCATGTACTTACAGTACGTAAAAGTATGTTTCAGGTCTTAGAGAAAGTGATAGATAACCTAAAGTGATAGAAAACATGCATGTAGTTGTTAAACCTCTAGAGAAAGGTATGACTAATCGAACAGATAAACAGAGACAACACAATAAATTTTGCATCGGATTAGAGACTTGACTGATCTCTGCCAATAAAAATAAACAAAACCTACTTTTGACTACAATTGCATAAGTGTATGTGATGTATTTCACATGCATATATGGAAAAACAGAATGTAATGAATTATTTTTATTTATTTATTTAATTTGCATTTTACTGTAAATGAAAAAAAAGGCTAAATGTATCCCTGTGCTGATTAAAGTCTGCTGGGAAATCCTGTAGTCTTGATTCATACATATTTTGGCACCCATTCTGTTTATATGTGTTATTAGTGCCTAATATTCTCTCTCTCTCGTAGCTGTCAAGATGGCCATGAAAAACCTTCTGAAAGATGATGATATCAAAAAAGCCCTTGATCAATTCAAAGGTGAGTTTGGTGAGAAAAATTGGTAAAACTTTATGCCTTTATTATTCGATTTTTGTGTGTGTGTGTGTCTGTTAACGATAGTCACTGTGTCAGATTCCACGATTTTGACTCCTAAAATCTTGTTGCGTCACAGACAAAGTTAAGCCTAGTTCACACTACATGATTTTAAAACGTCGGGCTGAAACTGTGACGTATGCAATGTCGAAAGTGTGCGGCCAGATCCAATGAGGGTGGGGCTATGTGCACCGCCTCTCAGAGAATCGCATTCAAATCTGCCTCCATTTTGTTTGCGACGCCCAACCTCCAATGAGCCAATCAATTCCCGAAGGACATTTCACTCGGATACACGTCACGACAAGGAAAAAATCTCAACTTCCGTTCTGAAGCTCATAAATGTTTGTTATTGGAGCAGTAAGACTTTCTGAAGAACGGGTTTGAGGCTGTTTATGGGGTATGGGTGGCGCCATACTGGAAAATCTTGGGAAATACAAAAGTTCAAAAAGGATACACAGGTGGTATGATATGTTGTGTCAGATCATGGCCGAGACGTCAAATTCCACTCAGCGCAGCCTGTTATCAGCTGTCAATCAAAGTTAACAGCCCTTATTTGTCATACATTTTATATCTAAATACGATCTAAACGAGTTAGGAAAAAATTCACCCCTCACAGTTGTCAGTCACTCAGAATATATTGAAAAATACAATAAAAGTCCATGGGACCAAACTGTAAACATATCAATTTATGCTGTGAAAACGGATATTTTAACATGACGTCTATGGATAAGGGACCACCCAGTAGCGGATTTGAGATGTATGGCAGCTTTTCGCACTTCCAGGTAGGCTTCATGTTTCAGATTAAGAATGTTGCCGCTTGGCTCTAAACCTGCACGATAGGAACTATCTGTGACGTTAGTATACGCTTACTGGCCGAAACCACACGAAAAAAAACAGTACCCGCCTTTAAAAAAAAAAAAAAAAAAAAAAAAAGAAGCTGTGTAAACACACCCTAGACAGCAAACTGACATTGTATCAACGTGGAAAACGCACTCTCATGACATTAAAACAACGTTATCTGGCATTGTTTTGCTCATCGAATTAACGTTGCAACTGACGTCAGACCGCGGCATTCTTCAAAGCTAAATGAAAATCGAAAATTGGTTTGCTTTCATAACGTTCAAACAACGTTGATTTCAAGTTGATTTTCTGTTAGTTTTGAAAGAATGACTTGCCCTACGTTGGTTTTAACATTAATTCGATGAGCAAAACAATGTCAAATCAACGTCTGTTTCGATGTCATATTTCCACCGTTTATTCAATGTCAGTTTGCTATCTGGGACAGATTATAGCCTATATATTTACTCCACAAATTAACTCCACGAACATGGAAAACAGTGATAGACGGGCCTCTTAAACTTTACGCTGAGGTGAAAATCCAATGCGACTTTGAGGGGACCAAGTGAAACATGATTATGTATTTCTGCTAAGCTAGGTTAGCAACACTTGACATCAACCACACTAATAACTTTCATTTACTGTCTACTTTCTTTGTGTAACAGTTCTATCTATTAACAAATTCCACTGTACATATCAGTTTTTTTTTTACGAAGAATGAGTTAAAATTGTTTTCTGTGATCGACTTTTAGACAGATTGTAAACTAATGAACACGTAGAATGCGAGGACTGTGTGCTCAGGCTGGTGTTCTCAGCACTGTCAAAATAAAAGTCACAAAAAAGCACGGTTTACTGCCACTTCAGACTCTCTACTGGCGGTGCGAATGCAAGCAGAAAAACATTCTGGTGGCTAGAACTTTTTGAGTACAGCAAACTCATTGTCATGTTCAAGAAACCAGTCTGAGATGATTCCAGCTTTATGACATGGCGCATTATCCTGCTGAAAGTAGCCATCAGAAGTTGGGTACATTGTGGTCATAAAGGGATGGACATGGTCAGCAACAATACTCAGGTAGGCTGTGGCGTTGCAACGATGCTCAATTGGTACCAAGGGGCCCAAAGAGTGCCAAGAAAATATTCCCCACACCATGACACCACCACCACCAGCCTGAACCTGTCTGTACAAGGCAGGATGGATCCATGCTTTCATGTCTGAAGACGCCAAATTCTGACCCTACCATCCGAATGTCGCAGCAGAAATCGAGACTTATCAGACCAGGCAACGTTTTTCCAATCTTCTATTGTCCAATTTCGATGAGCTTGCGCAAATTGTAGCCTCAGTTTCCTGTTCTTAGCTGAAAGGAGTGGCACCCGGTGTGGTCTTCTGCTGCTGTAGCCCATCTGCCTCAAAGTTCCACGTACTGTGCGTTCAGAGATGCTCTTCTGCCCACCTTGGTTGTAACGGGTGGTTATTCTGAGTCACTGTTGCCCTTCTATCAGCTCTGAACCAGTCTGGCCATTCTCCTCTGACCTCTGGCATCAACAAGGCATTTCCGCCCACAGAACTGCCGCTCACTGGATGTTTTTTCTCTTTTCGGACCATTCTCTGTAAACCCTAGAGATGGTTGTGCGTGAAAATCCCAGTAGATTAGCAGTTTCTGAAATACTCAGACCAGCCCTTCTGGCACCAACAATCATGCCACGTTCAAAGTCACTCAAATCACCTTTTCTTCCCCATACTGATTTTCTGTTTGAACTGCAGTAGATTGTCTTGACCATGTCTACATGCCTAAATGCACTGAGTTGCCGCCATGTGATTGGCTGCTTAGAAATTAAGTGTTAACGAGCAGTTGGACAGGTGTACCTAATAAAGTGGCCGGTGAGTGTATAGTTCAATGCTTTTGCGTTTCCTGAGAAGCTTTGTGTTCGCTCGCAAAACATTTAAGTTCTTTGTGAACTTTCTAATGTTTATGAACATAAAACTTTGCGTTGACAGCTTTGTACGTGTTTTAGCACAATAGCCTCATGCCTATGTGTAATGTTTTCATTTTGTGGCTATAGTATACTTCCCAACAGCGTGTACTAAAACAATTATTTGTAAGACTAATAGACTTCCTCTGTACGTATCTGTTTTGTTTGTTTTTTCAAACTGAAGGAGGAGTTGAAATTGATTTCTGTGCTCGACAGTGAATGTCATCAGCTGAAGTGTGTTTTCTTATAAACAGCTGAAGACAGCTTCGACCATAAGAAGTTCTTTGATGTGGTGGGGCTGAAGGCTCTGTCTGCTGACAACGTGAAGTTGGTCTTCCAGGCTCTGGATGTGGACGCCAGCGGCTACATCGAGGAGGAGGAGCTTAAGTGAGAGACACTTTACAGGCGGCTGCATGTTGTTATGTTTGTGCCAACTCTCTCTGAATTAAGACCCATAAATTAGATTTATTCTTGTGTCTTTTTACCTTGTGTCTCATTCTACCTTTATTACTGTCTCCTGTTGGCCTCAAGGACACAGTGTGAGCGATTCCCGTTTGTTATATATATATATATATATATATCGCCTCTAGCAGCAGCCTTGTCCACCTATTATTTATTATTATCAGTACATGACTGTGCATCATTGGCAACAGCAGAGAAGTGCAGGGTTGCCAGATTGAAATTAAAGGCCCGTTCACACTAGGGCTGTTGGAACAAATTCCAGAAATTCGAATATAATTTGAATATTAAAAAATCAATACTATTCGAATGCCGAAGTTACTATTCGAATATTGCTTTTTATGTATATTTTAAAAAAAATGTATTTACAATCTAGTCTTTCTCCGCCGCCTTGGCTTACATACATGTGAAAATGAAATGCTTTTGTGTCGTCTGATGAACAATAAAGTTTTTGAATCGTAACACAAGTGTGCACATTATCCATGCTGTATCGTCAACATTACTGTCAAAAATGGTAAATGTTTAAGGATGTAAAAAGCGCCTCCCAAAGCACCCGTGAAGCGAAAAACGCAAATATCTCAACGGATTTGTCGAGTACTGGAACGCTTGAACCATCTAGTCGAACTGAAAAGAACCATATAAGTTTCAGAATTTTTTTCAGAATCGGAAGCGCTTTAACCATTTTCCATTTTCGAATAAAGTGTTTATTTGATGTCCCTCTAGTGGACAGAACGTGTAACAACAGCATGCTATAGTGGCACTGGCGATCCATAAGCCTGTGTAATGTCGTAAATATTAATAATAGGATGAATTTGACCAATTAGGATTCGAATATTATTTGAATATTAAGTAAAATAAGGGATGGAATTCGAATAGTATTATAGAGGAAGATTGACAGCCCTAGTTCACACCAACAACAATAACTATAAAGATAAGAGCGCCCACACTAGCGGACGATATCTTTCTGTTTATTATAAGCACGTGCTGCAGTTATTGCATCTGCCGCTTTAAATACTTTAGCTCTTTAAAGCAGGATGGAATCTGATTGGCTGTCAATGTTTTTATTGTTCATGAGCCGGAAAAATTGTTTACGAAAGTGATTCCAATTATGTAATTTCTCTGTGCCGGTAATGTTACAGAATCTGCTGTTCTTTTATATTTAGAACTATATTTTTGTTAGTATCATCATTGGTGTGAATAGGCCTTAAAGGGATAGTTCACCAAAAAAATAATTGTCAACATTTACTCACCCTTAGGTTGTTCCAAACCTGTATGAGTTTTCTTCTTCTGCCGAACACAAAAGAAGATATTTTGTAGAATGTCAGTTACCAAACAGTTGGATTCTGATTGGCTGTCAATGTTTTTATTGTTCCTCAGCTGGAAAAAAAATATTCTGAAAGTGTTTTCAACGATTTTGTAATTGTAGTGTGGACTTACCTATTCTCATAGAATCAGAACGATTATTACAACTTTATTGTTATAGTCATCATCTTTTATCATCTTAACTTCGCACACTAGAACAGTTTTCAAGAGAACTTAAATCCAGTCACTTAACTGTTGTGTTCAAGCTGTGACCTGGGTTGCCAGATTGAGTTTTATCTCTTTTCTTGGACAGGTTTGTGCTGAAGGGTTTTGCTGCAGATGGCAGAGATCTTACCGATAAGGAGACCAAAGCATTCCTTGCTGCTGCCGACAAGGATGGAGATGGAAAATTGGCATAGATGGTGAGAGAACAAGCACTCTTAAAGAAACAGTACCTCTAAAAATTAGAAAACATTGTCCAACATACTTGAACATACAAGAACTTGTCAAGAATTATAAAAAAGAAGTCTAATCCACTCTCCTGCGTTTTTCTTTCAGAATTTGAAGCTTTAGTGCACGAGTAAATCGTCAATATTTGGCAACCCTTTACACCACTTCTCTCCTGTGAATACCTACAGCCAATCATATTGGACGTCTCTACACATCCTGCCACGAGCTAGGAGCACAACCTCCTCCTTTTACTATATTTATTTATTTACCTTTTCTTTTTATATATATACAATCTCTGTAGATTTTAGTTAGCGAACAACATCTCTCATAAAAACCTGTACCCGATTTCACCACTCATCTCTTTTTTTGTTCATTTTGGCACGTTTCTTTCTGTTTATGCCTCAAAATGCTCCTTTCTTCTCCTTATCTTGCTCCATCTGTCATCCCTTCCCTGTTTCGCTCCTCTCTTGTGATAGAGCCACTGAACACGATGAATATATGAAGAGAAGGATTAGACGAAATGAGAAAAAAAAATATTGAAGAGAGTTAAAATAAAGCCATGCGTTGAGTAAAAAAAACACTGCGGTTTTCATTTATTTCATTGACTCCAGTGCAGAGTGTATTACATTCAATCTCTTAATATTGAATATTTAACAAAAGTAGGGCTGTCAATTCAATTAATTTAACTAAATTGTGGCCATGGAATTACAGATTTTATGTATGGGTCAAGAGTCATAAATTCTGCAAATGTATTATTTTTTAATAAATTTATTCAAATTTATTTCTTTTTTTCCCCAAGTAATCGCATTAAATTAACAGCCCTAAAATGGCCAAAATCACTAAATATTAATGCTCACATTTGGGGCACAATCCAACTCAAAAGTACACACAATGAATACATGATCTAATTGTAATAAATAAATAATTGTGCTGAAAAACACCTGAAATTTGTGCTAAACCTATTACAAAAACACTCTAAACGTAAACAGATTATGATACCTATAAAATACACAACATTCAGACAGATGCACACATGAAAACAAACCTAGTGATCAGACTTAACACCATAAAGCATCACACAATCTGAAAGTTATGTGAATTTAAAGGGGCCACATACTTTCCTCTCTCTCTCTATGGAGCACTTTTGCTAAGATGCTTTTTTTAACCATTTTACCTTCTTTTACGTGTTTGTAAGTGTTGTTGATGTGTCGATCTAATATAAAACATTAACTTGGCCTTTTTGGAGGACGTTTTAATAGTATGTGTAATTCCATTTCTCCTGATAAAACCCCTTTAAATGATTTAGCTAACTCTATTTAGCTGAAAGAAAATGTGAATAATGCACTGAGAGAGTGTCGCTACACAATATATTTATAGGTATAGCCATCAAAATAAATACTAAATTTAGTTTAAAAAAGCGCCTTTAAATTAATTAAAAAAAAATTCCTTCTCATTCTAATATTAAAGTTGACTCAAATTGTATACTTATCAACAAATCAAGTTAGCAAAGACTCTGAACCAGTCAGAGTGCAGGTGCTGTTTTTTGTGACGGGTGCGTCAGTGAATCCGTGGTCCTGATCTGTCGTTGGTGACTGTGGGCCGGAGCTTCACGGTGGCAAAAGGATTTGATCCTCTAGAATAAAAAGAAGGAAAATTGGTCATTACTTAATTGGCACTAAATTCCGAATTTTGCACATTTGCACCAAAATTCCCGTGATCGCAATGTAAAAATAATAATTGTGACTTAATTCATGGTGACTCTCATATTTTTTTTTTTAAATGAATAATACTTTTTTATTTTAATCAGTATTTTACTGAAATACTCCCCTTATGTATGAATACAAATACATAATATAAATTTGCATTACTTGTCATGAAACTAATTTCACTAATTCTATACTCATCTGCTGAAAATGAAACGTGTGTAATACCTGGGGAAAAGAGGTGCTCTGGTGGTTGTCCATGAGTAGTTGGCCTCTGTGGACATAGAAAAGGGTTTTTAATGGCACTCAAATTGACACAAAATATGACCGGGTGCGATTCACACTTGTAGTTTGGAACTCTTGGTTCTTTTGGTCCGGACCAAAAAAAGAAAATAGGGTGTGTTTACACTTGTCAGGCTTGGTTGGATTAAGACTTACTCCAGTGTGATTGCTCTATGGCCAGATTCACATATAGTGCCTATAAAAACGTGTAGAAAATGCTGAGCATTCCGCATTCTCCTTTTTCCAAAGTGCTAGGGCGGTTGCGCTCCGTTTGGTTCTTGTAACATGACCTACTGTGCACTTGTGGTGCACTAGCGGCATTCTGAAAAGTTGAGATGTTTTTATCTTGATTCGAGCACGGACGCGCTTCGGAAAACGAACGCGTCGCTCTGAGAATGCGTCGCTTCTATTAAGGCCAATTTATACTTCTGCGTTGAGGGTACGCCGTAGTGTACGGCATTGGCTACGCACGTAGGCGACGCCGTTGTGAGCATTTATACTTCTGCGTTCAGGTCTTGGTTGCTCTGCAGTACTGCTCCGAAACACTAGTTGGCGGCGGAGGGTTTTAATGTTCCACTGTGTTTAGATTCCTCGCGGCTAGGTTACTACAAGCAATAGTGACTGAGAGAGAGGGGATCATGTTGGAGTTTGAGCTTATTGAGGTGGTAAAAACAGTTAATTTTAGTGAAATTACTAAATGCGGTATGGGACGCCGTCTGTACGTATGCTACGCCGTACCTACGCTGCCATCTGAACCCTGGTGCATCAAACAACAGGACCAAGACACTGAAAAGATGGGTCTCGCTCCGCCTCCAAACAAACTCTGGTGCGTTTTGACTGAAATACGAACGCATCACGGACCAAAGACATGTGAACGAACCAAAAACAGGAAGATGAGAGCCTGAAGGCCAATTTATACTTCTGCGTCGAGGGTACGCCGTAGTGTACGACGTTGGCTACGTCACGTAGGCGACGCCGTTGTGAGCATTTATACTTCTGCGTTCAGGTCTTGGTTGCTCTGCAGTACTGCTCCGAAACGCTAGTTGGCGGCGGAGGGTTTTAATGTTCTACTGTTTAGATTCCTCGAGTTGCGGCTAGGTTACTGCAAGCCTGAAAGAGAGTGGATCATGTTGGAGTTGGAGCTTATTGAGGTGGAAAAACAGTCCATTTTAGTGAAATTACTAAAACTGAAAGGCAGAAATGAGAGAAGACGTCGGAGGAGATGGTACGTTTGGAAATGCGTGAGAAGGTACCTGCGGAAATGCGTATGAGGAAATGTGATGCTACCAAGCCGACCAATCACCGATCTTGCGGTCCGCGTCGTCGCGATGTGTAGTTACATTTTTGAGGAGGTGCGCGTCAGGCTACGCCGAAGGGTACGCGGTATGGGACGCGTCTATGCGTATGCTACGCCGTACCTACTGCGCGCACCCTACGCAGAAGTATAAATTGGCCTTAAAAAGGACCGAATGCTCAAGCGTATCGTTTTTCTCATCATAGTCGTGATCAGGGTTGGGGAGTAATGGAACACATGTAACGGCGTTATGTAATTAGGATACAAAAATCCAGTAACTAATTCGTTACATCAAAGAATGTAGTAATCAGATTATAGTTACTTTTTGAAAAAGGTGGGGATACTTTCAGGATTACACTGCTTTCATTTAAAACGAAGTAAATCTGTATTTTGGCATAATAACTCTATATTAATGACTCGCGACACGAGTCACGTGTGCCACCTGCTGGTGCCTGGCGTAAAATAACAGCTCTTGACAACAATCTCCTCAGACGCCGATTCAATCACTGCTGCTAGAAACGATGATGCCCACTGGTAAAAATGCTTTAATTTCTTGGAAATTCCTCTGTTTTTTTGTTTTTAAGAGGAAAATTCCAACAACATGGTTTTACAGTGCAAACTGTGCCTTATTAGCTAGTATGTAGCGTTTATTACTGCTTACTATTAGTCCTACTAATTCAGTGGTTTGTATGATCGCTGTTGTACGTTTAGCGATGCTGAAATCTGTAGAAATTAAGAGAGTAGCTTTTTTAGTACCTAAAATGTCCTTTAATAATCTTCTCAGTCTCACTTAAGGAGATGTTCACTGCTAACGTAGGTGAACTCCCACGGCCTACGGCCCAAGTTCAGTCAGGCAAATTAAGAAAGATCCCGGCTTCAGTCAACAGTTTATTTCCTATTTTAAAATAAACTAATATGTAGATTGTGTCGAATTTTTAAATGTTATGTTTTTATTATTTCCTTATAGCCTACATAATACATAATCATCTGTAAAACCATACTGTAACCACTAGATGTCTCTATAGCCCTTTAAATAAATATATTTCAGGGATGTGAAATTCTTAATAAGTAAAAGTTTTTTTATTTTTTATGTCTGTCCTTGAAGTAATCCAAAAGTAATCAGTTACATTACTTTCATATTCTGGTATTTAGATTACATTACTGAATACTTTTTTATGAAGTAATTTGTAACTGTATCGGAATACATTTTTAAGTAAGTAACCCTCCCAAGCCTGGTCGTTGATGTTGCCCATCACAGATCGATACAGGCATCAGAACCACATCTCCTCACAGAAGGTGTGTGTGACGGAGGGATTCCTGCCGCTGTTTTGACTCCTTTACACATTTTATAAGCTCTTCACTAGTTTCTCAGCTGGTCAAAATACCATCATATTAATCTACGCACATACAATGAGTGTATTTATCCCAGCAAACAGCATTCATTTGGTTGTTCTGTAAGTTCTGGTGCAAAATATGTCATAAAAGCCGACCAATCAATGTATTCCTATGCTTTTAGCTTTGGTGATAAAAAAATCCAAATGTGAACGCTAAGCAGACCAGGACCAAGTAAACCAAGTGAACCAAACTACAAGTGTGAACACATCATGATACATTTAGTCCTGGTTTGCTTAACGTTCACATTTTATTTTTTGACACAGAGCCTGAAGATACCATACAAAAATGGCATATATTTATGTTTTATGGCGTATATATTGCATCTGAACTTACTGAACATCCAAAACATTGCTGTGTACTGGGATAAATGCACTCGTTGTATGTGCGTAGCCTATCATGATGGTTTTTTGACCCCTAACTAGTGAAGAGCTAAAATGTAAAGGAGTCAAAACAGCGGCAGCAATCCCTCAGTCACACACCAACAGCTCTGCTGTGAGGAGACGCTGTTCTGATGCCTGTTCTGAACTGTGATGGAACATCATGACTATGATGAGAAAAAAACAGATCTCTGAACCACACCAGAGTTTGTTAGGAAGTGGAGCGAGACCCATCTTTTTAGCGTCTCAGTCTGGTTGTTTGGTGGCACCGTAGTTCAGATGGCAGCGTTCACACTTATTCAAATGAACTGCTCTAACACAAGAGTTAGTTTTAAAAGAACCAAACTTGATAAGTGCAAAACACCCTGAGACATCAACAACTTTAACCAAGAAAAAGTCAATTGAGAGTTTCAACAAGAACCTGAATCGGGAAATTAAAAAAAATAATGGTAACACTTTACAATACGGGTGCACTAATAAGCATGAATTCATGCTTAACTAATGCACAGATAATACTGAATTAATGTGTAACTAATGATTATCTAAGCTATTCATTAATGATTACCACATTATGAACTAATTAAGAGTCTGTAAGGTTAATGTATTAGTTCATACATGAATTGTTATTAATTAAATTTGTAATTGTGGATTAATTCCGTAATAACTCGTTTTTTTTATACTAATAGTGTTAATTAATATGTTAATTACCAGAATGAGCCAATGCCTTGTATTTCAACTTCCAGATAATATGACAGGTACACTAATATGCATTAATACATGATTAATTACTTCATTGTTAGTGCAAATTCATGTGCAAATTACCACAAATGACTAGTTAATAATGATGTGCCCCTACAAATAAAGTCATAACATAATGATACCTTTGCAAATCATTAGCTAATCATTAATTAAAGCAGACAACTGGAAGTTTAAGTGCATAGCTTTGACTAATTGAGGTATTTAACACATTAATTTACACTATTAGTTCATAAAATATATTAAGGAATTAATACACAATGACGCATTGAATTAATAGCAATTCATGTATTACTTAATCTATTAATCATATAGACTCTTTATTAGTTGCTGATGCAGTAATCATTAATTAATGGTTTAGTTCTTAATTAGTTATACATTAACTCATGATTATCTATGCATTAGTTAAGCATGAATTAATGCATATTAGTGCACCCGTATTGTAAAGTGTTACCAAAATAATAACAGCACATTCCATGAAAATTAACTTTGGTTTCCGATGCTTATGTTTCTGTTGTATGAACTATAATCTAACATAAAATTAACTTAGCATGCAAAAAAGGTAATTTTAAACGCATCAAATTTATGTCATGAATTTAAAATTTTGGTGACATTTTGGCATTACATTAATCCTCTGGGGTCAGGCTATGCACGGGCACGACAAGCTCAATTTTTTCCTTATCAGTGCAAAAGAGACTCAAATTACTCTGATGATTTTGATCTTGCATATAAAAAATCAGGAAAACTACAGTGTTCGAATTCTCTTAATTACCTCTGCGGTTGATTCGGTCTTTCTCTCGGGGAGAGGAGAGTGAAGAGGGGCTGGAGCAGGAAGCGCGAGTTCATTAATATTTTTGTGCTCTACTTTGCTCTCAAAATGAGACTCCGCCCTCCTGTCAGGGAGAGGGGATATTGGTCGAATGTCAGCCGATCCACGGCGGAGTGGTGTGGCTGGGGGCGGGATCTCATGGTAGGTTTTCTGGCTGGTCTTAACCTCGTTGTTAGACTCCGCCTTCTTTTCGGGGAGGGGAGAGTTTGAGCGTAGATCCGCCGACGCACGACGCATAGGCACCGATGGGGAAGGGCTGTCACTGTGGCTCTGGGTGTCCGAATGCTCTGATTGGCTGGTTGGCTCCAGGAGGTTGTTCATACTGTGGCTTCGGTGCGACGTACTACTGAAAACGTAAAAACGTTAATCTCACATTTGAACGATTTATAAGTAGTTGCAATTTAATCCTCAAGTTTACCTTGAGCCCAAAGGTACAAAGTCTTCAACAGATGCCACGTAGGCAGCAGGAAACCAACCTTGACTAAAAAGAAAACAAAGAAAAACAAGTCTAAGTAGTTTCCAGCGACTTGACTTAGCCATGATACTGGCGGTAGACGCTCTCACCGGAGGCTTGAGTCGTGGCGTCCGTACAGCCAACCGTTGCGTGGTTCTGGGATGAGCACGGTCAGCACGTCCCCGTGGGAGAACGGCAGCAGGACCGGGTTGGATGAAGCGGGGTGGGACACGATAGCCCTCATGGAGCGCCCGCCTTCCCAAACCCAGAGACTCTCCTACAGAGCTGGAGCGGGAACGACTGGGGAGAGGAGATGGGGCTGGGAAGAGGTGTAGACAGAAGAACATTTAAACCACTCATTAAGACCCCAAGGATTTTAATAACTTGAAAAAAATAATTTTATTTGAAGATACAGTAATTAGGGCAGTCCTTGGGATCTTAAATATTAAAACAATTAAATCTCAACAGAACAGGACTGATTTAACTCCATTTTTAAACATACATTCTTGAACTTCCCCACCGTCATTTTGAAGTTTATTTGGACAGTATACTCAATATGTACCACACAATTCGGACGCTTGAGGCCAATTTATACTTCTGCGTCGCGGGTACTCTGTAGTGTACGGCATAGGCTACGCACGTAGGCGACACCATCGTGAGCATTTATACTTCTGCGTTCAGGTCTTGGTTGCTCTGCAGTACTGCTCCGAAACACTAGTTGGCGGCGGAAGGTTTTATTGTTCCTCTGTGTTTAGATTCCTCGCGGCTAGGTTACTACAAGCAATGGCGACTGAAAGAGAGCGGATCATGTTGGAGTTGGAGCTTATTGAGGTAATTTTAGTGAAATTACTAAAACTAAAAGGAACGAGAGAAGACGTCGGAGGAGATGAATACGTCGGAAATTCGTGAGATGGTAGGTGCAGAAATGTGTAGAAGGGGATGCAATGCTACCAAGCTGACCAATTACAGATCTTGCGGTCCGCGTTGTCGCGATGTGTAGTTTTGTGTAATTTTTGAGGAGGTGCGCGTCAGGCTATTTTTTTTTATAATAAATCGGCTCCATTGCGGATTCAAACAAGTTCCATTTAAACAACATTTCAATAGTTTTGCAGTAGGGGCACTGACGTGCAAACGACAGAGGGAACTGCATAAAAAAATAAATGCGGCTACAGTTCTAACATGAGTCTCCAGACCTCTAGAGGGCACTCTGCCCAGCGGCTCGCGGCCCATTTCTCGATCTCCAGTCTGCAGCAGAGAGCCCAGAGAACTCTTCAACTGTAACAAACATCAAGACAGACATCAATCTTAATGTTGCCAGGCTTCTAAACAACACTCAACAAGCGTGAAATAAGAGTAAAAATTGGTTTTGCTGACTAAATGCAAAGTCATTTTCGGGACCCTTGATGGACCCTTTCCCCATTTCTAGGGTTCTCAGAAGTGGAAGTTGTCATCGAAGGGTAAACATCTATTGTGATGAACCGAAACTACGACACATATAATTTCTGCGTTCCCATTTGCTCCAATAGCAAAAGAACTTTAGGGTTTCTTTACTTTACAAAAGACTTGTTTGTTACGGTAAAACTGTGGAAATGCGTCCTTACAGTCTGTCTAAATGGTCCATTAGTAATTGAAACGAAATACATTATACGATACTATTATCAACCCCCAGTTTTATATATATATATATATATATATATATATATATATATATATATATATATATATATTGATAGTATAACAAAATCTCCAAAAGGTGACAAATTTCTCTAATTCATTTTTTGCTAGTTGACATTTTACAGAAAATCAACATAAGATGTACTATTTACTTACAAGTTCAATCCATCTATGTTCATTAGGTAACACTTTATTTTAGTGTCCTTATTACATTAGTTACATGTACTTACCATAGCAATAACAGTTAATTATGCATAATTACATGCAACTAACCCTCAACCAAATCCTAATCCTTCCCTAACCCTATAGTTACTACTGTACATGTAGTTAATTAATATTATTCTACTTAAATAAATAATTTCATTCCAACAATGACACCTAAAAATAAAGTGTAACCCATTATTCCAAGTAAACACAATAGGCCTATTTATCTTTATAATCTTCTAGTAGAATGAAAAAAAACTCTATTTGTGCATTTCATTACTTTAAGTAATGCAAAAAACAATGTCATGGCATGTAAATTCACCAACAATGAACAGATGTGATAAAAAAGTTAATTTTGGACTCTGTACGCCACACAAAGCTACCCATCTGCTCCATTATGTGATTGTGCAAATGTCTGTGCTCGGCAGTTAGCCGAAAAGTCGGGGAATATGAAGTATTTACTCCTCATTCCCATCATTCCAGTGTCACCTGAGCTTCTTGATCTGATGGAGTGGGCGTTCAGAGGTCTGGAGCTTCTGCTCTCGCTGACTTTTTCTTTCCATCCATCTGCTCTCTGCTGGAGAGAGACTCCCGTCTGTCAACACATGGAGAAATGGTTGTGCAGTCAGTGGGCTGATGAGCTTTGGAAGGAACTGGAAAGAGGATCTGTATGACTGAGTGGACACTGCTAATGAACTCCAGAGGAAAGCAGCTGTACCTTGTTGATAAGGTATAGTAGTGACTGTGTAAGTCCGCAATGCTTTTCAGCCAGGAAACGATACCTCCTTTCCTCCTCTTTGAGGATTTCATGCTGGCTCTGCCTCAGGTACTGCATGTACTCGCTGCCCTCCTGCAAACACACAAATACAAGACCTGAGACACCTTCACTCACATTGTGGAAAATGTTAAAGGGATACTTCACCTTTGGAAAGATGAATGTGCATTTAAAATGGGTAATTTATGTAGAAGAAAAGTGAAATTAATTATTTTTGAATTTGGAGATTTCTAGACTGAGAAAAGCCAGAAAATTTATTTTTGGCTTATTTGGATGAAAGACAACAACTCCCAGAATGCACTTGCTTCGCTGCCTCTTAGAAATGAAGCATGGGTGTAGTTAATTTAAATACTAGTTTGATGGTAAAATTACTAAAAGTATTATGTTTATACAGTAAAAATAAGCAAGTTTCATAGCATTAAATTAATAGTATTATATTTCAAGTCAACAAAATGTCACAGATTTAAACCAACGTAACCAGATCATTTTAAACCAACTAGCGGTTGAAGATTGTCCCAAAGCGCTTTCCGTACTTGTAATCTCGCACATGATGCACGAGAAGATGACAGCATTTTCCACCTGTCCTTGGGCAACTTTTGAATCCATTATCGTCCATAAATTATTTGGTAAGTAGAACTTTTTTTTTTTTTTAATATATTTTACAATTTTACATTTGTGACAACAGATAATGTTTTTTGCGCTTAGCCGTAAACTTGTGCCCAACCCTGCTCCTGCCGATCGACTGTCCTCAGAGCCCGTCTAACGGAGAGCCTTGGCATTTCCTATTAGCCCCATTGTGTATCATCTTGGTTGCAGTTCCATTAGAATTCCACTGGAGGTGATCGCGGGCGAGAGCAGATTGAATGGGAGTCTATGGGGCTAAACGGGTAAATGTGTCTCTTTCACCTGCTTGTCGTTAAATTAGTATAGATTTTATTGTTGATTCCGTAAGTTCAATATAGATTATAGGCCAAAAGTCGAATGAACGAGTACTTTTATGTTCTTTTGATTTCTAACAGGTTAGGCCGTTGTTGGCCGGAACACGCTAGCATTCTGCTATTGTGTGACGTCATCACATTTTTGAACGGATTTTTAGAACAGATAAGTGAACTTAAAAATGCAATTTTCATCTGAGTGTATTATCTTAGCCCTCCCTTTTGAATGCAACTTTCAAATTACTTGACAAAAAATTACATCCTGAGAAAAGTGGATTTCTGGGGGTGAAACCCCATTGCCACAGTTCATCTCCAACTCTAATCAAACACACCTGCCTTTAATTTTCAAGTGATCCTGAAGACCTTAATTGGTTGCTTCAGGTGTGTTTGATTAGGGTTTGAGAGATAAACTGTGCAGGACAGTCGATCGGCAGGAGCAAGGTTGGGCACACCTTTTAAAACGATTTCTTGCTAGCTTAATTTACACAGCATTAGCCTGTATTCTTGTCATAGTAAATGTTAGAAGTGGAAATAGTGAGAGTTCGGTGTAGTTTTTTTTAGTTTAGTTGTAATTAAGCTTTAAACATTTTTATTTACATTTAACTTTAGCCTAACATAACACGTGGCCTAGCCATATTCTTTTTTAATGTTTTTTTTAGCTCCAGTAGGCTGTAGTATTAAACTGATATTGTTTTTGTTGTTTTTTTAAGCTCTTTATTAAATAAGTGCTGCTGTCTGTCTGTTATGCCTGAGGAAGAAAGGAAAGCACTTATATTGGAGGTGAAAAAAGAAGAACAACCAACAGCTAATCAAAAGTAATATGGAAAGAACCTTTACCTATAGAAGACAGAAAGTCGTTACAGATATGCCCTTCATAGCAGAGTTCAAAAACATGGTCAGCCCTGTTTTCTGAGAGCCAGGTAAAGTATTATTCATCATCTGTATTTAATTTAAATATGTGTAATTAATGTCTAAATACTGTATTAGGGTATGAAAAACTGATGAGTAATATTTAATTGACAAAGGTGTGGAGGCAATGTCATAAGAATCAATGCATGTGGTTGTTCTGCTCTACACATACATCCATTTAAAATGGTTACAGATAGCCTACATTGAACCACCAACTAAAAACATTTAGCCAAAAGCAAACTCATGTTCCCTCTCAGGGGTGTCAAACTCAAGTTCGAGAGGGCCAAAATTAAGAACTGGTGCTGTAGTGCTGTCTTAATATTATTATTATGGCCACGCCAGCTCCACTATCAAGGCAAACTGGATTTAATTGTGCTGCGGCCAGATGTAGCCCACAGAGTTTGACACATTTTGTTTTAACTTGAATTTGTGTTTTAATGTGTTTCAGGTAATTGCAGAATTCACCCTCATCACCACAGTCCCCCTGTTCACAACCTTTATGTCCCGACTGGATCATTACTCCAGCCAGCTATTGAGGGTATTCAAAAAGAATTATCACGCTTCCGGGTTTCATGAGCGGGATTTGTCAACTTTGTGCATGTCCACTTCCGAACAACTTCAACAATGCCTGAGACGAATGCTATTTATGTCACTGCTCTGTTCCACTTTGTAAATCTAACCAACAACGCCAACCCTACTGAAGTTTTCATGGATTCCCGACTGAATTGAGTATAAGGAAGAAGTGGATTAAAACTTTAATATAAAACAAGGTAGCGCGTTTGTTTGCAGCCGGCACTTTAGTGAATCAGACTTATTTATCAGGGATGCTGTATAAATAAACTTAGTGTAGTCCTTCATCAGTTCGCCAGCGTGATCGGTGATACAACGGAAGTGGCAGTGCACAAAGATCGCTGAATCCGGAAGCACTGCGTATCAGCGTGATAATCCCCTATTCCAATGATTTGTGCTGGCTGCGCGCCGTCGGCAACGGGCGGGGCGCGTGCGTGAGGCGAGCTTGACCGCAACAGTTTCACAGGAACGCACCCGCCTGTCGCTGCACCTTGTGCTCGACGACCACTTCACCTCACTCTAAATGCTGATTTATACTTCTGTGTCAGACCTACGCGGGAGCCTCTTTGGTTTTCATTCATACTTCTGCGCTGTTGTCCGCGTTGGCGCGCAATTATGGGAGCATGTGAAACCTGGGGAGCGATACTAGCAATCACAGCGCTTGAAGGCCAATTTATACTTCTGCGTCGAGGGTACGCCGTAGTGTACGACATTGGCTACGCACGTAGGCGACGCCGTTGTGAGCATTTATACTTCTGCGTTCAGGTCTTGGTTGCGGCTAGGTTTACTAAAAGCCTGAAAGAGAGTGGATCATGTTGGAGTTGGAGCCAATCACGATCTTGCGGTCTGCGTCGTCGCGACGTGTAGTTACATTTTTGGAGAGGTGCACGTCAGGGTACGCGCGCTACACACAGCCCTACGGCGTAAGTTCGATGCAGAATTATATTGGGCTTTACCTCTGTTTAATGTAACCTAATCTTAGTGTGCGTGGTAAACCATGGCATGACCAAACCTAAGCTATTATCAGAGGAGTAACGTTGGTCGACTTATGTCTGTAGTAGTGGTCATGACCTCTGACTACATTGACTCACTGTTTCTGCTGCTCCCTGATAAAAGATACCTGTTGATACCTGTTGAGAAAAAAAGAAAACTGGACTCGTTTTAACTAGATAACAGGTAATCCCCTGTGCCAAATAGCCTTGTTTTAATATTTGATTTGATTATATTAATGTTTAAGTTGAGATTTATAATAAATATTTTATTGCTACTGTGTAAAAGAGAATTCTGCTGGTATAAAGCACCTTATTTGTTTAAAGTTTTTGCAAACCACACTTTTATGTATATAGCAGTACATTTAAATCAAAAGTGTGCAATACATTACTTTAGAATTCATTATTCAATTTTCCGCATAACAATGCGATTAATCGAGATTAATCGCAAGAAATTCATGCGATTAATCGCGATTAAAAAATGTAATCGTTGCCCAGCACTAGTATTTTTATTAACAGTTTATATTATTGATCTGTGTTGTATATTTCATGTTATCACTGTGAAGCTGCTTTGATGCAATCTGTATTGTAAAAAGCGCTATATAAATAAATGTGACTTGACTTGACAGCAACTAAGTTCTAGTCATTACAATCAACACAAATGGATTACATTAGCAAAGCTTCTGTTTAATAAATTGAACTTAATCAGGTCATGTTAGTTCAAGCTATAGTCATTAAATTCAAGACAATAATTTACATTTATTCAAAATAATTGTGCAATGTTCCTTTTAATTAACACAGTTATGAATGATTTACTTAAAACATTATGTTAGAATTAACTGTATATTACCTTTTCCATTTAAGCAACTAAGTTTTGTGGGACCGGTTGACATAACTTTATTAATTAAATACGTTTCATTTTTTTAGAGTGAGGCCACGCCTACTGGTAACAGAGCGCAGTAGTTAAACAACAAGTCTCCGAAAATGTCTTTCGAGATCGCCCAAAATGTCCGGGATTCGGCTTTTGCGTTCTACAGTCGACATTCATTATGTTTACTGTGGCGAGCGGGACGAGTGAAGGCCGCGGAGAACGGCGCGAGGCCGGTGGCATGATTACAGATGAGCGACACCTGTGAGACGCACCGGGCTCGTATCTCTCACAGAGGAGCAGGAATTTTCGTTAAAGCTTCCTTTTACAGTCCAGTTACCCATGTAAATACTATGTACTTATTTTAGTAACTGGGTAATAACTAGTACTAACCCTGAACCTACCCCTAAACCTACCCCTGATCCATGTACTTACCTTATATTACTCAGTACTTTCTAGGTAAGTACACTGTGAGTACCCTGTAAGTACTGTACTGTAAAAGGAAGGGTTACCGAATTTTCTTAGCAGCGTTAAAACGCACATCAACCGATCACTTGTTTAGCGTTCATGAAAACACTACATTCAGATTCACCAATCAGAATGAATTCAGTTAGATTGAAACAAAAGCTGTGCATGTAAACAGTGAATGGTGACTGCAGAAAGCAAAAAAAGGAAAAAGAGGATAGTAACCCCTACTACTCAGCTTTCTCCACAGAACAAGAGTCTGCTAGCTTAGCTTCCAAAAAAAGATGGCTGACACCATGTGTTCATTCTGTGAGTGAGATCCCACTCTCTATGGGCGGGTTGAGAACATGCAGGACAGACCCTAGTACTAACTGCAGTCTTTAGCCTCTGGCCAAAAAAATGATAATTATTGCGTCATCTGAGGATTTTTTTCGAGACAAAAAAATACATAAATCTCTCGTCTCAGGGGGATATGAGGGTGGAAAGCATGGTAATTCGAAAATACTACAGGTTTTCTACTAATACAAAGCTTAATGCTAAATCCTGAAGTATCCTTTTAAGCTTGACTTCAAATTGCCAAAGGTAGTTTTTGATCATGTTGCCTAAATTCGTCATTTGTTATTGTGAGATTACAAATTTTATTAATATGTTTAATTTAATGTTTTAAATGGGGAAAGTCTGAAAACAGTAGGAATTCCCAGTGTGACCCTCCTGATTGTCCTTTGACCACACGGGAAAGTTTATCTTTTTGTGCTTACACAAAGCACACTTCGTTCATTGCTAATTCTTTACCTTACAAACACTACACAAATAGGAAGTACATAAGATTCAAGTAAGCAGTTTGACATTAGAATGCTGCTAACCTAAAACCTCCCTATTAGATTCAACTGAAATTTTTCGTTAGAGCATTGAGTGGTCAGTTTAGCAATATGCTAATGTAAGACTCTTCTGGACTAAACTGAGATTGTTCCTTAGAGCATTGAGTGGTCAGTTTAGCAATATGCTAATGTCAGACTCTTCTGGACTCAACTGAGATTGTTCGTTAGAGCATTGAGTGGTCATCTTAGCAATATGCTAATGTAAGACTCTTCTGGACTAAACTGAGATTTTTCGTTAGAGCATTGAGTGGTCAGTTTAGCAATATGCTAATGTCAGACTCTTCTGGACTAAACTGAGATTGTTCATTAGAGCATTGAGTGGTCAGTTTAGCAATATGCTAATGTCAGACTCTTCTGGACTCAACTGAGATTGTTCGTTAGAGCATTGAGTGGTCAGTTTAGCAATATGCTAATGTCAGACTCTTCTGGACTCAACTGAGATTGTTCGTTAGAGCATTTGAGTGGTCAGTTTAGCAATATGCTAATGTCAGACTCTTCTGGACTCAAACTGAGATTGTTCATTAGAGCATTGAGTGGTCAGTTTAGCAATATGCTAATGTCAGACTCTTCTGGACTCAACTGAGATTGTTCGTTAGAGCATTGAGTGGTCAGTTTAGCAATATGCTAATGTAAGACTCTTCTGGACTAAACTGAGATTGTTCATTAGAGCATTGAGTGGTCAGTTTAGCAATATGCTAATGTCAGACTCTTCTGGACTCAACTGAGATTGTTCGTTAGAGCATTGAGTGGTCAGTTTAGCAATATGCTAATGTAAGACTCTTCTGGACTAAACTGAGATTGTTCGTTAGAGCATTGAGTGGTCAGTTTAGCAATATGCTAATGTCAGACTCTTCTGGACTCAACTGAGATTGTTCGTTAGAGCATTGAGTGGTCAGTTTAGCAATATGCTAATGTCAGATTCTTCTGGACTAAACTGAGATTGTTCGTTAGAGCATTGAGTGGTCAGTTTAGCAATATGCTAATGTCAGACTCTTCTGGACTCAACTGAGATTGTTTGTTAGAGCATTGAGTGGTCATCGTAGCAATATGCTAATTTAAGACTCTTCTGGACTAAACTGAGATTTTTCGTCAGAGCATTTGAGTGGTCAGTATAGCAATATGCTAATGTCAGACTTCTGGACTCAACTGAGATTGTTCGTTAGAGCATTGAGTGATCAGTCTTAGCAATATGCTAATGTAAGACTCTTCTGGACTAAACTGAGATTTTTTGTCAAAGCATTGAGTGGTTAGTTTAGCAATATGCTAATGTCAGACTCTTCTTGACTAATCTGAGATTGTTCGTTAGAGCATTGAGTGGTTAGTTTAGCAATATGCTAATGTCAGACTCTTCTGGACTCACCTGAGATAAGAGTTTTGATATTTTAGCTTAGCGACATAACTGCCCACTATTGGAATCAGTTGAGATTGTGAAGAGTTTTTTACAACAATAAGTTGTTAGCTTAGCAACATGCTAATGTCAGAATCTTCTGGACTCAACTGAGATTAGGGGTACGTTTACGCGATAATGACAAGCTAACAACAGAAACTTTTTTCTTTGTACAGATGGCAACGTTATCAAAACGAGCCCCGTTCACATGGATCCGTGAAAATGACTAATGACGCTGTATTATAACCGTTTTCACAGATTCGTGTTTTTGTAGTTTACAAGGAGGTGATAAGGTGTCGTTTTCAAAAGCGTGCACTTTGAAACCTGTTTAAGTTCGCATTTTCAGGCCACAAAAACGCTGTTTCGCGTAAATGAACGGCCAAAGCGCACAAAAAGTCGGCGCCATACATTATAGTTATGCACTTTACACGCTTGGAGAAGCACAACATTTTATTTGGTATCACCACTTTTGGTTGAGTTACACTACTCGTGTAACTGCATTTAAATAGGGAAAACGTAGGAGGCGTTTGGTCGCTTCTCTGCTTTGATCCTAATGAATAAACTGAGCTAAGCTAAGTGCGATCAAAGTGTCTTGCGAGAGAGAGGTATGTATCGTCTTAGTTAATGGAAAAACATAGTTTAATAACAATAAACGGTGGAGTATGTCTTCTCTGTTCAGAAACCAAAATAACATCAACCCACGAAAACACACAAATGAACACAAACTTGAGGTCTTACCAGTGAGTCTCTGAACGCACCACGTCTCAGCTGTCGCTCCAGAGCTGCAGCCTGATTCCTCACCTCCAATTCATACACTCTACGACTGCCCTACACACACACACACACAATACCACAACACATCAGCTCAAATATTATACACACACATATCTCAATAGATGGTTTAGACTCACTTCAATGTATTCTTCATCCAGTTTCACATTCTTGTCCATGGCCTGGAGAACCTCCACATGGAACCAGCGGAACTGGACCAGGACCAGCAAACACACAGTAAAGATTGAGACGGTTTCTGAATCCATTCAGACAGAAAGACTTGAATTTTGAACTTACCAGTCCCTCGACTTCAGTTCGTCAGCTTCCGCTGGGTCTCTGATATCTGAATCAACACGTCACCTGGGAAACAAACAAATACATTCATTCAATAATTCATTAAGAATACATATTTAATAAGTGCAGAAATGGAAGAGTAGGTTTTTGTGAACGATGTTAATATCATACAGTATCATTGAATGGAGACTGTTGTGTTTGTTCACTGTTGTAAGAGCTGTAACAAACCAAGAGACTAAAACTAATAATTTGCCACTAAATTTGATTATCATTAAAATCATGTCATCATTTACCCTCCCTAATATCGTCTTTCTGCAGCAAAATACAAAAGAAGATATTTTGAAGAATGTTTTAACTGTTTTTACCCATAAAATGAAAGTCAATGGGGTCCAAAAATGTTGTTTTGGACCCCATTGACTTTCAATGAATGGACAAAAAATAAAAACACTAAAATATTGCCAAAAATTCTAAATATTTCTCAAAATATAATATTTTGTGTACCTCAGAATAAAAAATAATAATGATATGGGTGCGAGTAAAGGATTTTAATGACTTTATTAAAGAAATATATTAAATATTACAGTGATTCAATTGAACTGGTAATAATTCTTGTAAGTTAATAAATGATTCATTTTTATATTATGATTCTTGGTTAATTATAATTATGATTTATTATAATTACAAATATGTAAAATTATACCTAATTATCTTAGTTCCAACATTTATCATGTAGCTTGTCAAAAAAAACATAATACTTTTTTGTCTTTTTTTTATTAACATGTGCATTGTAATGATGAGTGTAATGTGCTGAGGTGAATCAATAAATTTGAAGGGGTGAAAGAATGAGACCATGCATCAATAATTTATGTCTCAATGCTCACATGGACACCTGATCTTGAACACACACACACACATTCGCCCTCACACCTGTCTTTTCCTGTCACATGCAGGTTTATACGCCTGTAGTAATTTTTTGTAGTAATGCCTGAAAGATATTTTCTCTTTATTTATTTTATTCGTGCTGCTCCATCTTTAAGCGCCTACATGTTTTGTTCTGATGCTCATCATGCCATGTCGCTCTGCGTGTACAAAAAATGAAAACTCATTACATGGGCAGTGAGCCGAGGGTTTTGCTGAGCCAAATCTTGTGTTTTATGACAGAGGAGAGGAAGCATCTGCCACTGGACACCATTTGCTGAAACATCTATTGTCTGAAGGACAAACAAGCTCTGATACAGCCAGAAAGTACAGATAGAAACTCCATGGACATCTTGCTGCACAATCTGCCCAACTGGCATTGATTTAGAGACAGAAAAAACACACACATCTTGAGTCTTACCAAGTGATCTGGATGACAATGTGTTGAGAGCTTGCTCACCCATCTTCGCAAGAGCGCTGAAGTAGGCCTCACTTGTCAGAGTCAAAGCTTCGAAATACACATACACAAAAGTATAGTAAATTTAGTTTTTTCAGCATTCCCTGATGATAATAACAGCAAAATCCAGACTGTGTTGGTTTGCTGGTTTTCCAGCCTGGTCAAGTTGTTTTTTGTCTGGTCTTTAGGCTTCATAACTAATAAAGTGTCCTCTAAAACCATAAAAACAGACCAGACAAACTAAGCAGCCTAACCAGACTGGGAGACTAGCTAAAACACAATATTTAACCAAACCAAAAGCAAAAAGCAAAGTAAAACAAAAAAACCTAAAAGAAAACAAGTAAAAAAAAGAAACAAAAAGCAAAACAAAAGAAACAAAACAAAACAAAACCCCTAAAAAAAAACCAAAAGAAACAAAACAAAACAAAAAAACCCACAAAAAAACAAACAAAAGAAAACAAAAAAACCCACAAAACAGCAGAACAACCCAAAAGAACCCCACCCCCCAAAAAAAGAAAACAAGAAGCTCACAAAAAACAAAACAACCCAAAAGAAAACACCCCCCAAGAAAAAGAAAAAAAGCCCATAAAAAACAACCCAAAAGAAAACAAAAAAGCCCACAAAAAAAAACAAAAGAAAACAAAAAAGCCCACAAAAAACAAAACAACCCAAAAGAAAACAAAAAAAACCCCACAAAAAAACTAAAAGTAAACATAAGAAAACAAAAACACCCACAAAACAAACAAACCAAAAATAAACAAAAGAAAATAAAAAGCCCCCAAAAAAACAAACCAAAAGAAAACAGAAAAACCCCGCAAAAAATAACAAAAAAGAAACAAATGACCCTCCCCCAAAAAAAATAAATAAATAAAAAAAATAAATAAATAAACCCACAAAAAAAGAAAAAAAGAAAGCCCAAAAGAAAACAAAAAGAACCCATAAAAAAATCAAAACATCAATACCTTCAATAAAAAGTTTAATCCACTTTCAGGAGTCTATTTGAAAACACACACAAACAATATGCTCACCTTGAAAAGCGTTGATGTAGCTGTTCCCTAAAGTAACCAGCTTTTGCAAGCCGGGATTAAACTGATCCATGAGGTTCTGAATAACCCAAACAACCCAAACAACACCATCATACTGTCAATATCCATGCTGAGGTATTATTAAATATAAGTAAGTACATAGCTAATTATTATCTCGAACAGCACTAATGACCAGCTGTCTGTACAGTTTCCTGCCCAATACACGGCTAATAAATAAACATTAAATATTGATTTTATAATGTGATAAAAGACTGAAGAGTGATTTGAGAGACCTGACACTGACCTGAGAAAATTATTGATTACATTTTAGTGCTTTTCATTTACAAAATATCGACCACAGAACGTCACGAATGACCAATCACAATCAAGTATTCCAGAGAGCTGTTTAATAATGTTAATAATTAATGAACATTCTCCATTTGATCCCAGCTTAAATGAGAGAAACGTAAGACTCACATTATAAACACTCAAAGTTGATCTATGCAGAAGGTCACTGTTCGCACCAGACATCATGTTTCTGTTGGAAAATACACACGTAACACTACGCAAAGCAACAATGAACATGAACAATCAACTCCAGAGGAGAATATTGAAAACATTGACAGAGAAACACTGAAGAGACGGCTTTACGTACCTGTGATGGTGAAAGTTTTCACGCTGTAGTTATTGTGTGTGTGATGACACTCTCCTTATGTATGTAATGGCTTTTTTTCAGGTCGTTGTTAATGGCTATTAGGGCGAGAGAGGGCGAGTGAGAGAGAGAGAGAGAGAGAGAGGAGTCCACATCTGATACGGCCTGAAGTTTTGAATTATTTACCTGTCCCATGACAGAACATGGAGATGGGCGGGCAGGAGATACACACTTTAACTGAGAGAACAGCTGTAGAAGTGACACTTCATCTGCTTGAAGTGCCCTAAAGAGACACTCAACTACAGCCAGAAGCAGGTAAAACAGCTATTCAACAACATTTCAACAGGTTTCCTGCGACTAAAAGCTTTTACAGGCTCTTGTTGAATAAAAGTACATGCTACTCCACAACTTTGTTTTTTTATGGGATATAAGAATAATTGGTAACACTTTACTTGAAGGGGTGTGCATAAGATTGACATGACCCTTCTGACCATGACATGACATATGAATATCAGGGTTTATGCATGTTTATGACAACTGTCAATAACCCATTCGAACCCTGTGTACATACAATGGACATGTCAGCCCCTTTTTTAACTTCTGGAGCACTTCACCTAAAGCCTGCAGTCCATGAGATTGGACATTTTGTATATATATATCAGTATATATTATTTTATTTATTATATATATATATATATATATATATATATATATATATATAAACTCTACATTGAAGAGAAGCATGGCAGCACTTCACTCCAAACACAGAAGCAAGCAACATTTTCTGAGTTGTATTTACATTTTGTAAATATTTTTTGCCAGTATTTCATAGTTTGTATGTAAATTAGAAAGTCGACTGAAGGCTTGCACGTTTTAAATCAGGATTTTTTTAAATGTGTCTGTCCATTAGAATGGACAGTAGGTTGAAAGCCTGTTACTGAAGTCACATTTTCAGTGATCCTGATTGAAATTTCTTTTATAAATATATATATGAAGAGTTCAGATGCAAAAGCCTCTAAATGCCATTTGAAATTTTCTTCTAAAATGACCATTTTTATCAAGCTTGTATATTTAAGTTCAGTAATTTCACTTAAATGACAATTAATAGGTAGTCTTCATTGCCATTTAAGTGAAATTACTTAACTTAAATATACAAGCTTGATAAAAATTTTATCATTTTAGAAGAAAATTTCAAATGGCATTTAGAGGCTTTTGCATCTCGAACTTCTATATACATATATATATATATATATATATATATATATATATATATATATATATAGTATATATGTATATGTATATATATATATATATATATATATATATATATATATATATATATATATATATATATATATATATATACACAAACGATTAATCAATTATTAATCCACATCCAAAATAAAAGTTTGTGTTTACATAATATATGTGGGTGCACTGTGTATAAATATACACACACAAGCTTGTATATATTTAAGAAATATTTTCATGTATATACTGTATATAGATTTATATATAATTTATATTATATATAAATATAAATATTTTATATATAAATAATACTTTTTTTCTTAAATATATATGCATGTGTGTGTATTTAAGATATATACAAAGTAATGATACACACTACACACTCATATATTATGTAAACACAAACTTTTATTTTGGATGCAATTAATCGCGATTAATCGTTTGACAGCCCTAATATATATATATATATATATATATATCACAGTACCGATGCATTTTTGAAACTTTTTCATGTGCACAATATACAGAATATAAGGCTCCTTCCAGCACTGCAAAAAATGAAATCTTGCCGAGTTAAAAAATCTTAAAATAAGGCAAGAATTCTTATTTTTTTTCTTCTAAGATAAATTATCTAGTCTAGAACTAAAAGCAAAATATTATTTTGCTTATTTTGAGAAAATATAACTTGAATTTTCTTAGAAAAAATGCTAATTTTTGTGATTTTTTTTCATTTAATTAAGTATCTTTTTAAAGTGAATGGTATATTTTGACTCACTCCAATGTGTCCAATTCCAATTTCAAGACATATTTTCTTATTTTAAAAGCACAAGGTTTCTTATTTTTAGAAAACAATGTTAGCACATTCATACACAAATATATATTTTTTGAATTGTTTCCTACTTTACATTGATATGAATGCATAAGGATTTTAGCGCTTTCATATGAACTACTGTACACCCAAAGCGCTTTGCAATCATGTCAGGGGATCTCTCCTCAACCACCACCAGTGTTCATCATCCACTGGGATGATGCGACGGCAGCCACAGCACCAGTGTGCTCACCACACACTATAGTGGAGAGGAGAGAGAGAGTGATAAAGCCAAATCAGTGAATTAAACATTATTAGTTTGAACCATAACATTTTATTGGGTGCTGACAACTGTCAATATCTTGTACACCAACCCAGTAACTTCATTTTAAAAGATTATTCACCCCAAAATGAAAATTTCCTGATAATTTACTCACCCCAATGCCATCCAAGATGTTCATGTCTTTCTTTCTTCAGTGGAAAGGAAATTAACTTTTTTGAGGAAAACTTTTTAGGATTTTTCTACACACAATGGACTTGAATGGCAACCAAAATGTTGAAGTACCAAATCAAATCTAATTAACATCCACTGAAAATTTCCAATTTATATATACATATATATATATATATATACATACATATATATATATATATATATATATATATATATATATATATATATATATATATATTCACTTTCTCAGTGATGTATGTGTAACCTTGATGTATGAGTTATGTGTTTCTCAGTAATATAAAATACATACTTTTTGCTAGGTTTTACAAGCAAGTAGCAATAAAGGACGCAATGACGTTCCTAAACCAGTGAGAGGCAGCACTGCATTAAAGTGTGCCTAATGTGCAGGGAACAATTTATTCAACAATGATAAGAGCAGTATTAGATTATGGTTGTATCGCATATGGATCAGCAACTAAGAACACAGTTAGGAAAATTGGAACGAATTCAATCACAAGCTTTGAGAATATGTTGTGGAGCTTATCCTTCCTCGCCTGTTTCAGCTTTACAGGTGGAGATGGGGAGATCGCAATTCACTTAAGAAGGAAACAATTGATACTGGCATACTGGGTAAACCTAAAAGGGCAGAAGGATAGTCATCCAACAAAAGATATACTGGAAACATGTTGGGAATATGGGAAAGGGAAAGTTAACAGTTTTGGTTGGATTATTAAGGATTTAGTTCAGAATATGAAATTAAATGAGTACAGAGTTATTCCAGCAGTAATATTACCAATAACACCATTATGGATTTTACCTCAACCAAATGTAGATTTATCCTTATTGGAATCAAGACAAGATATAGACCAGGGGATGTTGGAAGCAGAAATGACAAAAGAATATATTGGTACTAAATATGAACAATTTACAAAGGTTTTCACAGATGCATCTAAGGATCCACAGAAGGGACAGGTTGGGGTAGCATATATCATTCCCAGATTGACGGT
The DNA here is from genome assembly GCA_030378365.1 of Hybognathus amarus. Classification (NCBI taxonomy): domain Eukaryota; kingdom Metazoa; phylum Chordata; class Actinopteri; order Cypriniformes; family Leuciscidae; genus Hybognathus; species Hybognathus amarus. The sequence goes on along the minus strand of JAQIUQ010001268.1, from coordinate 696,075 downwards.
GGCTAGAGGGGAAAGAGTATCAGATCATGTATCAGTGTTTACAGGAGAGCTACTAGCAATTATGATAGCAATTAATAAAATAAGTGAAATGGGGATAAACAAAACTTTAATATGCTCATATTCAAGGTCAGCCTTGATTTGGCTACAAGCTCAAAAATCAGATACTAGACAGGATATTGTGTTGGAAATCTTACAGATATTGTTCATGATGCAACAAAAAATAAGATAGTTCAGTTTTTATGGGTTCCGGCACACACTGGAGTGTCTGGAAATGAAGCAGCAGATAAACTAGCAAAACAGTCTATGGCAAAAGAAACTATAGATATTCAAATTGGGTACAGTAAATTAGAAATTAAATCAATAATTAAAAGGGAGAATAAATAAAAATTGGCAATTGTATTGGGATAATGAGGAAAAAGATAGACATTTACATTTAATACAACCATTGGTAGGTAGAGGAAAAAATTCAATTGGGAGAAAGAAGGAAGACTGCATTATTTTATAATGGGACATACAGGACTTTATTCAACAATGCAAATAATAGGAAAACATCCTACAGGATTATGTGAATGGTGGAATCAGAGAAACAGTGGAGCATGTACTTATTGAGTGTAATACATATTCTGAGGAAAGAAGAAATATGATTGAAGAATTTGAGATGAGAGATAATCAACAATTAACGTTAAAGATGGTTTTAAACTCAGTAGAGGGGAGTAGGTTAATAATAAAGTTTTTAAGTAGAACAAATTTGATCTTTAGAATATAGATAGGCTATTCATATTATTAGTATTAGTATCCTTCTCTGGAGGATGGCTGGAGATGGAGGAGCTGAACACGCAGCAACATTAAAAGCACGAGTCCTGGGGGTATTCCAGAAAGCAGGTTATGTGACTTACCTGGGTAAGTTTAGGAGTAAGTAAGCGGATAACCTCTGCTTTCGGTTCCAAAAACGGAGGTAACTTTCGGGTTATGTAAGTAACCATAGCAACTGACTCTCTGAGGATAACCTGCTCAGGAGCAGGTTATGTTGCAGGGTTAGTTTGTTTCAGAGAGGTTTCCGTAGCATGGCGTGCCCTTTTGAAGACGATCCAGTGGATGTGGAAGCACAGATAATACGGATAATAAAATAAATAAATATATATATAATTTGAATATATATATATATATATATATATATATATATATATATATAGTATATACAATATATATATATATATATATATATATATATAGATATATATATAGATATAGATATATAATGGTTTGTCCATTCTATGATATTCTATGACAGACCATTTACTTAATCTATTTATGCTGGTTACAGTCATAATCATTTTAAATGTTTCTAATTATATAACTTTCAATTTAAGGGTTCCCAAATGTGATTGGGTGCATTGATGGAACCCACATTCCTATTAAAGCTCCTTCAGTCAATGAAGAGAGACTATGATAATAGGAAGTCAATCCATCATCAATGTGCAGGTGACAATAGATTTTTGAGTGCTAAATGTTTGGGTGTTTAAACCATTAAATCACCCTCATTACTGGTCCCCACTAACTAGGTAAGATGTGATGCAACCCACCTCATCACTAATGTTGAAGCCAAATGGCCAGGGTCTGTACATGTTGCCAGGATATTTAGGGAGTCATCATTGTGCCACAAATTTCAACAGGGTATGTTTTGCCTTACACAATGTTTTTTAATGGTTTTTTTATGCAATTATACACTTTAACTACCTTTAAAGGACACTTCAATGGTTACTTGTGGGGGACAGAGGGTACCCTTGTCTGCCCTATTTGATGACACACTACCCTGAACCTGAGCCTGGATCACAGGCACAATTCAACCTGGCCCACAGCAGAATGGGTCAAGGAGGAAATGACCATAGGCATCCTGAAGGCCCAGAAAGGTCATGTGACATCATAGCTGCTTGTCTTGTTCTTCACAACATTGCCACTGAGAGGAGAATCACTTTTTCTGATTTGCTTTTGAAGGTGGGCCTTATACAGCTCTTTGGCAGGCAACTAGAATAATTAAACATGACTGAAAAAGTCTGTAATACAAACACAGACCAAATATTTAAATGAGGAAAGAGAACTGCAGAACATTTCTTAGACTGCTAGGATTCTGTGTGGAGGTAGATGCTCAGCTTAAAATCTCCTGCCATATTCTGTAAAATGACAATGACAATTTATTTATTTTCTTATGTAAGAAAGGGGGAATGCATTGTATTCATCATACCTCTATGGGCCTCCCCACATTTTGTGTTTCTGTCACAGCAGAAGTGGTCTCTTCATCATCATCCTACAGTGAAAATAAGGAAGGATGCTTGGTCTAGCAAGCAAACAGAAACCTAAAGACAATAATCACTTACAACTGTGACAGAGTGTGGTGTTGCAGGAGGATCCAATAATACAATGTGGCCATCAGCAATTAAACCAATAAGATAATCATGCAAATTCAATACTCAGTGTATATTCTTAAACAAATACAACTAACAAAGAAGGACATTAGGAACATGAAGAGTACTAATAAGATTACAGCATACAGCATATGCAGTCAAAGCAGCATACACACTGCACAAGTGAATCAATGACTGTAAAATGCATTCAAAATGCCTTTTTTAAAATGGTGACAGTGTTAATGATTTTTTTTATTAAAATACTGACAAAATAGTGAAAACATCAATAAATCAATATGTATTAATATGGTTCACCTACATTTTACTAAGCCACTTGTCTTGGTATCTGAGTCTGACGAACTACCCCCTGGTACCCCATCGCCCACAGGTCGCCCTTTATTCAGGGACAGTGCCAGCTCCTCAGCTGGGGTGAGGGGAGGTGGACCCCCACCTGTTTTACGGGCCTCAGCCTTCTTTCTATTGGCTACATAGAAAACTAAATTACATTAGATACTAAATTACATGGCATCAGTAACAAGTTTAGTAAGTTTAGAAAATATTAAGTTGCTGGAGAATGTTTTTTTGTGTTTCATTTTGACTTGGTTCACACTTCTTCTGGCTCCAGAAGTATTACACCTTATTAGAACCTAACATATAACTAGCCAATTATGTGCATTACTACTGTAATATTAAGAAATGTATGGAGGTCAACAAGTAAGGCTACTTGTCTATTTTTACATGCCCCAAATAATTTTTGCCTAATTACAGGGGAAAATAGCCCATTTATAATTTCTTTTAATAATTTATAAAACTCACGCATTTACTCTGTCCGTTATTTTTTGCCAAGCCAACTCTCTTTCTTTTTCTTTCTTTTTTTTTTTTTTAGTTATAACGGGCTTGTAGTCTTCATAAGCAAGCATTAAAACCTCCAACTCAGTTTCACCGAAGTATGTAGCACTGTGTTTTCCTACTATTTTTCTCAATTCTGCGCATATATAACACTTCTTAAAGGCTACATCAGTTGCTCGATCAATATTATCAACACATATGTTACATACATGCTTTCTTTGCATCAATTATCTTTATAGATAAAAACGACGGCGGAAAAAATCGTAATAATTGTGAGTAGGCTAATTTATATTTTTAACTGTAGCGTTAGTTAACAAACAATTTAATATAGCTAGGCATAGCTAATTGTGTATATTTTACAGTGGGCTAAATACTGTATGTGCTGCTTATAAAAACAGACAGAATGATTTATGAAATATTTCTGATTAAAATGCTCTTTACTCATCTCACTTGCACAAATAAATGCAGTAATAAAGCATATAAACGCACAGGTGAAATACACTGACAAGTTAGCAATAATAATGTTAAATAAAGCAATGCGTAGTGCACAATGAGTGTTTTTAAAATTCAAGGGAAGCAACTTGCCTTTCAAGAGGGGTGACAGATCAGCACTTCACTGTTGTGTGTCGTTATGAACCGTTTCATCACAGTAAAACTAGAAAGAAGTCAGCTTTCATGCATTCCCCGTTGACTAGTGGTGACCAGCAGGCCCGGATTAAGAGGACTTTGGGCCCTGGGGCTATAGCAACACCAAGGGCCCCCTTTCATCTGATTGCCACTCCACAGTCTTTTACCACAATAAATATATATTTTAATTTTTTTATTGTTATTTCTTCTGCTGAACACAAAAGAAGATATTTTAAAGAATGTTGGTAACCAGACAGTTGATGTCACCCATTGACTTACATAAGAAAAAAATATTTTAAGTCAATGACTACCATAAACTGTCTGGTTACCAACACTATATAAAATATCTACTTTTCTGTTCAGCATAAGAAAGAAATTCTTTTAGTTTGAACAACATTGGGGTGACAGAATTTTTATTTTTTGGATGAACTTTCCTTTTACATTTCCTTTTCTGTCTTACAGTAAATAGTCCTTTTTTCTAGCTTTAGCAGAGTTGCATTCCAGGGACATCCGTGTTAGATGGTTCAGTCTTTCTTGTACCATTATTGACCGCAATTGAGATTTAATGAAAGATAATTTTGAATCTGTAAAAAAAAAAAACATTTACACTGCATTTACAATTACATAAATTATATGATTGTTATTTTATTTAATAATTAAATATAAAATGATATCTACTTTTTCATTGAAGGGTAGGCTACTTTATGAAACCAAAACTAACAGTAGGTGGCGGCAATTCTGTCTTAATAAGCGAGTCATTCATTCAACCGATTTGTTCAAACAGCTGTTTGATTCATCGACGAAGCAAACGAGGAGTCATTTAAAAGGAAACCATTCGTTCAAAACGCGGATTCAGTAACGAATCTCCACTATCAGTTTCAGAGATTATTTCTGCTGTGGTTTCATTTTGGGATTTTCATCGGCAAAGTGACGATAAACTAAAACGTAACTCTAAATGTTAACTTAATGGCCTTGGATATTAGACCTTGATGTTCGTCAAAAAAAAAAAAAAAAAAAAACAGTAATTCTGCCGGTGTTTTTCACCACGAGTGAGTGGTGGGAGAAAAAACACTGACATTCTGGATTCAGGCTGCAATAAATCATCGACGACTAGCCCCTATAAACATTTGAAAACGACTCCACGAGAAACAATTACCATCCAAATAGTGCTTAACTCATTAACTTCTGCTGCTTCTCTTGCTTACCTCGACGTGCACGCGATCGGTGACGACGCAGGAGCGTGAAGATAACGGGCTGCTGCCGCTGCACTCTTCCACGGACACGGATGAAAGTGAACCAAAGTATTTCGTTAGTTTAGGAATTTTTGCATCCCTTTTCTGGCGCAAATTGTAGAGTTATTTTGATTCAGCGGTGAATTATGACAGTCAGGCACATTTTCCAATAACTTCTTGTTGTTTTATTATACACAAATCAACCACCTATGATTTGACAATCTCATTTTCTCCAGCCAATCACGGGCCCCTAATCCGCGGGCCCTGGGGCTTCAGCCCCGCCTAGCCTTTATGCTAATCTGGCCCTGGCGACCAGTCCCGAAATTTGAAGCTTTGTCCCGCGTCCCGCAAGTCATAAGCAGTCCCGCATTTTAATTTCTGCATCATTTTATTTCATCGTCTTTTAAATTACAACTCTACAATATTTTTTTAATAATAAAACACTGAACATACGCAGCCGTTATTATTGGTTCTAGTCAGAGCGGGTAAACTGAGAAAAAAATAAAATGCAACAGAAAAATGGATCTATCCGGAGCTCCCGAGAAGAAAAAGTGTCGTTCGGCTAAGGAATGGGAGAAAAAATATACATGGTAAAACAGTTACAGTTGACCCTAAAAAAGGAGATGTAGAGACACATAATGAATAAGAAACCCTACTCGGCTATCAGACAAAAATTATATAAATTCAAGATGAATCCGGAAAGAACGCATTTAATCTAGTCTTTCCTAGTGGAATCTATATGCGCTTATTTGGAAATGTGCTTTTTAGCGATTGGATTAGCCTACCTATTATTTTCACTTATAGCCTAATTATTTATATTGAATAGATCCTGTTAAAATTAGTTTTATATTATTAGTGACGTTCACAGCGCCGGTCAGCGCCGTCATTAACATTTTTATAAAGCCTATTAGCAATTTAAAGCATCACTGCAAAAATACATCCAATATAAAATCACTATTCACCTAGTAAAAATAGCAAGTTCTCTCCCTCATGTCCCGCAAAATCAGGTCTGCTGATATAATCAAATAAAATCGTTGCTGTAACTCTAAATTCACAGAAGGCATAATCATTGTGTATGCAGAATGAGACCAAGACAATCTTCTGTTCGTGAGTTGTATTTAATTCATTAATCTGACTTTGCATCAATGCATTTAATTGCCATTTGCTCGTGTGACTGTAATATATATCCCAGTAGTATTTTAAATGATATAGTTGATTCTATAAACAACTATAAGAGATCATTTTCGCCTTTCTCCGGCTCCCTGCACCAGCGTAAAGCGAAACCGGAAGTGCTCGCCCGCACAGGCGCTGATCAGAAATTCGAAAATGGCGGCCACGTGCACCTAGCGTTAAACTAACTCCTCACAGGTGTTTTGGAACCGACATACCCAGAGTAAGCTATTTTTGGGTTAATCAACCAAGAGTTCAAGGTTTATCTGACGGTAAGTTAACCTTGCTTTCTGGAATACACCCCTGTTCTGGGTGTTGTGATATAGTGTCTCTGATCCGATTCCTACAGTAGGTGGCGGTAATGCTCTTTTTAAGAATGCGAACCGCCAATAAGCTCGAAAGAAGAAGAAGAAGAAGAAGAAGAAGAAGAAGAAGAAGAAGAAGAACAACAACAACAACAACAAGAACAACTACTACTACTACTACTACTATTGCCGTGAGTAATGTAATAGCAAATATTTTTGAATAACACAGTCATTTTGGTAATAGAATGGTGTTCTCAACGTGAACACAGCTGGTCATCGATGAGTTTTGTGGAAAATGCATGTCATTCAATGAAAATTGTTTACTAGTTTAAATAAGAGTAACATCGATATAAGTGATCTGTCTGAAGGTAACTTACTGTGGTGGCAGTATGAAACAATTGTGTCGAATGTTAAATTACGGAAAACCAATGTACGACAATGTAGTCAATGTGTTTTCTAGCAATATCATAAACATGAAATGGACATCTAAACGATTTAAACAATGTTTATAAGCACCAAAAGTTTGTCTGTAATTATTGATAACCTACATTTACTAAATTAATGATAACCATTTTGTTTGTGTGATCATTTTTTCTCAATCTGGCTGTTTACTTCTCTCTCTATCATGCTTTGAAAGGGTCCAATTCCAAATGTTACTTTTTGGGTGTCCCATCTCATATCTCACTTCTCTCTTGCTCAGTGATGGAGTTTCCAGAAGGCTTTAACCAGCTTGACCTGCTGGAGTCTCATGGCCACATGATTCCAGTGGGGACAAAGAGCGGCTGGGAGGACGAGGAGGAAGGAGATGATGATGAGGATGAAACCTGCCACACCGAGGAATGGTATCAGCAACAGGAGCTTAAATTACAAGACACTCCAACTGAACTGATATTATGGGCCGCTGAGAAGAATAGAGTAAGTGACCTTTATCTCGAGCAGTGGTTTTCAAACCTGAATCTCTTATTTAAAGGGATCATGAAATTGAGAATCAATCAGAGATCATACTGAGAATCAGAAATCCTGAGAATTGTGATGCCACTTCACATCCATGTTGCATTGCATACGGTGGGTGTAGTAATGCTATTTCATGACTATCCACTAGATGACATTATAGCACTATTTGGAGCAATTGAGCTATATTAGTGGTTCTCAACTTCTCCTGCAGGGACCCCCAACAGGATATGGCCTGTCAGGGGGTCCCCGCAGGAGGTTGAGAACCACTGAGCTAAATGAAATGTATCTGAAGCTATACATGGATTTCTCTCCAACATCATCACTGCATGCCGCACTCAACCGGGAGGCAGAAGAAAGACATGTTTCGTGTAGTAGGCTAATAGCATAGTGGGGGTGTCTGTAATGTAAACAAGCATAATATATAACTTATATTAAAGCAAATCCAGGCTGTCCAGTAGATGCTACACTGTTAACATTGGTTATTACGTTACTAGCCTAACATGATAAATCATGTATCACAGTAACACTGCATAATTAAAGAAAGACAAAACAGATCCTTTATTGAGTCACAAGTTATATACAAACAATAAGGAAAGCTTCAATACTTAAGGTTGTTGCAACTTAGCAATCAGGCTCTCTGCCTCTGGGATGCCCACGCACCCTGTAAGACACACTGGCTGCGTGGCATAAGCGTGGCGTGTCCATATTTATTTTGGCTCCCATGTTAACAGATTAGAGCTTGCACACTGCCCGCATGACACACGCGTCTCAGGTGCGGCATGAGCCGCGGAAAACACGTGCATGCTAGAAATAGAACCGACGCCTATTGTTCACGTGACACGCAAGCGTGTTGGAAGCGTTTCCAGCCAAAAAGCAATAGGAAACAATGTTTATGTGTCATTTTGTACACGAATACATATGATAAATTACTTTTTGATGTTTGAAAGTCTAGGTTTTGACATACATTCAGATATCAATGCAATTTAAACGAATAATAACAATAATTATGATCAGTTTTCAAATATTGCCATTATTTTTGCCTATATATAATTTCATGTCATTTTAATTTTTTTAAACAATCGAGTCCTGGTGTCCACTACAGAGCAAGGTCAAAGCATAACATAAAAATATATTTCATTCTTTTTTTTTATTTTTTTTCTTATGCTCATAACAATGTGATTGTGAATAAGAAAAAAAACTTTTGAAAAAAACGTTGTGGGTCTCAGAAAGATATAAAGATGCGATAGGCTAGAGTAACAACATAGTGTGTCTTCTGAGTAACGGTCCACCATCAGGCTAATTATAGGCTCTTTAAAGCTACACAAAATTTGAAAGTGTTATTGACATAAACAGACAGCCTGAGCCAGCCTGAGGATTTTGGAAGATGTGTGATAACAGTTGAAATTATTGTCGTAAAGGCAAGAGCAACACACCGCAAATCGAAATGTAGACTGTCCCTCTGTGTCACCTAGCAGCAGCAGCACCTTGTCAGACAAGCTTCTGGTGTGCAAAGACTCAGACAACGCGATGCAGCCGCCACGCAGCTGACACACTACAGAAACGCCACGCTCACGCCACGCATCCAGTGTGTCTCCGGCCTAATGTTTGTAGACAGGAAACCTGTGTATATGAACAGTTTCTCTTCAGTATGCATTCAAATACACATGTAGACATTAGTAAATATTATTTTGCCATAGGTTTAGCATTTTTAGTTTGAATTGTTAGCATTTTAGGGTTTTTCTGTGTGTACTGACGCATCCCTCACATTCCATTCACTCTTATTGGGGTCCATTTGGGCAACATGACATCATGATATTTGCTTAAATATGCATGCCAATTTCATGTCAAGTGGTGTGTTATATACGCATTTTGAGCTATCCGCATGTATGTGTGTATGTCTACGCCGTTAAATGTCCGAACTTATTCCGTGTGTACTGTACACGCCGTGAAATGACCGAGCTAACACTAAACAAAATTTAGATCTACGTCTGGGAGAGCGATATTTTTTATCCCTAGGATGGTAGGGGGAGACTCATAAATGGCATTAACCCCAGTGACTGGTAGGTTTAGGGATGGGGTTTGGGTTGTTCATATGGTTATAGTAATGTAACGTTAAGTCAACGGCGTTGATAAACACGCTGAAAAGCGATTATGCTTGTTGATAGCACGCCAAAAATGGGACTATGAATTGGCGTGTCAGACACTGTCAGTACGCAATTTCATGAGATCAGTCTGTGTGAGGGAACGATTTGTTCCTTTTTTTAAATTCCACTCCTCAAATCCATATTTTTTTGTGTGTTCATGGTTGGAAGTGTGATAAAAGTCATGGGGTCTTGGACCCCTCTCGATAAACACTTTGGGTTTTTGTTTTTTGTTATTTTGTTTTCAAAGGGCTGTCCACTTTAGTCGTTTAGATCGACTTAATCAGTCGACTGCTGTCTTGGTCGTACTGAAATTCTTATTGGTTAAACTCAGTCGCATTATTTTTTTTTTTTGCCAATAGAAATACATTTTCAAATGATTTACTCCTTGATATTTATTCCTTTTATAAAGCAGTTATTTATTACTGTATTCTAAATATAATTAGCCTATGTTTTATCCCCATCTTTAAATGCTTTAATTTAGGCTATTTCTTTGTAACTGCGCCACAGTTTAGCGCACACACATAACACACTCGGAACCGCATGGCTGGCTGTGCTGCTGCTCGCGCTCAATAAGGGATGTACCGGTAGGTAGGTGTTTTGCTGTATTCATTCAGTTCACGCTACTTTCAGTTGACAGAATGTCCAAGAAATCTAAATCTTTTGTCTGGCTACATGTTTGTGAAGGTAGGCGACGGTGGCGACTCGCGTTGCTCCATTATGAGCGCGCACATTGCGTGCCTATTTGAAATCAAACTTAGCGCGCAAAAGACGTGAGCAGCTCTTTTAACGGCTTTATCATACTGACTCAATAGATTGTTTTCTTAATAGGTTTTTATTTGTACACTTGACTCATTTGAAAGTAGCCTAAATAATGTAACAAAAACAAAATTAAACGTATATGCTATCTTACAACAGAGCCTAGATTTCAGATTGTTTTTTAGGCTATTTTGTCTGTTGTTTTTAAAACGCCTAACAGATCGGCTGGACAAAAGTTAACCCATAGCTTTGTAAGTAAAGAAGAATACAGCCTGTATAAACGAGAGCTTTTTTAGATTTTTCATTATGTGGCAGCTATAGCAGTTATATTATTTTGTAGCGTGTGGTGTGATCAGGTGCGCGATTGTGACTGTCATATAGACCAAGGACAGAGCTCCTCACTTGCAGTTAAAAAAATCACTTAATTTTTCAAAGAATTGTATAATTATTATAGTTTTATTTATTTTCGATGTTTTTTCGTTGTTGTTTTATAAATGCTCTATGACAATTGTTTAAAAAATGTTCAATCAAAACATCCGTCTTTTTTTTGTTTTTTTTAGTTGACTAATCGTCGCGCAGGACAAGACCTTGGTCGACTGAAGGATTTCTTTGGTTGATTACAGCCCTGAAATGATCCGAGGGAAGGATGAGGGTTAAATACAGCCAGTTGTCTGTACTAACATCAGGGCCCCATTGCTTTTTCCCATAAGATTAACAGTGTAGTGTATTACTGTATGTAAACTTTATCATGTAAATGAAATTTCAAAATTCTCTGTATAATTAACGAATTACAAATAACTCAATATTGTAGCACCCTTTGCACAGGCACTGAGCTCTGATTCAATCAAGCTTTTGTCATTTTTCGCGTTTTTTCAAACTTATCAGGTAAATAGTTCAAGCGTATCTTTAAAGGGTACCTATTATGGAGTTTTGAAAATTGCCCTTCATGTAGTGTGTAACATAGATCTAAGTGAACGAAAACATCCTGCAAAGTTTTAAAAATGAAAGTTCACCGTATACAAAGTTATTGTCTCTCAAAAGTAAGAGTCGACTCTGAGTCTCTGATATGAATCGTTCAACGAACGATGCTTTTCCTTTGTCTAGTTGACGTCAACTTGACAAGTTATTTGAATAAGAAACGCCCACTTATTGCGCTCTGAGACGCCAGGGAAAACCGGAAAACAATCATGTCGACGAGACGCTGTGTTTTGAAGTGCGATACAAAAGCGAACTTTTTTCATCTGCCAGGAGAGGAGCATTTGAAGACTAAGTGGCTACAGTTCATATATACAAGTATACCATGCAAGTATAGCCCAAACCTTGTTCTGTGTTCGCGTCATTTTGAAGATGATTGCTTCACAAACCTAAATGCTATAAAGTATGGATTCGCGAGCCGGCTGATACTGAAGGAAGGATCAGTACCGAGTTTATTCCGACATACTCTGCACAGAGAATACCAATTACAACTTGGCTAGGTCATCTGATCAATCACCGCAGATTAGCGTCACGCAAAGGCGGGTTTTGGAAAAGGACTCGCTGAAACGATTCATATGGGAGTCGGTGAGCAAATCAGGTAAAAAATAAATGCCTATTATAAGACAACAAAAGGGTTTTTTGTCATTGCATGCTTGTAAAACTGTTGTTGGGGACTCCCAGAACAATATTAGGAACATTTTAAATGCCATAATAGGTACCCTTTAAAAGAAGAGAATATTCAGAAGGTATGCTATTTCTTTGATTAGTGTTTAAGGACATTCCCCAGACACATTAGAAATAATATACTCAGGGCTTGACATAAACCTTTTTTGCTCACCAGTCAGTGTGGCTAGCCTTATGCATTTTCACTGGCCACAATTTTCACATCGACACTATTGGGAAAATCTGCCATACAGGTATTTTTTATATTATCTCGTAATTTGGCAGCAAGTATATAAGGCTGCTGTCACTTTAAGCACGGACCCATTATACTGTTTTCTACAGTCCAAAAATTATTCAGACACCAGATATAATTTTTTATATTTTTACCAGTGGGTGCAGGACACTATAGTTATTTTATGTAAGAGAGTATATAGCAAAATTAGGTAAACTGTGTGAGATATATAGTACCCAAAACAGGGTACTATATATATACTATATATAACAATACAGTGACTACCAGTAAAATTGATAAAAAAAATTGGAACCAATTGGGGTATTGACCTGAGCATGTTTTGCTGAAGTGTTTTTTCTTTAATTGCTAATGCAACCTTTTTACACACAGACTGAACAGAATTAAACTGAAGAAAATCAAACATTGCTTGGTGATTGGTTGAGCTAAATTGGTATTATCTAATTGTGTAGTTAAATTTAACAGCTGGCAGATATTCAACATAATTCCTTTATGAGAGTCTAACAGAAGGACAGACAAAACCAGATTCAATAACTCTGAGTTCTTGTCATATTTTATTGCCATTTTCTAAACAACAGAGAATAAACTTTGATAATGTGAGAAATGTTGAAGGTGTCTGAATACATTTGAACTGCCAATATAATTGTCTTTATGTGCTGCACTTTGGGTATGAACACAAAATCTGCTGGAATGAGCAAAATGATGCTCAATATTGCAATCGCATCCCAAAATGTAAGCCGTGTAACACCACCAATATTCATTTGGAGCAAATTTAACGAGAGAATGAGGAGAGGCGGGTTTGTTTGTCACTTGCTGTCAGAGAGATGAGAGAACGCAGAGCTAATATCCTGTTGAAGAGTTTCAATGATTTCAGTATCGAAAAATCTATATTTTTGACAACACTGCATTGCACTTAGAAGCCTTTTTAAAAGACTACAATTGAAAAATGTATAATATATAAAATTCAACCCGCCAAAGCGGCTAGTAGGTGTGACACGCCACTGCTGAAATACACATGTGTTTGGCGAGTAGTAATGTCAAGCCCTGAATAAAATAATACTCAACTTTAGCACATTTATCAGCTAAACATTCATTCTGTGTTCCCATTAATGACCCTGTGCGACGAATGTGAATGAACCGAAAATGTAAAACTTTAACTAGCTATAATGGCCTCTAATGTTGTACTTTTGCCAAAGAGCTAAAATTGAAACTGTGATATGGCTTTGTGCCTTAATTAAATCACAGTCTTCTTCTGTTTTATAAAGTATTGGCAGTCTGTTTATGCTGCATGTTTAAAGAGATTTGCACACTTTCCTCACGCGGTCACTCAGCTGGTGATCTGGGGCCTCATATATCAACACTGCATACGTACAAAAACACGGCGTACGCCAGCTTTCACGTTCACGGCCAGATGTACTAACGGAAGAATGTGCGTTCCTCCAAGTAAACTTCATGTCAGGCGTACGTACATTTGCCTTGATTTTTGTCCGTTGGCGACTCCTAGAGGCAATAAAGTGAAGTGGCAAACATTACACTACGAATTGTTCTATCGCACCACCAGCTGTCAGATATTGCTTAATAATATGTCAAATACTGATTAATTACAAATTATGTCACACAAGTCTTATTAAAATATTCTATTATGCAATTAAGTAAGAACATAAAGCATGTGCAAACCGTCTAGCAATGGCAGCTTTGGCTTTACTAGGAAATAAAAAATAAACTTCATTAATTCGGTCAGTAAAGGTTAAAAAAAGAAAGTAATATTTTTATTCAGCAAGGACATATTGAATTTGTTTAAAAGTGCCCGTACATGCATTTATAACGTTACAAAAGATTTTAAGATTTCTATATGTGTTTGATTTAAGTTTTTATTTATTAAAGAATCCTGAAAATGCTATATCACGGTTTCCATGAAAATATGAAGCAGAAGCACAGCTGTTTTCAACACTGATAATAATCATAAATGTTTCTTGATCATCAATCATCATGACGCTGAAGACGAGTAATGATGCTGAAAATTCAGCTTTGATCACAGGAATAAATTACACTTTCACATATATTCATATTGAAGACATTTTCAGTGAAATTTCGTTTCTTGCAGGTTTCTTTAGCCATTTCCTTGCAGGTTTCTTTTGCCAAATTGGACTATTACCATATTTAAATTAATTTAATTGAGGGAGGAGACTGGGTGGGGCGTTGTGCTCATGCATGTGCGCTCAATTTTACGTTAATTGGGATGTACAAAGAGAATATGCGTGTGATCCTTCATACGCAGATGTTCATACATCTGTTTTTTTACGCATATTTACAGCTTTGATCGTACGCTATGTTTTAGTATGAATTCAATGCAAGTCTTTGTACATGAGGCCCCTGGGGCCTCATTTATGAATGTTGCGTACGCACAAAAGAAGGCGTACGCCGCTCTCTACGCAATAGTTGGTATTTATAAAAAGCAAACTTGACGGTAAAATGTGCGGTCCTTCACGCAAGCTCTGACCCAGGCGTACGCACAAAAACGGGTGAAATGAGAAATGGCGACACCGTCGGCATTTGGAAAAAACACGTGAAAGTGTGTGAAACTGTAGACGGTTGTGTAAAATAAATGGCAATACTGCCTCTCATAAATAACACGAAGACTTCTCAAAGCAAGTCTTACAATTAACAGCCTACACGAACACCCGTTTGATTGATCTGCAGCAGAAATGCAAATTAACACATAGGCCTATTTCCAAAAACAAAAGTGAAATATGTTCTGCAATAATATTGGCATGTTATACAATTCATCCTCATAAATGAGATTGTAAACAGAACGAAATAATGTACAAAACTGATATTCTCGCCAATGTGTCTGTCTAACGGAGCAGATTAGCAATTAGCTACATAGTCAGATAGATAGATAATTAGCTGCGCTACATTTAGAATTGATTGATTTATTAAGGGAAAAATGCGTAGGATGTGCGTGCTCACGGTTTTATTAATCCAAATATTTCTGTGCGTACGCACGTCCTATGTTTCATCCATACGCCACTTCTGACGCAAATCCTACAAGTTCTATAATGGGCCCTGGTGTTAGTTTTCTCTAAGATAAAAACTCAAGGATATACAAAATGATATAGAATATGTTTGATACAGAACAGTACAAAATGTGTATACTTGTTTATGTAATAATCAAAAAAATTATAAATATAGCTGCGAGCAGCGATTACGGGGCCCAAGCCGGTGGCACCGCAACCCCGGTGCCTTCAGTTACCTGAAGGCACCGGGATGGCGGTACCGCCGGCTTTGGCCCTCCATCGCTGCTCGCAGCTATATATATATATATATATATATATATATATATATATATATATATATGTGTGTGTATATATATATATATATATATATATATATATATATATATATATAAAGCCGGTGGCACCGCCACCTTGGTGCCTTTAGGGTTATTCTGCACGACGTGCAAAACGTAACCCCTGCTTTGGAATACATACTAGTATGTATTCCACAATTGGAATACATACTAACATACTAGTCAGAACTGAATAGTTGATATCTGAATGACAGATCACCATAGAAGTCAATGGAAAAAATGTGACTAGTAACAAAAGAATAGTTACTAGTCACCATTGAAATAAGTACTAGTGTCTAATGAATAAGTATTAGTATCTATTTAATAGGTACTAGTATCTAATGAATAAGTACTAGTAACTAATTAATAAGCATTGGTATGTAATGAATAAGGACTAGCATCTAATGAATAAGTACTAGTATCTAATAAATAAGGACTAGTGTCTAATGAATAAGTACTAGTATCTTTAAAAAGGTACTAGTACCTAAAGAATAAACACTAGTATCTAAAGAAAAGGCACTAGTATCTAAAGAATAAGCACTAGTAGCTAATGAATAAGTACTAGTACTTAATGGAATAGATACTAGTATCTAAAAAATAAGTACTAGTAGCATGAAAATAGAGACTAGTAGGTTAAAATGATTAAATGTTAAAACGGTTTGCCATACTCTATCTGTCGTTTCGACTAGTCACAATTACGTTTACAGATATCTTAAATGATAATACAAACTATCCAAAATGTAATTACGACTAGAAAAGACGTTGTTGATATCTACAATGTTAATTACGAATAGTCAAACTTAGCTTTTAAATGTTAAAAGGGCTTGCCATACAGAAGTGTAGGCTCAGAGAGACACTCAACATTTTCAAACCAAAATATCTGACTTTCTGTGGGTCCTAGCTCATGAGTGTAAATTAGAAAGTTGTCCGGCTTGAGGAGAATATATGAATATATGAAACGATGAGATCAACATGTGTACTGAGTTTCATATTATTACATGCAAGCGTGTTTGATTTATGGACCAAGTTTTTGGACCCCGTTCCAGGGGGCGCTGTCTAGCCCCCTTGCCACACCCGGGTACCATCTTCAGCCCGGCTCTGATGGCTGTGGGATCTGACCTGTGTGCAAAGTTTCAAGAGTTTTCAAACCCATTAAGGGCCCCAAAAGCCGCTAAGAGACTCAAAATCATCAAAAAAAGGAATGTTAAAGTTTGATGCGTTGCTATGGCAACATTATCTTAGATATTGAATAATGCTTTCACAGCTCTTCATCTGGCGTGTGTTTACATTATACAGATGAAGTTTGAAG
Organism: Hybognathus amarus; assembly: GCA_030378365.1. Taxonomy (NCBI): domain Eukaryota; kingdom Metazoa; phylum Chordata; class Actinopteri; order Cypriniformes; family Leuciscidae; genus Hybognathus; species Hybognathus amarus. The sequence continues at coordinate 679,090 of JAQIUQ010001268.1, read as the reverse complement.
CAAATCGGGTAAAAGTAAGAGTGTGATTTCAAAGCATTTTGAAAGTGAAACACTTTCTGCTGCCAGTTGGTGGCGCTATATATTTGACTCACAATAGTCACATCCATGTGATCGGCCTCTTACAACGAACACACTGCTGAAGTTTCATCAAGATCAGTTAATGTATGCAGAAGTTTTAACACACTTCCTTTTGATTTATTTACTTACTTTTTTGATTTATGGACCAAGTTAATTTAATTAATACACTAATTATATAAAACTATTGTCAATGCACTACAATTAAACAGGTTATATGCCTTTACTTATAAAAAAATAAAAATAAAAACTTATTTAAAAAATACCAGGCTTAAGAAATGTATTTACTTTAGCAGGCCAGACACACAGTGAAATGATTAAGCCCCCTCCCCACACACACACACACACACACACACACACACACACACACACACACACACACACACACACACACACACACACACACACACACACACACACACACACACACACACACACACACACACACACACACACACACACACACACACACACACACACACACACACACACACACACACACACACACACACACACACACACAACCACACACACAGGCAAAGAGACAGACCAAGGCTTAGAGAGAGCATGATCATATTCAAACTACAATATCTGACTTTCTGTTGGTTTGAGCTTATTATTGTTAATTAGAAAGTTGTTTGGCTTGAATAGAACAATATACACGGCAAGTTTTGTAACTGTCAGTAAAACTAACCAAGTTATAACACACTTTATGTGTCCTTTTTAGTCAAAAAAATCTGCCACGGCCAAACCGTTCGAGATATCACAAATCCGTCCGGAATTTAGCATCCTCAATGTCTTGACTTCATGCACACCGAGTTTGGTGGTGATTGGTAACAGCATTGGGTTGTAATTTGATGTTTTTCTAGGACATTTATTTAAAAAAAAAAAAACATAATTCCCGACTTCCGTTTGAACTGTCGTAAAACTTAGAGCACGAAAGTTGTTTGGCCTGATGTGATCTATGAGTGTACCGAGTTTCATATTAATCCATGCACGTGTGTTTTGATTTATGGACAAATGTTCGAATCCCTAAAAGAATGCATCCTAAAAGAATGGTAAAGTTTGATGCGTCGCCACGGCAACAGTTTCAAAGATATCAAGAATCCATTCATAGGTCTTCATCTGCCGTGTATTTACATTATACAGATGAAGTTTGAAGCAAATCGGGTAAAAATCAGAGGGTGATTTCAGAAGCATTTTGAAAGTGACACACTTCCTGCTGCCAGTTGGTGGCGCTTATAACTTTGACTCACAATAGTCACATCCATGTGATCGTCCTCTTACAGCGAACGCACTGCTGAAGTTTCATCCAGATCAGTTAATGTATGCTGAAGTTATGACACACTTCCTGTTTCACGTTTCTCGCCATAGTTTCGTTTCCTCGCCACGGCCAAACCGTTCAGAGATATCAAAAATCCCCACACAAACTTTCATCCTCAATGTCTTGACTTCTAGCTGACCGAGTTTTCGTCGAATTTGGATCAGAGCTCTAGGAGGAGTATTTAAAAGTTCATTGCGTGTGTTTTACAAAAAAACCTCAATAGCCGACTTCCTGTTGGGCTGGGGTAAAAAGCAAGAACGCGAGGTATAGATGAAATTCTGCTATCGACATGTGTACCGAGTTTCATATTATTACATGCAAGTGTGTTTGAGTTATGGACCAGGTGTTCGGACCCCATTCCAGGGGCGCTGACGAGCCGCCCTGCCACGCCCGGGTACCAGCTTCAGCCCGGCTCTGATGGCCAGGCGGTTCTGACCCGTGTGCAAAGTTTGCAGAGTTTTCGAGCATGTTAAGGGCCCCAAAAGTGCCCGAATAGTCGCTAGAAAAATAAAAAAAAAAAAAAAAAAATAAAAAAATAATCGGAAGGAAAACAATAGGGCTCTGCGCCCTTTCAGGCTTGGGCCCTAAAAAAGAAAAAAAATTGGAAGGAAAACAATAGGGCTCTGCGCCCTTTCAGGCTTGGGCCCTAAAATAAAAAATAAAATAATCGGAAGGAAAACAATAGGGCTCTGCGCCTTTCAGGCTTGGGCCCTAAATCATGGAAGGAAAACAATAGGGCTCTGCGCCCTTTCAGGCTTGGGCCCTAATTAATAATCTGTCATTGCGTCACTGCATTATGATATGAAAGGCTCAGTACAGTGCGGCACAAAAGTGCTTATGCGCATTCTGAGCGGAGAATGATGCGCTTGAAGCCACGTGGAGTTACAGACGCGCAGCGTGTCCAGTCCGCATTGAAAGGTTCAAAGCACAAAGGAAATACATATTGATGGACAGTGGATTATACATTGTCTATCTATGCAATAGTTTATTGAGCCTTTTCTTTTAACAGTTTTAAATTTCAGTTACTGTGTGTGTGAAGAAAAATTATAGAGCTTCTGACTCTACTCTCAGTGTTGTGATCACCCGGTATATATATTAGAGCTTTCAGTTAAACGCGTTATTAACGGCGTTAACGCAAACCCATTTTAACGGCGTTAATTTTTTTATCGCGCGATTAACGGTCTTTTTGTCCTAGCAAACTTTGTAGTTTTTTCACATACTTTTGCAACAGGACGCGGCATGCGTCCTGATCCATTTCAGCGTCTCGCGCTCGTCATCCACTCAAAGCCGGCTCGCGAGCCCAAACGAGTGTGTGCGGGGCGTGCCTGTTGTTTTGTTTCCGGTCTAGCTAGATCCGCTTGCGCTTTGGTTCGAAGAGAGCAACGAAACGTCCTCGCGCGGCGCAAGCCATTGAAATGAATGGGTTTCAGAGCGCAGCACGAGGACGTTTTGTGCCGCGCACACTCGTTTCAGCTTGCGAGCCGGCCAAATAGTAACGTTATGTTTTGAGTGGATGACGAGCGCGAGAACGCCGAAATGGATGCCAATGAGATTCTGAATGTAAAGTTTACTTTTATAAAGTTGCCAAATTGTCCCATTGACAAGACCAAAGCGATCTGTATGTTTTGTCATTATGAACTGAGCTATCATCATCGCAGCACGTCCAGCCTGAAACACCACTTGATGATGGCCAAGCAAACACACACACACAAACACAGATGATGCAAATTCTCCACCCCTCGTCACTATCAGGACCTCGTCAGTATTTCTTTCACCCTTTTATTGATGGACAGTGTTGCATTGTGTGAGAGATTATTTAGGCTATATATGTTAGAGTGAAATTGAACACTATTCCAATGTTATTTTCAATAATAATAATTAAAAAAAAACATTTGCACTAAACAAGCCAATCCACTTTTCCATGTTGATAAGAGCATTAAAATGAGAAAAAAATGTAACAAAAAGAAATCAAAAGACATTAAGAATAGATAAAATGTGCGATTAATCACGAGTTAACTATGGCATTAATGTGATTAATGACGATTAAATATTTTAATCGTTTGACAGCACTAATATATATATATATATATATATATATATATAAATATAGCTGCGAGTGCGAGCAGCGATGGGAGGGCCAAAGCCGACGGGTTACCGCCATCCCGGTGCTTTAGGTAACTGGAGGCACCGGTTGAGTGCCACCGGCTTGGCCCAGCGTGACTACTGGCAGCTATTTAGGCCCAAGCCCTGAAAGGGCGCAGAGTCCTATTGTTTTCCTTCCGATTATTATTTTTTTTTTTTTTTTTTTCTAGCGACTATTCGGGCACTTTTGGGGCCCTTAACATGTTCGAAAACTCTTGAAACTTTGCACACGGGTCAGAACCCGCGGCCATCAGAGCCGGGCTGAAGCTGGTACCCGGGCGTGGCAGGGCGGCTCGTCAGCGCCCCCTGGAATGGGGTCCGAACACCTGGTCCATAACTCAAACACACTTGCATGTAATAATATGAAACTCGGTACACATGTCGATAGCAGAATTTCATCTATACCTCGCGTTCTTACTTTTACCCCAGCCCAACAGGAAGTCGGCTATTGAGGTTTTTTTGTAAAACACACGCAATGAACTTTTAAATACTCCTCCTAGAGCTCTGATCCAAATTCGACGAAACTCGGTCAGCGTGAAGTCAAGACATTGAGGATGAAAGTTTGCGTGGGGATTTTTGATATCTCGAACGGTTTGGCCGTGGCGAGGGAAACGAAACTATGGCGAGAAACGTGAAACAGGAAGTGTGTCATAACTTCAGCATACATTAACTGATCTGGATGAAACTTCAGCAGTGCGTTCGCTGTAAGAGGACGATCACATGGATGTGACTATTGTGAGTCAAAGTTATAGCGCCACCAACTGGCAGCAGGAAGTGTGTCACTTTCAAAATGCTTTGAAATCACCCTCTTATTTTTACCCGATTTGCTTCAAACTTCATCTGTATAATGTAAATACACGGCAGATGAAGACCTATGAATGGATTCTTGATATCTTTGAAACTGTTGCCGTGGCGACGCATTCAAACTTTACCATTCTTTTAGGATGCATTCTTTTAGGGATTCGAACATTTGTCCATAAATCAAACACACGTGCATGGATTAATATGAAACTCGGTACACTCATAGATCACATCAGGCCAAACAACTTTCGTGCTCTAAGTTTTACGACAGTTCAAACGGAAGTCGGGAATTATGTTTTTTTTTTAAATAAATGTCCTAGAAAAACATCAAATTACAACCCATGCTGTTACCAATCACCACCAAACTCGATATGCATGAAGTCAAGACATTGAGGATGCTAAATTCCGGACGGATTTGTGATATCTCGAACGGTTTGGCCGTGGCGGATTTTTTTGACTAAAAAAGGACACATAAAGTGTGTTATAACTTGGTTAGTTTTACTGACAGTTACAAAACTTGCCGTGTATATTGTTCTATTCAAGCCAAACAACTTTCTAATTAACAATAATAAGCTCAAACCCACAGAAAGTCAGATATTGTAGTTTGAATATGATCATGCTCTTTCTGAGCCTAGGCCTGTCTTTGCCTGTCACACAGTCTCTGTGCATGTGTGTGATTTTGAGTCTCTTGACACACAGTCTGTGTGTGTGTGTGCGTGTGTAGGGGGAGGGGGCTTAATCATTTCACTGTGTGTCTGGCCTGCTAAAGTAAATACATTTCTTAAGCCTGGTATTTTTTAAATAAGTTTTATTTTTATTTTTTTATAAGTAAAGGCATATAACCTGTTTAATTGTAGTGCATTGACAATAGTTTTATATAATTAGTGTATTAATTAAATTAACTTGGTCCATAAATCAAAAAAGTAAGTAAATAAATCAAAAAGGAAGTGTGTTAAAACTTCTGCATACATTAACTGATCTTGATGAAACTTCAGCAGTGTGTTCGTTGTAAGAGGCCGTATCACATGGATGTGACTATTGTGAGTCAAATATATAGCGCCACCAACTGGCAGCAGAAAGTGTTTCACTTTCAAAATGCTTTGAAATCACACTCTTACTTTTACCCGATTTGCTTCAAACTTCATCTGTATAATGTAAACACACGCCAGATGAAGAGCTGTGAAAGCATTATTCAATATCTAAGATAATGTTGCCATAGCAACGCATCAAACTTTAACATTCCTTTTTTTTGATGATTTTGAGTCTCTTAGCGGCTTTTGGGGCCCTTAATGGGTTTGAAAACTCTTGAAACTTTGCACACAGGTCAGATCCCACAGCCATCAGAGCCGGGCTGAAGATGGTACCCGGGTGTGGCAAGGGGGCTAGACAGCGCCCCCTGGAACGGGGTTCCAAAACTTGGTCCATAAATCAAACACGCTTGCATGTAATAATATGAAACTCAGTACACATGTTGATCTCATCGTTTCATATATTCATATATTCTCCTCAAGCCGGACAACTTTCTAATTTACACTCATGAGCTAGGACCCACAGAAAGTCAGATATTTTGGTTTGAAAATGTTGAGTGTCTCTCTAGAGCCTACACTTCTGTATGGCAAGCCCTTTTAACATTTAAAAGCTAAGTTTGACTATTCGTAATTAACATTGTAGATATCAACAACGTCTTTCTAGTCGTAATTACATTTTGGATAGTTTGTATTATCATTTAAGATATCTGTAACGTAATTGTGACTAGTCGAAACGACAGATAGAGTATGGCAAACCGTTTTAACATTTAATCATTTTAACCTACTAGTCTCTATTTTCATGCTACTAGTACTTATTTTTTAGATACTAGTATCTATTCCATTAAGTACTAGTACTTATTCATTAGCTACTAGTGCTTATTCTTTAGATACTAGTGCCTTTTCTTTAGATACTAGTGTTTATTCTTTAGGTACTAGTACCTTTTAAAGATACTAGTACTTATTCATTAGACACTAGTCCTTATTCATTACATACCAATGCTTATTAATTAGTTACTAGTACTTATTCATTAGATACTAGTACCTATTAAATAGATACTAGTACTTATTCATTAGACACTAGTACTTATTTCAATGGTGACTAGTAACTATTCTTTTGTTACTACTAGTCACATTTTTCCATTGACTTCTATGGTGATCTGTCATTCAGATATCAACTATTCAGTTCTGACTAGTATGTTAGTATGTATTCCAAAGCAGGGGTTACGTTTTTGCACGTCGTGCAGAATAACCCTAAAGGCACCAAGGTGGCGGTGCCACCGGCTTTATATATATATAAAGTGCCCGAATAGTCGCTAGAAAAAAAAAATAAATATATATATAGCTGCGAGCAGCGATGGAGGACCAAAGCCGGCGGTACCGCCGGGGTTGCGGTGCCACCGGCTTGGGCCCGCAATCGCTGCTCGCAGCTATATATATATATTTTTTATTTTTCTAGCGACTATTCAGGGCACTTTTGGGGCCCTTAACATGCTCGAAAACTCTTGAAAATTTGCACACGGGTCAGAACCCGGCCATCAGAGCCGGGCTGAAGATGGTACCCGGGCGTGGCAGGGGGGCTCGACAGCGCCCCCTGGAACGTGGTCCGAACACTTGGTCCATAACTCAAACACGCTTGTGTGTAATAATATGAAACTCGGTACACATGTCGATCTCATTGTTTCATCTATACCTCACACTCTTACTTTTTACCCCAGCCCAACAGGAAGTCAGATTTTTGCAGTTATTTTTAAAACGCACGCAATGGAATTTTATATACTCCTAGAGCTTTGATCCACATGGAACGAAACTCGGTCAGCCTGAAGTCAAGACATTGAGGATGAAAAATTGCGAGGGGATTTTTGATATCTCGAACGGTTTGGCCGTGGCGAGGAAACAAATTTATGGCGAGAAACGTGAAACAGGAAGTGTGTTATAACTTCAGCATACATTAACTGATCTTGATGAAACTTCAGCAGTGTGTTCGCTGAAAGAGGACGATCACATGGATGTGACTATTGTGAGTCAAAGTTATAGCGCCACCAACTGGCAGCAGGAAGTGTGTCACTTTCACAATGCTTTGAAATCAACCTCTTATTACAACCTCCAAAAGTCGGGTTGTTAGTTTTATCTACAGTTACAAAAATCGGTATGTATATTGCACTCCTCGAGCCGGACAACTCTCTAATTGACACTCATTAGCTAGGACCCACAGAAAGTCAGATATTTTTGCTTGTATGTAGTCATGCTCTCTCTGAGCCTACAGTGCGTCTCTATGTCTGAGCCTTTGCCTGTCTCTATGTGTGTGGGTTTGTAGGGGGAGGGGGCTTAACCATTTCACTGCTGTGTGCCTGTATAAAAAAAAATACATTTCTTAAGCCTGGTATGTTTCAAAAAAGTTTTAATTTTGTATAAGTAAAGGCATAATATAACCAGTTTAATTGTAGTGCATTGACAATAGTTTTATATAATTAGTTTATTAATTAAATTAATTTGGTCCATAAACTTGATCTGAAAATTTGGTCCATAAATCAAACACACTTGCATGTAATAATATGAAACTCGGTACACTTATAGATCACATCAGGTCAAACAGCTTTCGTGCTCTAAGTTTTTACGACAGTTCAAATGGAAGTTGGGAATTATGGGTTGTTTGAAAAAATCTCATAGGAGAAATACATCAAATTACAATGCATGTGTTTAACCAAACTCGGTGTGCATGAAGTCAAGACATTGAGGATGCTCAATTCCGACGGATTTTTGATCTCTCGAACGGTTTGGCTGTGGCGAGGAAATGAATTTTATGACTAAAAAAGGACACATAAAATGTGTTATAACTTTGCTCGTTTTACCTATAGTCACAAAACTTGCCATGTATATTGTTCTTGTCAAGCCGATCAACTTTCAAATTAACAGTAAGAAACTCAGAAACTCTTAACAGTAAGAAAGTCAGATATTGTAGTTTGAATGTGTATTTTGTCTCTTTCTTGTCTCTTGTCTGTCTCTGTGAGGGAGGGGAGGAGGGGGGGGGTGGGTTGCTTGTGTCTGTGTGTGTGTGTGTGTGTGTGTGTGTGTGTGTGTGTGTGTGTGTGTGTGTGTGTGTGCGTGCGTGGGTGTGTATGACTGTAGATTTTTCCTGCAAGTCCTTGTCTTTTTGCATAACTTTTAAATGACAAAATATAACCCTAATCTTTTAAATGTATTGTTTGGTTTAAATAAAAGTAAGATAAATTGGTAAACTACAAATTGGTAATTGAAGCTGAATGAATTTAAATCCTCCCAAAGCTGGGGCTACATTTTTGCACATCATGCAGAATAACCCTGAAGGCACCAAGGTGGCGGTGCCACCAGCTATATATATATATATAAATATAGCTGAGAGCAGCGATGAAGGGCCAAAGCCGGCGGTACCGCCACCCCGGTGCCTTTAGTTACCTAAACTCCTTACTGGATGCCGGGGTTGCGGTGCCACCGGCTTGGGCCCCAATCGCTGCTCGCAGCTATATTTTTAATTTAGTTTACAGTGCATTTGTTTTACAATAGGCTATATGGATATTACTGTCATAGTAATAATTATATAAATCATTATTATATTATTCTAATAATTGTTTGGCATCCTAAAACACCAGACTGAGACTCTATTTCACAACTAAAAGATGTTTAAGCCCTCTTTAATGTCCAGGTACAAGTCAGTGTTTTTTTTCTTTGTTTCGTTTGTTTGCACACTGTACATTTTTTTGTGCTCTCTAAGTGCACCAGATTGATGCATTTAACCTTAAAATGTACAACATTTTCGGACCACCCTACAGGGACAAAAAATTCTACTGTACCCAACATAGTGTTATGTTCCCTGTGGGAAACACTGATAATTTTATGAACTTTACACCAACATTTTATGAACTTTGCACCTTTAAGTTCCTTTTAAGTCAGTAAAGCTGTATTAAAAAGCCCTCGGAAGAACTACACTCACCGGCCACTTTATTAGGTACCCCATGCTAGTAACGGGTTGGACCCCCTTTTGCCTTCAGAACTGCCTCAATTCTTCGTGGCATAGATTCAACAAGGTGCTGTAAGCATTCCTCAGGGAGTTTGGTCCACATTGACATGATGGCATCACACAGCTGCCGCAGATTTGTCGGCTGCACATCCATGATGCGAATCTCCCGTTTCACCACATCCCAAAGATGCTCTATTGGATTGAGATCTGGTGACTGTGGAGGCCATTTGAGTACAGCGAACTCATTGTCATGTTCAAGAAACCAGTCTGAGATGATTCCAGTTTTATGACATGGCGCATTATCCTGCTGAAAGTAGCCATCAGAAGTTGGGTACATTGTGGTCATAAAGGGATGGACATGGTCAGCAACAATACTCAGGTAGGCTGTGGCGTTGCAACGATGCTCAATTGGTACCAAGGGGCCCAAAGAGTGCCAAGAAAATATTCCCCACACCATGACACCACCACCACCAGCCTGAACCGTTGATACAAGGCAGGATGGATCCATGCTTTCATGTTGTAGATGCCAAATTCTGACCCTACCATCCGAATGTCGCAGCAGAAATCGAGACTCATCAGACCAGGCAACGTTTTTCCAATCTTCTATTGTCCAATTTCGATGAGCTTGTGCAAATTGTAGCCTCAGTTTCCTGTTCTTAGCTGAAAGGAGTGGCACCCGGTGTGGTCTTCTGCTGCTGTAGCCCATCTGCCTCAAAGTTCGACGTACTGTGCATTCAGAGATGCTCTTCTGCCCACCTTGGTTGTAACGGGTGGTTATTTGAGTCACTGTTGCCCTTCTATCAGCTCGAACCAGTCTGGCCATTCTCCTCTGACCTCTGGCATCAACAAGGCATTTCCGCCTACAGAACTGCCGCTCACTGGATGTTTTTTCTTTTTCGGACCATTCTCTGTAAACCCTAGAGAGGGTTGTGCGTGAAAATCCCAGTAGATTAGCAGTTTCTGAAATACTCAGACCAGCCCTTCTGGCACCAACAATCATGCCACGTTCAAAGTCACTCAAATCACCTTTCTTCCCCATACTGATGCTCGGTTTAAACTGCAGGAGATTGTCTTGACCATGACTACATGCCTAAATGCACTGAGTTGCCGCCATGTGATTGGCTGCTTAGAAATTAAGTGTTAACGAGCAGTTGGACTGGTGTACCTAATAAAGTGGCCGGTGAGTGTATATTTGGGCTAAATTCCGAATGTCTACGATGTCTGGCTCCGCCTCTGCTCTTAACCATCCAATGTTAGAACTTTGGAGTGCTGAAAAGTGTGGGGCTCAAAAATAAGTGTCATTTGTAACTCATTTATAGTTATTTTCAAATCCCCATACTTCCTATTTTCCTATTCCTATCAGGTCAAGATTAAGCTCTGCACTCAAAACCATTCAATCTTAAACAAATTTTTCTCTCAAACACACACACACACACACACACACACACACTAAAACATAGTGTTAAACACTAGTGAGATCAAAGAAAAAAACATGAACTTGCAATTGCAATACAGAACAGTACAAAATGTGTATATACTTGTTTATGTAATAATCAAAAAAATTAGAATAAATTGTATTTTAATGTTAACTTGAACATGATTGCATTGGTTAGCTGAAAACTGGTCTATAATAGACGCTTTCAGCAGTAACAATATAAACAAACGGTACTGCGCATGTGCCTTACTCTGGCCCAAACTTAATCTATTTCTTGTGTTTGCGAGAGAGAGAGGGAGCGGGAGCGTGCGATGCGCTGCATACAACTCTGCAGTCAAATAGCTACAACTTTTACCATCTTAAATTGTAAAAAACATAGAAATCAATATGTGGCGGTCAGCGCTGATAATGTGGTGGGCTGCAACTAATAAATGTATGGGAAACACTGTACCGGTTATCACTCAGATAAACATAGCTATTTTAATACTGCCGTCTCCCTCTTTGTTAGGAAACCTTAAAGGGATAGTTTACCCAAAAATGAAAATTCTTTCATTTAGGGTGTACTCACACTAGGCACGGTTGCCATGAACCGGGCCGAGATATGATTGTCCCCCTCCCCACTCCCCCGCTGGCCTGCACTCACATAGGGTTTCAGCATTCATGCCGAAGCGCGCTTATGTCATTATCATACCTGCAAACTCCTCAGCGTAAAAAAGGTGACAGTGGGCCAGGGGGCGGGCATATATAAGCCATTTTTATAAATGCCTTAAGCCTTGTATGTTTTAAATATGTTTTATTAATAAAGGCATACAACCAGTTTATTTATATTGCACTGATGGTAGTTTCATATAATTAGTTCATTAATTAAACTAATATAAAGACAAAAAGATTTTGAGATATGTTTGGTAATTTTACCTGCATTTATTTAAAGTTAATTTGCTATATTTCAGATCAATATATTTGTTTTCCTTCATTTTAATTAACCCTAACTGTATTCTCATCAGAATTATCAATAATTCCATATAAAATAATACTACAGACACTTGAAAATAAACAGATTAGTGCTCTGTTTTGAGGACAAGAAAACCAATGTAACTCTGTAACGGCCACTTAGTGTTCAGTAGTGTTCATGACATGTTGATATGCCTTTAAGATGACTTCTTCTATGGCGTTCGTTATTGTACGCGTGATGTTGTTATGTGAGCGCGCCGCGCGCACGCACGCTCTCAGTGAGAGAATGCTTGCGCAAAGAGGAAGATGACGATTCTATCGCGGGTTGTTTTATAATGCGTTTACTCCCACTTTGATTTGTAGCGTTTTTACAGACTGTTTTCTTCAACCTGTTAACAACCGCGCTTTCGACATGTATGTGAACAGTGTGCTTAACTGAAAGAAAGCAACTATAAAAGGACTCGTGGAACTACCAGTTCGTTTGCACTGTCTTTCCTATTCCTCATCTGAGCAGACGTTACAACACACGGACTGTTTGAAACAGGGGTTGGATACATGTTTTGCTCTTAAAACTGTGTTTTGATGCAAGTATAGGCCTACACAAATATAAGTAAACACTCTGCAGACTGAGCGTTGTCCTGTATGAACAAAATGACGGATGTTTTTATGTCTCCACTGTTCGATCGCGCCCTTGTCTCTGCGCACCTAACCCCCCCTCCACCCCCAAATAAAAAACTCTCCGGTTCTACGTGATTCACGTAAATGACCCAATTGACCAAGAAAATGGCGATTTTCGCGAAAGCGTCAAGTTTGCAGGTATGCATTATAGTGCGACGGTTTCGGGATAAACAAGAAGAGCGCGCTCTCTGAACGGAACACAATGAAGTCCATCGCTCTGTTTTCTTTGTGGATAATTTTGTGTCGTTTGGTCCACAGCCCTCTCACAGCCTGTTGTTAAACAGATGTGTCGCGAAAATTTTCACGAAATCATGCTGCTCGTATGAGGAGGTTTGCACGTCACGTGTCCTGTTCCGTGCTCCACGGTTAGCGCTCACACTGCATGCGAACCGCGCCCGAGTCCAACTGAACCGTGCTCTGGCCCACCTCTTCCAAGCGGGCCAGGGCCGGCCAATCGAGCCGCGCCCGGGCACGGTTCGGAGCACTCACACTAGTCAAACGAACCGCGCTTTGGTGGTTAAATGCACTCGGGCACGGTTCAAACTGGCTAGTGTGAGTACACCCTAACTCACCCTCAAGTGAGTCAATGGTAGTCAATGGGGATTGAGATCTGTTTGATTAAAACATTCTTCCAAATATCTTCCTTTGTGTTCCGCAGAACAAATAAACACATGGGTGAACTATCGCTTTAACATTTTTATTTTTAATTTTAAGGTCAGGTTGCACCCCACAGTTCAACAACCTGCTCATCACCTTAACTTTCACTGCATTTGTAGTCAGTGCCATATTATCCAGTAAACACTAATAAACAAAAAGAACGGAAGTTATCTTTGGGCCAGCTCATCACCATGGCAATGCGTCTATACAAAGAGCATTACCATTTCAGCATTCACCTCAATAGCAGTTGCTCTTTGACAGATGATATGAAGTATTGATGCATTTTGCTTTCTTTCTTCGCAGTTTGCAACTGTAGAACGTCTCCTCACATTAGACCCAACACTTGCTAATTGTCATGACAGTGATGGTTACACCCCTCTACATCGTGCTGCCTATGGTGGCCATGAGTCCGTGGTCTGTGCTCTTTTGAGTGCTGGAGCGAATCTTCATGCGAGAACGGCTGATGACTGGATGCCAATACACAGTGCCTGTCGCTGGGGTCACGCTGCTGTAGCTTCTTGTCTTTTGCAATGGGGGGCAGAGGTCAATGCCATAACAAGGGGCCGACTCACACCACTACAACTGGCGGCGGGAAATGCTGCTGCTGGAAAGACGATTGAGCTATTGCTTTCACAGACGCACCCTACAGGCAGGACTGAAAAACAGTGCCGGAGAACCGCGTATGACATCGCACATCGCACAAGTGAACATCACAGACTGTTTGAGATGGTAGAGCCCTGTAATAACATATATTGACACATGTGCACTACATATATTGACAGACAAATGTTTAATTTCTGACATAAATATGTGTCTTATGAATTGTTAGTGTTGCTATGTAATAATTTTCTATGGAAAATAGTTGTTTGACATTTAATAAGACCCACGATCATGCATCAGCATACAGGTAATAAGATGTTCACAACAGTGTAAGTATAATCATTAAATGTTTTAAACCATGTCAACCAAACATTGTACACAACAGTTACCTTGACTACTGTCTTCAAAATACTTTCAATGCATATCATTTTTTAATTTAAACCACTTCATGTATATGTGGATGTACTGCATGTAATTTCAGCACTGTAATTAGTCAACATTTTAATTAATTTTACCATTCATTTTATTTGTGTTGCTATGTGATAAATGAAATTTTAAAGTACAAATATTCTATGTAGTCTGTCAAGGAATACAATCCCCTCTGGAATCTTTAGGCAACCACCCTAAAGCTTTCACAACTGAGAAAGTGAAGTGTGTGTTTGCCTGATACTACTGAGTCCTGTTACAGTTCACCTATTTTGCTCTCTTATCCACAAATTCAGTGGCACTGTAAAAAAATAACAATGAAACAGTATACAGTTGTTTTAATACATTGTCAAACTTAAATACTATTAGAAATAGCACAAGTTGACCATAATGTTTTACAAGAATAAATTCAAACCTACAAAAAAATAAGATTAATACATTAAAATATACAAAAATGGGTGGACAGTCACAGCTATGCATTAATATATATATTTACTTCCCATGGTGAAGAGAGATGCTGAAGTAGGTGGATTTGTTTTGCTTTCAAGTTAAACTCGTGGCTCCATGGATGTAGACAAAGACCTCTTTGAGATGTCACCCGATTTTGACCCCGCTGCCACGTCGAGCACCTGTAAGCTAACAGTAAAGACTAAATCAGAGTACACACACACACTCACTCTCAATAAGGACGATGCAAACTAACTCTGCGCTTATAGCTTCATAACGAGCTTTCCTGGATCCATACACTACAAGAAAAACAACATTCAGAGCTAAACCAGATGAACAAGTTGGACTGATAGAAGAACACATTTTACCTCTGATGTTCAGAGGAGTCAATAGTGCAGAACGGATGAAGGACAATAGTGTCACTTTAGGCTATATGTACTATATGGACACCCACTCTAGACGGGGACAGACGACGAATCATTCAGATATACGTGCAAAGGTGAGCAGTGCGTACCGACAGAAACAATGTCGCGTTGTATTTATAGTTCCGAAGTCATACTGGTGGGTTTTCGTTCTGGCTGTGTGGTATGCGATAGGATTTTTCGTTTTAAGTCTAACGTATTTCCACCTTTCGCGGTTAGACGCATTCACACACGGGAAGTCGCGAGCCGAGAAATCCAGTGTGACGCTCCTGATCTGGTGGAGGCCCTTCGGTAACCAGGATCCCCTGCCCGACTGTGCTGAGCTTTATGGTATCCAGGATTGTACCCTAACCACGAATAGAAGCGCGTACACCCGCGCTGATGCCGTTGTTATACACCACCGCGAACTGATGCGCAAATGGAGCCTCCCCAGCGCTCCGCGCCCTCAGTGCCAGAAGTGGATCTGGATGAACTTTGAATCTCCGAGTCACTCTGGATCTTTAATTGGTCTAGATGGGGTTTTTAACCTTACCATGTCATACCGTCGAGGCTCGGACGTGTTTCTGCCGTATGGGTACCTGCAGCCCCAGTGGAGGACGAAAGAGAGACTCCACAGGTGAGTGCGCGGCACAGGCGTGGAATCGTCGCGTGGATAGTTAGCAACTGGAATGAGCAACACGAAAGGGTGAGATTTTATCGGAATCTCCGGCGATATGTACGTGTGGATGTTTTTGGACGTGATGCGCGTGATTTGATATCTGATAGCGTAGTGCGCACCGTATCCCGGTATAAATTCTACCTGGCATTCGAGAACTCTTTGCACACAGATTACATCACGGAGAAACTGTGGAGAAACGCTCTCTTATCAGGGGCAGTGCCAGTGGTTTTGGGACCGCCACGGGAGAATTATGAACTTTTTCTTCCCGCTGATGCCTTCATACACGTTCAAGATTTCAGTGGCCCGCGGGCTCTTGCCGCGTACCTGAAACACCTGGACCGAAACCACTCCCTCTATCAGCGTTACCTGAACTGGACGCGTCACTACAGCGTTCATGTGACTTCATTCTGGGCGGACCATTACTGTATGGCCTGTAGAGCTGTCCAAGCCAGCAGGCGCCAGTACAAATCAGTGTCTGATATTGCTCTTTGGTTCGAGTCTTGATGTTCCCTGTGTGTGTGTTAGTTTAATTACAGACACCTAATCTTTCACTTTTACCTCTACCACTGTCACAATGTCTTACATATGTTGCAGGTTTGGGAATTGTGTTTTTTTCTGTTATTATGGATTGTGTTTGTTCATTTAACAATTCTTGAATACAATCTCATAATTAATCTTATGCCCATCTCTTATACACCCACCATTTGTTCTCTCGACTGTGGGATTACAAATTTAATAATGGCCTACGTTTAAGATTTGCTGATCCTACAGTACATCCGTAAATAACATCACTTGGGCATCTAAGGTGAAATATGGCCATTCAATATGAACATGATGCCAGAGAGAGGGGGGTTTGTCAGTCTTTGATCTTCCTACAGAGAGTCAAACTGTGTGTAAATCTTTTAGTTTTAGTGAACAGGTGGTCCTTCTACAGAATCCAGTCATCTTTAGAACATTTGATGTAAATAAGGTCTCTTTGATATGACAATTGGGGGTCTTTTTTCTCACCTCTGTTTCATCTCTGGCTGAAAGGCCAATTAGGGACAAGGCCCACTGCACACTGAATGCCTATAAAATACAATGTTTGCGTGCTTTAGCCGGACTTGATGATGCAGCACAACGCAGAATGTTCTCAATAAAAAATCCTGTTGAAGATACAGTCTCCTGGTAGCCACTTCCGAGATTTCCAACACCACTCTGGTAAAGAATGTTACTTCTACACTGAACAAAACTATAAACATGACACTTTTGTTTTTGCCCCCATTTTTCATGAGCTGAACTCAAAGATCCAATACTTTTTCTATGTACACAAAATACCTATTTCTCTCAAATATTGTTCACAAAATTGTCTAAATCTGTGTTAGTGAGCACTTCTCCTTTGCTGAGATAATCCATCCACCTCACAGTGAATTTCCAGAATTTAGGTGCTAAGTAGGAAAAGGATCTACCTCCAGGCACCAGCAGTCAATTTTGATGTGATATTGATATTGTATATTGTATTATCAAGTCATGTCCAGAATTTTGAGAGTCAGAATTTCATCGCAATAGACGTGAAGGACTATAATGCATTAAGAGCTTTCTCAAGTACTGGGGAGCTAAACCATTCAGCGCTTTGTAAGTCATCAGCAATATTTTAAAATGTATCCAATCTTTAATAGGGAGCCAATGCATTGTTGACAGAACCGGGCTAATATGGTCATACTTCCTGGTTCTGGTGAGAACTCGAGCTGCTGCATTTTGAACTAGCTGAAGTTTGTTTATTAAGCAGCTGGGCAACCACCCATTAGAGCATTACAATAACCTAGCCTCAATGTCATGAACTATCATGAACAATGCATGAACTAATTTCTCCGCATTTTTCATTGAAAGCATATGTCATAATTTAGATATATTTTAAGATTGAAGAATGTGATTTTATAGATGCTAGAAATGAGAGATTGGTATCAAAAAGCACTCCCAGGTTCCTAACCGACGACGAAGACTTGACAGAGCAGCCAAGAGTTAGACAGTATTCTAGGGTATTACGTGAGGAGATTTTTGGTCCAGTCATTAGAAACTCAGTTTTTTTTCAGAATTACAGAAAGTTGTTGGAAATTAGTCATCCAAATTGTTATATCAGTTATGCATTCCATTAATTTCTTGAATTGGCAAGTTTTGTTGAGGTGTGTGTGTTTGTGTGTTGGTTGGTAGTGTGTGTGTGTGTGTGTGTGTATCTAGGCTCCATCTCTCGTCTGGGCTGGGTCTGGTCACAATTCTTTATCCACGTCACATACTATGTTCTCTCTTGCCAGACACAGTGGAAAAAACCCTCTTTGTATGGCGTATCCAACCTTGGATGGCGACAGCGTCAATGTCTCCACATGCCTTCTCTATTGCCTGGAGAAGTGTCATGTTGACTTAGGGATGACCATCATACACTTTCCAGCGCCATGTGGAGAAAAATTCCTCAATAGGCTGAATATAGAGGCAGGTAAACAACAGAAAAATGGGAATGAGTAACAAACCAGTTTTAGATCTAATGGGTGCAAAGAAAGCTCACATTGTCCCAGATGAAGACAAATTTTGCCTGGTGTTCATTCTGCAGACCTTAAACAAGCATATCATGAACAGCATCCAGAAAACGTATAATGTGATCAGTATTATAGGGGCCAAGTGTGGCATGAAGGTGCAGGACACCATTCTGTGTTGCTGCACACATTGTAATGTGTCTGCTACATTGTCCAGGGACATTGACAGTGACATTTCTCACCCTTCTTCTGGTTTTGCTGAGATTGAAGCCCACCTCATCCACATAAATGTATTCATGGAAGATGGCATGGGCATACATCTCCAAAACTCGCTGTAAAAGACAAAATAATATGTAGATCATGAAGGAATTTGAAAACAGATTTACTAAATGAAACAAAGTAATTAATAGAAAAAAAGTTATGTGAAGTCAGCAACTGATAAGGAGAATAAATATGTTTTTTTATGTGTTTACAAGATGATAATCTGCTCAGGCCCACAGATGACATATGTAACCGGAGACAAGGTATATTACAAAAGAGTGGAAGGAACCAGGGGCGCCATTTCTAAAACTGTGCGTAAGATCTTTACTAAAAGTGTACGTGCGCCCAAAAGCCAGAAATGATGTACACCAAAAAATATTCAGACTTAGAAAAATGTTTGTACGCCAGAACCTGCGCAGAATTCACTTTATAAATCACAGTCAGCGGAAGATTCTGTGCATATGCGTCTCCTTCCTGAAATAACCATACTGTATGGAGCTTACAATGCCTAGTTTTAATATGCATATCCCATCTACATATCATTTGCATATCATTACTCATCCGCGTGATTCAATGTTTAAAGGTACAAGACGTTAGGAATATTATGAAATAATTTTTTTTATTAGCCTATATCCTCACCTTGTTTTTCAATAAATAAATCAAATAGTGTAAAATACATTTCAGAGAAAGATTTTCTCAATCTTTTCCAGTATTTTTAATTAATTTATATTTTTTTAATGGAAACAGATAGACCTGGTTGTGCATTATTTGCTTATAGATTCTATTTTCTCAGACAATTTGCTATTATTATAAGCAATTATCTTTTTTATGACTGTTCACCGCCCCACCACCGATCCATGATTTTGTGATCGATTACTGTTTGTATTAACATACTTTTCAGATAAATATGATTAAATGGTGGATAACATCGTATCTACAGTATAATGAAAAAAACATACTGGACCACTCTGAAACGGCCTGTGAAATCCATGCTTGCAAAGTCTGTGCTTGAAATCTGTTCAGCACAATCCTCTTGTTCGTTAACATTGTTAGTGTCTGAATCAAGCTCGAAATGGTTAAAAAAATTGACATTCACATTTTATCATATCAAATTAATTATATCTGAGGTGTGACATTTACTGAACATGTGCTAAGCACTGCCAATCATTTCCTTGGAGGGGCTCATCAAAAATAATGCGCTCAACCAGACTGGCGAGAAGGGAGCTGTAATCATGTAAAGTATGTGAAAAAGAACGCGTTTTTTGAACAATTAAGGATGAAAACATATTCTAGTCCAATCAAGACTTAAGTAAAAGGGCATAATAGGTCTCCTTTAATGAGACTGAAAAAGAGAAGCTTAGGTCAAAAATAGGACAGATTCTGTGGGTTGCAAAACAAATCAGACATTATGTTTGATACAAGCAGCTTAGTATCAAATATAAAAGATGCTACAGTCCAGTCTATTAATGAGATAAAGTCTTTAGAAATCTTGAATCTGAAAAAATACTATAGGTTTCAGCATTTGGGACACTCTGAGATTTACCGTTTTCAGTGATGATTCCCTGGGAAGTCTCCCTGATAGGGGAACACAAGGGGGAACATTGATTGATTGATTGGCCTCATGGAGGAGAAGGGAAGTTTTCTCCTCTCTGTTGGCAATAAGATGTGTGGTGAGGAGTACTCTGGTAGGGGAATTCTGGCTTGTCAGATGGAATATATGCTATTTTTCTCTTTTCTGAGCTCTCAACTGGAAACGCTGAGCTGAATGTTCCTCCACTGGTCTGTGATAACCTGTTTGATTCCCTTAAGTCAACAAAACAGGTCACTAAGAAACGACTTTTACTGGACATAAGGAGCATTAAAGGGCTTCATACAGAGTAAAAAGATAAAGAACGTACTCTGGTTGGACCAAAAACAGTGTTATTGAAAGCTGTGAGGGACTGTGGAAAGCACATTTGAAAAGACTGAACACTTTCAACTCCATATGCAACAACTGATTTGTTGTGGTAACTGTCCTTTGTTATATACGGTTTCTTTAATTTCCATAAATAAAACACCATATTCAACATTTTTATTTATATTTTTGTTGTTTCTTGTTTAAGGAAGATTGTAACATGTTATTTCCTGTCTACACTATTCACTTCAGGCTTCCGGATGCGCTGGGTTGTCGGCGGTAATGGTGGATCTGTGCACCAAATAAAGCGTCTTATCATGTAAACATTGTGTTTATTTGAAGTATCACACTGAACTAAGAACAGTACCGATCTCACTGTCTTTGAAAAGTTGTTTTTGCTAAGTACATTCAGGATATCCCATTCACCTGCGTCCATTACAATGGACATCACATGTCAGCCCCCTTTTTTTTAACTTCTGGAGCATTTCACCTAGTTTAAAGCCTGCAGTCCATGAGATTGGACGTTTGTCATCCAATCAAATGCCAGTAAAGCTCTGCATGTAGTAATTATATAAAAAAACCTCTACATTGAAGAGAAGCATGTCAGCACTTCACTCCAAACACAGAAGCAAGCAACATTTTCTAAGTTATATTTACATTTTGTATATATTTTTGCCAGTATTTCATAGTTTGTATGTAAAATAGAAGGATTGAACTTATTAATTTAAGTTAAAAATTGACTGTAGAATTGCAATTTTTTAAATGTGTCTGTCCATTAGAATGGACAGTAGGTTTGAAAGCCTGTTACTGAAGTCACATTTTCAGTGATGCTGATTGAAATTTCTTTTACAAAAAAAAAAAAAAATAGATCACAGTACCGATACATTTTTTGAAACTTTTTCATGTGCAGAATATACAGTTCTGAAGTGCTTGAACATGCAGTATAGCTGATGAAAATATCTCAGATGTTGACTTTATGTGGAGTGATGAGGAAGATGGAGAAGTTAGAAAAAATATCCATATTTAAAACTTAATAAAGTAAAATAACTTCCGGCCAAAATAACATATGGATTTGACTTAAATCTAAAGCGCAACTTAAATATGAATATTTTTAATATTTTATATTAATATATATATTTTTATGGATAGATGCACTTTTATGATGCATAGATGCACTTTTATCATGGATAGATGCACTTTTATGATGGATAGATGCACTCATGGATAGATGCACTTTTATGGACTTTCAAAACAGAAACAACCATTTACAGCCAATATAAAGCTTGGAAGGGCCAGGACATTGTTTAATATAACTCTGATTGTCTTCATCTGAGAGAAGAATGTCATATACACCTAGGATGGCTAGAGGCCAGGGTGATTAAATCATAGGCTAATTAAATTTTTTGGGTGAACTATGCCTGGGTATAGTTCACCCAAAAATTATATTTGTCATCACTTACTCACCCTCATGTTGTTCCAAACCTGTATGAGTTTCATAGCGTTTTTATTCTGCTGAACACAAAATTATTTTAAATAATGTCGGGAACAAAACAGCTGACAGTAACCATTGACTTCCATAGTATTTTGTTTTCCAATATATTTTCCAAATAACTATAATATTATCAAATATAATATTATCATTATTAGTAACTATTTTGAAAATAACAATAATATTTAGCAGTAATGTATCAATATTGATACAGTACAATGCCGTATAATTTATTACAGCAGGAATCAAATTGCGAAATTACGAAATAGAGTAAAAATACAGTAAAGTACTATTTTGTAGTTTGCATTATGCACTGTATTACACTAGTTACTGGAAATCGAAATACAGTGACTTGCTGGCAACCGTCCTGCCAGTACTGTAAAAATACAAGAAAACACAGGATGCACACAGGAAATGACTCTAACATGAATGCATTGATTGATTCCTTTGTTTGTTATGAATAAACAAATGTGCAATATATAAAGGAAAAACCTTACGATTAAAGTTGTGATGTTATAATGTTCAAGTTTTTGATCTAAAAAAAGAAAGATGCACACATAAAATGACTCTAATATGACCAGATTGATTGATTCAAAGATATTTAGGTTGTTACAAACAATGTGCAATCTGTAAAACAAAAACCTCAAAATTAAAGTTGAAATGGTATACTGCTGAAATTTTTTTGACCTTGAGAAAAAGCTTAAAGTATAGACCAACAAATATTATGCGTATTAATTTACTTCATGTTGGTACATTTTTGGGAAGTACACCTGTTTTGACCTGATGTCCATTGGAATGGACAAAAAAATCACAATGAAAGCCATTATATAATTTTTTTTTTCATTTGTTTTCATTTATAGAAGCCTCATGAGCTGGGAAAATGTACTTTTATATTTTTCAGAAACTTGGAACATAATTCAGGTCTGAAGGGGATATTCTGAATAATATTCACCTGACATAAAGGAAAAATATTTGTATTACTGATAAGCAAATATATTTAAGCTGAATTTGAAAATACAATCAATGCATTTCCCTCAAATAGCACAGATCTGTTCTCTTTGTTTCATTTAAAAATATTGTGCTTCATTTACACAACTGACATTATGCAGCAAATTCTGAAGACTGGATTTTCTTCTTTTGTTTGCAGTTTGACAAATAAAGAGGCAAAAACATCCACATGACCAAATAACGTGGAACGCCCATGCATAAACTCAAGGAGTAATATGTAATTATGGTCAAGGGTGGGAGCCCATTGAATTCTGGGACAGCTAAAAAAGGCCACTGACAGAACACATTTAGTTTGTCTGCGATCGCCTTGTGTCATTTGACAGTAAAACGTGTCAGTCTTTATGTTAGTGTTTATGTTATTATTAATGTTATTTTTTGAATAGCAGTCCTTTTTATTGAGTATATTTTAAAGACTAATGTAGTTTTTCTTGCTTACTGTAACTGTAAATAATAATTGTAAGAGACGTTTTTCATGGGCCAGAGTTTTGCTATGAGATTTCAAGTGGTTGCTTACTTAAGTTCAGACATTCCAAGTTTGTATGATATTTGTATGACATTCCAAGTTTGTACAAAATGTCCCCATAAAGATGGCAATATCTTAAATCCATGTCCTTGTGTCCTTTTTTGGTCCCCATGCTCTTTTACATTAAAAAAAAAAAACATTGATTAAAGTGAACCTCATGAGGTACCTTTATATCTACTCATCACAATTATTTATGAAAGTTACCTTTTTATTATATGACAACCAATGTGAAAACAATGTGTCTGTATCAATGTATGACCACTATATGAGCGGGTAAACTATTGTTCCAATTAAACTTCGGTAAATGTGTCCAAGCTTAATTTCTGTATTTTTTGAATATACTTAAAGGGTGTTTGAATCTCCGACATTTTTGTCTCTGTTCGTTTGTCTGTGTCTGTCTGTATTTATGTCTCAGATTTTACCTCAACCCACATCTGTTTCTCACACTCCCTTGTTCCCAATCCAAGGCCTTTGGAGTTTGCTGAACTAGCATGTCTGGGCAGAGGATGTGTGTAAAGGCTTGGACTAGCATGTCAAGACACATGCACTGAGGCAACATATTTTGTGCCATTTCGACATCATAAACGCTCGCACACAAAACATGAATATCTGAGTAGTTCCAGCCAGAAAAATCTTTTCACATTTTAAGGACAAATTTTTAACACCCAAATAGCCTCTCTGTATTATTTTTATTGAACACGGCAGCAACAAAACTAGAAGTAACAGAGGAGCAACTAAAGAGGTAGGACACCTTTTATAGAAGTTTTAAAAAGTGTCAGGAAAGATGTGATCCAGTTTTCCTGAAGGAAATACTTTTGAATTACTTTTATGATGTTTTCCTCCCTCCCTTTTCTGCCTTTTCTACAGTCTTTTGGAACAATGTAGATGGCAAACATTGTCTTACCTTATGTAAAATAGTATTTTTTTGTATATATAAAATAGTACTTTATAAAATGTTCATGATGCATAGATCTTTTAAACACCTTCACATTTGTGGAATACTGTTTAGTATCTTTTCCGCTCGACAGATTAGACGGCCAATTCAGCTGCTTGAGGGTGTATAATCTTCACACAAACACACATGCATATGCTTGCAGTGTATGCTATGCAATGCTCAGTTGGTATCTTTGACTGTTTGGATCTCTGCTTGATATGATTCCTTGAAACTAAATATTTCAGTAACACTTTATAAGAACTGCATGCTATGGAACACTAGCTAAGCATTAGTAAATAGTTAATTCATCATTTATAAAGCAGTGTCACTGTGTTTATACATGCTTTATAACACATATCCCTACTGTATTTCATGATTAATTCAGGTAGACAGTTATAAAACATTTAGTGTAGTCTGTTAACTATTTTTTGTGAGTTCATATAAAGTGAGAACTATTTATGCCTCATTAAGAACTATTTATGCCTCCTTTACAAAGGAGATTTAAAGGCTCAGTTATCTTCTAAACAGAAAAAGGAAACAAACACCTACACTTTTTAGTTGGCCCAATTTAAGTGGCGGAAACAAACTTTTTTTGTGTTGTGCTGACATGTAGACTGAACTTGAAATAGAATGTTGTGTCAATTAAATATTTTCTGTTGACTAAACATAGCTTGTTGGGCCAACAAACAGACTCAAATTGAAATAAAATGTTGTATTAATTAAATATTTCATGTTGGCCAAAAAGTCTATTTTTCATTATTTCAAAGAAATGTTTTAAAACTTTTAAACCTGCAGCAGTACCAAATAATTGACTAGAACATTAATTTGTAAATACATTTGATTTAAACAAAAATGTATGGCACATTAACGATCACTGATACAATTTTAAATACAAAATTCATTCATGCTCTCGAGCTTCAATAAATTCATCAGTTAAACTAAACACTCTAAAATGCCACTCCAACAACATACAATTTATAGAATCAGCGAATCATGTATGTGTAAAACACTCTGACTTGAAATGGATTATGCATAGCAAAAACTCCAGTGTTAAATGAACTCTCCTGGTAGTTTCTTTAGCTCCAGACTCAAGAGTGTTAAAGTTAAATGAGCTAATTAAGTGATTCATTGGGATCACCAAAGGAGAAAATATGTTTAAGCCATGCACCATTATGGTGATCAGTGTTTGAAAATCAGAGAAAAAAAGCCAATTGTGTGTAGTAAATGGTGTCTGCGGATGCGAACGTCGAGTTTAAACAAGGCTTTACGCTTTCAACCAGCTCAGCCACAGTAACGGCTCATATTTAACCAGCTAAAGTTTTACTACCCTGTTACAAAAAATATATAGCTGCATAGTTTCATGTGGTTCTTCTCCCTTGCTGTATTATGGGATTGCTGTGTGGGAAGAAATGTGCTGGTTATGTTTGTGAGACAATCAGCTGATTACTATTATTATATTAAGACCCTTGACCCTCACCTGACTATGGCTTTGTCAGACATCCCAACCTGCAAGAATTCATTTCCGGGAGGTATATTTCGGTAACAAGATTCTGGGGCGGGAGGGACGGCTAACTTTCGCGCTTCGCGAGGCACACTCGCATACACAGTGCACGCGGCAGCGCGCTATGTATGTTCACGCGCGCAGTATGTTTGCGGCATCAGGGAGACGCTATCAATATGCGGGAGACTCCCGGAACTTCCGGGAGACTTGGGATGTCTGCTTTGTAAACTTTATCCATGATGTAGTTACAACAGTTACAATGTTACACACTCTTGGCTTACTCTAACTATGCTGTCTCAGACGACAAAATGTTCGTCCTGTTTTAGCCACCGTAGCTTCTTCGAAAGGGAGGGGTGAGCAGTGGGCTGAGCCCTTAGTGCAAACTCGCAATCGAACTGCTAGATTTAAGCTAGATTTAAGCATGCTGAAATGCATTCTGGGAGTGCATATACAGTATAAATATATATTTAAATCTTTATAATTGCACGCACGCACTTATTCTTAACTGGCGCTAGGACCCAGGAACTCATGCTGGCAAGAGGGTCGGGCACACACACATTCCTGCCATACCACAGTGAATGGACATGATTGTTGCAAGTCAGTCAAATGTGTTCAGCAGCAGCGCTTCGGCCAGCTCCAGAGAGTCCCTACTTACAAAAACTCTTCCCCGTTTACAGATTGAGTTATCCGTGCCAGGATATCGCTGGGTAAATGCGACAACATACATTTGCTAGCTTATCTGCCTTGTTTTTCAAAGTTTCCTCTGTGAATTCAATGTAGCGGATGATGTGATCAGTGTAACGTGATGCGTGACTCATGTTTACCAGCTCTCGGATTGAGTTTAGAGATCTGCATGTGCCAAGCACTAGGATTTATTTATTAATAATGCTTATTGATATTATTTTCCAAATGCATTTGAGTAGCTACTTAGTAAAGTCAACTTTTTTTTTAATCTGACAGCATGGACATTAATTGAATAAATACTTTGAAATGTCCTGTAATGTTTCATGCAGCCTGTCGGTAATGTGGACTGCGGGCTTTAGCTGGCTACGTAATGCTGAAGTTTATAGTGTTTCTATTTTTGGTTTCTGGGGTATGTTTCCCTCTTCATTCCTCCTGTCATTTCGCAAATGTTGTCATGTTAATTATTTACGTAGGCTAACTTTTTTTTTTTTGATAGGCTACTATGAATCTACAGTGATAAATGTGCAGTTGTCAGGTATTTCTATTTGATCTGACCCAAACTGATTCAGTTCAAATAAATGATAATAAAACCAGTTAATATAGCCTATAAAGCACATGTTATAATATTTTACATGAGCGCATTGCATTATAAAGTATGTGATTATTTGCATTTAACTAAGCAACCACTGAATGTCCTAGACCTGTTCAAAACAAGAACAACGGTATATAAATAAATAAATAAATACAACGGTAAAAATAAATAAATACAACGGTAACAATCTGTTTATTCTAATCGCTTAAGTCTTTAAAGTCAGGTGAATCTGATTGGCTTACAATGGTTTTATACTCCATCAGCTGGAAAAAAAAAATAGTTCTGAAAGTGATTCCAAAAATTGTTCCTTATTGTTATAGTCCCTGTGGAACTGGAAATAGTCCTAACTGGAAAAAGTCTGTAACCTTTATTAGGCCTACTCTATAATAAAATTTGCAACATTTCAAATAATTTCATTTAATATTAATACTTTTACTTAATTCAGAATGTTATATGCATTTATTATGATATATTCATAATATTCTTTTTTAAATACAAGAACAAGAAAAAATAAAAAAAACAAAAAAAACAACAACAACTTTTTTGTTGTTTCTTGTTAGAATACCTTACATGAAAGATAACAAAAACACATGGCAGACCATAAAAAATCTAGTGGCACAATCCATATTATGTCCTTTGGGGGTTTAGGAGTTGTAATGTCCACAGAAGTGCTTCTCTTTACTGACATCAAACATCTTTGTTGTTCCTCCTTATTCCTCCTGAATAAAATGTGTTTGACGTTTGACATGGTGTGTCAGCCATCCATTATAATATGATAAAACAGTTCTGGTTCTCGAATTTGATTGGCTGAGCATTGCAGATACACAGTCCAAAATTCTTTTCAAAGTTTGTCTATGTTTGCATATAAGTCTTTTCAGTCAGTCTTTTCAGTCTTTGCACATTGATGGGAGTTTTCAGCGACTCTTTCTCAAGATTATATCATTATGCAAGTATATAGGTGGAGACATTAAAGGTGCTCTAAGCGATGTCGAGTGACGTGACTTCTTGTTGACGTTTGAAGTATTTTCAAACAAAACAGAGGCTATATAGACCCTCCCTCCTCCTCATCTGTGTACTGACCCCCCATACCCCACCCCCAAGGCCTTCTTGTCAGTTATTGGCTGGAACAGTTTGTTATGTTTCGTGGAGCGGGTTGCCGTAGTTTGTTTTTGTTGCCATTTGTGGAGCCTGGGTTGTCTGCATAGACCCTGTTTTTTTTTACAGTGTGTTTAGGGGACAGGCAGCTAGCGGTTAGTGAGGAGATGTTTGCTGTATGTGACAAAAAATGTTTGGGCCTAAAAAACGTGTGACAACGCTTAGAGCACCTTTAACTGTATTTATGAGTGAGCCATTGAATTGTTCACTTAACAGATCCGCTCAACAACACTAATTTATTGGTCCATCAAAAAGAAAAAGAATATTATGAATATACCCTAATAAGCTATATATAATAAATGAAAATTAAAAAATAATTGTGCACTGGCTCACCTGTTGCATGTGAAACATTAAGCAACAAAATTTTAAATAAAAATCTATATGGGTAGGCTTATCCTACCTGCACTATATTAAGCCTACATATAATAATCTATCTGATAAACTACTTATAAAAAAAACTTCAAACATTAGCAGCAGCACTTATAGTGTTAGAGTGTAAGGATTAGGGGGAAGTCAAATGTACTACTTGTAACGAGTGTAAATAAGGTGTGGCCCCTTTAAGAGCTGCGCGCTCTCTGTTGAACTATCGGCAATATATGCCGTGTGCCTTGAACACCCTTTTGCTGTCTATGCGAAATTACACACCATGTATTAAAATGTGGCAGACTAGATTCCTGGGAAAAATAACAAACCGAGAGGGGTCCGGGAGATAGGGCTAAAAAACAGGAGAAACCCGGGAAAACGGGAGTGTTGACTGACAGGTATGAGCTAAGTTATTGTTAGAATACAGCTTGATTTTCGAGGTTAGCACGCTGTATAACGTTATCTGGTGCTAGTCAATATCGATGCACTCCACTCCGTTCTTTTACTGTCCAATGGTTTTGACAGCCTCATGTTTGGTTTCTTTTTTGCCGCCTCAAGGCCAATTTGTACTTCTGTGTAGGGTGCGCGCAGTAGGTACGGCGTAGCATACGCACAGACGCGTCCCATACCGCGTACCCTTCGCCGTAGCCTGACGTGCACCTCCTCAAAAATGTAACTACACGTCGCAATGACGCGGACCGCAAGATCGGTGATTGGTCGGCTTGGTAGCATCGCATTTCCTCATACGCATTTCCGCACGTACCATTCTCCTCCGACGTCTTCTCTCATTTCTGCCTTTCAGTTTTAGGAATTTCACTAACATGAACTGTTTTTCCACCTCAATAAGCTCCAACTCCAACATGATCCACTCTCTTTCAGTCGCTATTGCTTGTAGTAACCTAGCCGCGAGGAATCTAAACACAGTGGAACATTAAAACCCTCCGCCAACTAGTGTTTCGGAGCAGTACTGCAGAGCAACCAAGACCTGAACGCAGAAGTATAAATGCTCGCAACGCGCATACGTGCGTAGCCAACGTCGTACACTGACGGCGTACCCTTCGACGCAGAAGTATAAATTGGCCTTCAGTCTGCTCTCTCGCGTGAGAACATCGTGTCACGTTTGCTATGTTCAATTAGCCGACAATTAATTTAATTTTATCATTTAATCGAGTAAATTCTTGTTCGACATTAATCGATAATCAATTAACCATTTGCATCCTACATATTATATTATATTATATTATATTATATTTGTCATCATTCTTGATTTTGTATTAGTATTGGAATTATTTTTTGCTCCTTCTCCTTTTGTAGATAATATTATCCAGTACATCGGGATGTACATCGTGCTACATCTTGCCCACTCGTGCAGCAGCAGACATGCACAGTTCTGAGGAGAGTGCGTCTGGAACTGTGCTTCACAGGCTTATGCAAGAACATCTGCGTTACGGAACAAGTGGAACTGGAGGAGGGGGTGAAACGACAGTTCTCAGATGCTAAGCAAGCCCACATCTACAGAGAACCTACTCCTTGAAAAAGAGGGTCAAGTAGCCCATTCATATCAAATTATGCCCTTGCAGTTTCAATCACGACAGGAACCTCAAGGCCAGGAGCATCAAGTGGACAGCAGTTCCATGGAAAAGACTTGTGGTGTGAGCCCAGGTACAGGTCAAGCAGTCCCGCGGCCCAGACTTTATCCGGATTTGACATCTTAGAACTTCCGTCTTATGAGGAGGCTAAAATTCAGTCTCAGCTTTATAAAGGACAGCAAAGTCTGATGGACCCTCAGTCCCAAATCCCTGGCCACAACCAACAGACTGTTCAAAATCCAGAAAACCTTCAAAACAATCTTCAACAAAATCAGAACCATGTCTTTCACAAGGAGGGCCATAAAAACCATGCACACCAAAGTCAGCTTCAACAGAATCAGGTTCAGCAGAGACAGTCTTCAACAATGTCTGACAGTCCTGCAAGCTCACATTCCCATTTGCAATCATTTTCTAACACACACTCACTCTCTTCCCTGCTCTCTCTTTCGTCTTCTTCCACCTCTCTCTCAGCAGTTCTTGTGGAGGGCCAAGCATGGGCCCAGCAAGGAACTGGTGGTAAATCTCTTGATGAAGGTCTGACAGAGTTGAAACAGGGTCATGTTCGCTCACTCAGTGAAAGGATCATGCAACTCAGTCTAGAATGCAATGGAGCTAAGCAAAGTGCGGGACCTTCCAATTCACCTTTCTCACGAGACACTTTTGCTTGTGGGTCTGATGCTAATACAGCAGATTCCCTCTTACCAACTAGTAATACCTCCATGAGTAACCTACAACTTCCACCACCACTCTTACCCTTACCTCAATGGAATTTGGATCAAAGAGGTCCTCCCCCAGAATATCCTTTTAAATTTAAGGTACAGACTATGCTTTCGCCCACAGTACACTCCAACTCAGAGTCTCTGGAACAGGGACACTTCTACAGTGATACCTTGAGAGCAGCCATGTTGGAGACAATGCCACTTAGAAGTATAGCAAGGTAATTGTAACAGACACATAAAGGTGAATTGTGTCATTCTGCGCCACTATACCAGCACTAATTGGAACTGCAAAAAATATGTTTTCCAAATTCCCCTAAATAGATTATTACAGGTAACCATGGGCTGAGCCAGACACTGACATGTTTGACCACTCAAACAAGCAATGTTTGGTAACACTTTACAATAAGGTTCATTAGTTAACATTAGTTAATGTATTTACTAACATGAACTAACCATGAGCAATACATTTGTTACTGCATTTGTTCATCTTTGTTAATGTTAGTTCATGAAAATACAGCTGTTCATTGTTTGTTCATGTTAGTTCACGGTGCATTAACTAATGTTAACAAGATTTTAATCAAGTATTAGTAAATGTTGAAAATAACATTAACAAAGATTAACAAATGCTGTATATGTGCTATTCATTATTAGTTCATATTACCTAATGTAGTTAACTAATGTTAACTAACGAACCTTATTGTAAAGTGTTACCCAATGTTTTAAAGTGGCTCAGTGTTTATAATTTAAGCCAGCATATTTATAGTTGCCTCTGCATTAAACTAACTCACACCCATTTAATTTGTAAATGATAAACTGTTTTAAAGGGGGGTTGACTGCTTTTTTTCTTTGCATGATTGTATTTATGGGGTGCAATATAACATGTATTCGTGGTTTTTCTTTTTTTAAAAGTCTTATTTTTCATAAACTTCACCTTTATTGTTAGCCGCGCTCTCCTCTGTCCCCTGAACGAGCGGTTCACTTCCTGATTCTATGAAAACACTCCTTCCGAAACACGTGGTTAGCTCAGATTGGTTAGTTTGGCCCGGTGTGTTGTGATTGGCTAAACTGTCGCTCACGTTGTCCGGAAGATTAATGCCCATTACCTTTATGGGCGAAACTGGCATGTCATGAGCTCCGGTCCAGATGTAAATACGTGTCGAACTGCAGTATCAGTTTCAGACAGAATCAGACCGAGAAAGCGCGATGAAGAGAGTCAAACAGAACCTCACCACACACGGCTCTTACTAAACGTTTCTGAACTGATAATTTGCTACATTTTTTAACTTTATGCACGTTTGTTTTACACAATAGCATCTGACTGGCAACAATAGCAACTGACTGGCTACTAATGTTATACTCAAACAGCGTTGGCATGTTTACGTTCTCTGATCAAATCGAAAATAACGTCATAAAGCATATATACATGAAAATAAGTTTAAAACATTAGTACTTATAGAAAATTCAGGTCCATAATGTTTGTACGCGTTTGTCGTAGACACAAAATAGCATAACTAGTAGTGGCTAAAGCCAGCACTGGCATTTGAAAAAATAAAACACAAGGCTACGTCTTGAATTATACATGCAAATACATTTAAAATGATTAAGTCTTAGCCTACTTACAGATTGTGGCCCAACACAATCAGAAGTCAGAACTGCTTCATGTTTTAGTAACAGTTTCTTTTTGAATCCGGTGTTGAACTCGCCTCATCCCAAGGCGCCATATTTTGACACTTTTGCAAAAGCGTAAATATCCAACGCACATGGCACCCTTTAGTGCCAAATGAGACGGTTACGTTTTAGGTATGGGGTAGGGGTAGACCACTAGGAGGCACCTTCTGCCCTATTTATTTTTACGTCTCATTTGGCGCTAAAGGGTGCCATGTGCGTTGGATATTTACGCTTTTGCAAAAGTGTCAAAATATGGCGCTTTGGGATGAGAACGGGTTCCATTTTCAGGAACATAATCAAACATAAATTGTATCCATTGTTGAGGAAGAATAGCGTCCATGGGAAGCCCGAACACAGAAGACCTGACAGCTGTGTGAACAACACACTCGTACGAGTCAACGTGCCTCAGAAATATGCGCATTGCGCATGCCATTTTCTGCATATTCTGAGGGAGGAGTTGATGCAAATGTGTGGGTTAGTGACGTACCATAACCTAGCTGTAGTCCCAATTCGAGTCGTTTTTTAGGCAATTATACTTCCTGATTTTTAAAAGACGATATCTCTGCTTACACTGAACTTTTAGCGCTGCAACTTTGCAGATACTGTTCATGCACCAACAGCAACATTACACACTATTTAAAATGAAAAAAGTGAAATCGCAGTCAACCCCCCCTTTACCATTGGAAAATGTACACACTTCACCTATGAACAGGTGCTAACACATTATCTGTCTCACTTTTCAATAACTATCTTTCTGTATTTTAGAGAGTGCCCTTTGTCTTCATCACAACAACAAACACAGAGCAGTCCCATGGCTTCGGAGACTTGTATCCTGCCCTCACAGGCTACTCAGCAACAATATCAGGCTATATCCCTGTCTCAGTCCCTGAGATTTCCTCTAGCTCAGACTGGATCTGAGACCCAGGGACTGTCTTCTTGTGTGGCCCTTTTTGGACAGCCTTTCCCAGGGGAAACGTATGCCATGGTAAGCCATGCCAAGCAGATGCTGGAGATCCTAAAAGAAGAGAACCAAAGCCTTAGACAAGAACTTCACAAGCAAAAGGAGAAGGCCAGCAAACTACAACGGGTACTTGTCGATCTCTGATCAATTTCTCTTATAACTTCACTGGAACGTGGCAGAAATTAAGAATTTCTCAGCTTGATGTGTGACCCTGGACCTCGAAACCAGTCACATGGGTCACAATTTTGAAATTCAGGTTTATACATCATATGGAAGCTGAATAAATAAGCTTTCCATTGATGTATGGTTTGTTAGGAAAGGACAATATTTGTCCGGGTGATGGTGGAAAATCGAAACATTGATAAAATTGCCTTTAACATTGTGCATTTATGTTTGCAATTGTGCTGCATTCACTCACAAAAATAAATGTTTTAGATATTTTACTGTAGGAAATTTACAAAATGTCTTCATGGAACAAGATCTTCACTTACTTACTTACTTTTTGACCCATACAATGTATTGTTGGCTAATGCCACAAATATACCCATGCGACTTGTGTCTGGTTTTGTGGTCCAGGGTCACACTGACAGGAGGACACTGGCATTATTACATTACAGTGCAGCATTAATGGGAGATTGTGCTGTATTTGCAGTTGGAGGTGGAAGTTGTGCAACTGTCAGAAGCACATGAGAGTTTAGTGAAGAGCACATCCAAACGGGATGCTTTGGAAAAACATGAGGAATAAACTAGAGGCAGAGATCAGGCGTCTTCTACGATTTCACAGAGACTTGAGAGGTGAAATAGTGCTCATACTTTGATTAGAACCTGAGTTTCATTCAAAATTGTTGAACTTTGTAATTAACTTTGTTAATCTAGTTTATTTGAGCTGTTCTTGTGTGTCCTGTGACAAATAACATTTTCTAATATGTGTTTTTAAGAGCGTTTGGAAACAGCCAATCATCAGCTAGCCAGTCAGGAGCTGGAGGGACAAGATGACGGACACTTGTATCTTTCACACAGTGAGATTTTACTGCTTTTTGTGCATCATTACACAAACATACTTTTTACATTATTTCTGTTTGGTTGGATTCTTTTTCCCTATAAAATGTATAATC
This sequence comes from Hybognathus amarus, assembly GCA_030378365.1. Lineage (NCBI taxonomy): Eukaryota > Metazoa > Chordata > Actinopteri > Cypriniformes > Leuciscidae > Hybognathus > Hybognathus amarus. Next base: position 644,489 of record JAQIUQ010001268.1, on the reverse strand, counting down.
TAATCAGGTTGTCTAACTGCTCAACCCAAATGAATGCTTGCTTCCTCCCTTAACTTCCTGTTGTGAACTGCTTTAAATTGGAGCAAGAGATACATAGGGAGTGGCTTCTTGACCCTATCAGATATTTGTCACTCATAGCTGTTAGGTCCAGTTTTGGTTTGTGCCTCTACATGGCTAACCTGCTCCAGAGAAGGTTTTATATTGGAAAAGTTACCAAGGTGAATAACACTGTTAAAAATCAATCCATCTTTTGAAAAAAAAAAAAGAGAAAGTTTTTGCTTAAACTTATCTGGGACGCCACTGAAACTGGTTTTGTGTAATAGTCAACTAAAAGAACAACAACTCATCAAGACTCTTCAATTTAACAGGTTAACAAATGTCACAGTTCACCTTTAAGCTGCAGTCAAAGAACAGCAATCTATATGCACGAAAAACACACTAAATAGACCACCAAATACTACTAATTACACACTTAGTACTAAATTACACAGAAATGTTGAAAAAAGAAATCTGAAAGAACTTTATTTTGTTTTGTTTTTCTCTAGGAAGAGAAAGCCTGAAAGATCTAGAGAAATTAGAGATGGAGGCAGCTGATCTCCGTTCAGACAATGAGGATCAGCGACGACACATTGAGATCTTAGAGCAGGCTTTAAATAACGCTCAGAGCAAAGTCGTCAAACTTGAAGAAGAGGTGAGTCTGTACACCCTGAATGAACATACTAAACAAAATCTGAGGGATGAGCAGAGGCCAGTATCTTGCAGCAGTGGTGGGCCGTCAGGGCCAGCAAGGCCTTCTCTGCTGGCCTAAACACTATCAGAATCACTGACTTGCACTTTAATGTATTTTTTCCATGAATGAGCATTACATTATTCCAAATAGTTCTCTTAATTTCATAGCTTTTCTCTTGGTTGCGCTGCTTCCAGTAGTATATGTTTATGTTAGAGCTTGTATCCAATCATATTTCAGCCATCATGCGTTGCCGGGTCAAATAAATCTGCCTGGAGGCCTTCAGGAATCAACAGTGCGGGGCGCCTGTAGTATAAAATGAATGGCAATGAAACCGTTTCTTTAACCAATCAGATAATGTGTCAGATTTAATCAGCCAATCAGATTTCGCTTTGACTGCAGCGGGGCTATCTAGCTGGCATATAATCATGTATGTATTTTCTCGTTCTTTGATTGGATGCGCGCAGACCGCGTACTAAGTGGTAGTATCCGCATCTGTAGCGAACTGCGTAAACTTAATATATATTCCTTAGATGTAATCGTTTTTCAACCCAAAAATGAATGTTTCTTTCCCTGCTCCGACCTCCAGCAGAAATTAATCCCTTATTCAGCCTGAGCTAAACGCAGAATAACAATCTCTTCGGGTAAAAACAGAACTGACTAATGTAAGTTATGAAATGAATGATTTTGAAAGCAAAAGTCCCGCTGATCTCGTCTGATTTCGTTCAAAACTCTGTGTGAGAGCATGGGGAAGCTGTACACACGCCGAACTCACGCGCTCGTTTCCTCCTAACGGTCCTTTCCTGAAGTCACCGCATTAATCCAATAACTGCGGTTGCACAATAAAAACAACAATTATAGAGAGGCTTTGCGCTGATACACTATTAAAAGTTATTAATTCAGGTAGGACAGAAGGCCTAGGTGTGAAATGCACGGCCCGCCACTGCTTTGCAGTATATTAATATAAACATGATCCAGTAGATGAATAACACACACAGGAATAGAATGTCCAAAGCACAGGAATGGAGAGCCAAACAATGTCAAAACAAGAGTCTTTGAATGTACATCAACATAACATGAGACATTACTTCCCCTACTGGGTAGGAGCTTCTTGGCGCAATAAACAAAAAACAATGGTGGGAGGGGATGATAATGATTATTAGTGGGTGGGATGGTGGGCCAGGTCAGGACCCAGAAGAGAACCATGGGAGAATGAATGGAGGAAGAAACCACAGAGGAGCAATCGGAGGAGGAGACCACAAAGAACCCGTAAGAGGAAGAGACCGCAGTGAAGCCATAAGAGGAAAAGACCACAGGGAAGCCAGCAGAGAAAAAGACCACAGGGAGATCAGCAGAAGAAGAGACCACAGGGAAGTCAGCAGAAGAAGAGGCCACAGGGAAGCCAGCAGAGGAAGAGACCACAGGGAAGCCGGAAGAAGTACATAGGGAGCCGTCAGAGGAAGATACCATAGGGACTTCACGCCGTCAGAAGAGAGAGACCACAGGGAAGCCGTCAGAGGAAGAGACCGCAGGGAAGTCAGCAGAAGAAGAGACCACAGGGAAGCCGGAAGAGAAAGAGACCATAGGGACTTCACGCTGTCAGAGGAAGATACCACAGGGACGGCGCCAGAGGAAGAGACCACAGGGAAGTCAGCGGAAGAAGAGACCACAGGGAAGCCAGAAGAGCAAGAGACCACAAGGAAGCCAGCAGAGACCACAGGGAAGCCGGAAGAGGAAAGGTCAATAGGGAAGCCGGAAGAAACAGAAGCAGAGGAGTAAGCTTCTCAGCTCCTCTGTTGCAAGCCGTCAGAGAAAGAGACCATAGGGACTTCACGCCGTCAGAGGAAGAGACCACAGGGCCGCTAGAGGAAAAGACCACAAGGAAGTCAGCAAAGGAAGCGACTACAGGGAAGCCAGCAGAGGCCACAGGGAAGCCGGAAGAGGAAAGGTCAATAGGGAAGCCGGAAGAAACAGAAGCAGAGGACGAGACTACAGGGAAGCCAGCAGAGGAAGAGACCGCAGGGATGCCGTCAGAGGAAAAGACCACAACGAAGTCAGCAAAGGACGAGACCACAGGGAATCCAGAAGAGGAAGAGTCCGTAGGGAAGCCGTCAGAGAAGGAGACCATAGGGACTTCACGCCGTCAGAGGTAGAGACCACAGGGACGCCGCCAGAGGAAGAGGCCACAGGGAAGCCAGCAGAGGAAGAGACCACTGGGAAGCCGGTAGAGGAAGAGTCTGTAGGGAAGCCATCAGAGAAAGAGACCACAGGGACTTCACGTCGTCAGAGGAAGAGACCATAGGGACTTCACCAGAGGAAGAGGCCACAGGGAAGCCAGCAGAGGAAGAGACCATTGGGAAGCCGGTAGAGGAAGAGTCTGTAGGGAAGCCATCAGAGAAAGAGACCACAGGGACTTCACGTCGTCAGAGGAAGAGACCATAGGGACTTCACGCCGTCAGAGGAAGAGAAAACAGGGAAGTCGGCAGAAGAAGAGACCACAGGGAAGCCGTCAGAGGAAGAGACCGCAGGGAAGTCAGCAGAAGAAGAGGCCACAGGGAAGCCGTCAGAGAAAGAGACCATAGGGACTTCACGCCATCAGAGGAAGAGACCACAGGGAAGCTAGCAGAGACCACAGGGAAGCCAGAAGAGGAAGAGACCACAGGGAAGCCAGCGGAGAAAGAGACCACAGGGAAGCTGGCCGAGGAAGAGACCACATGGAAGCCAGTGGAGGAAGAGACCATAGGCAAACCAGCAAAGGAACAGAACACTGGCAGAGGAGCCAGTGGAGGAAGCCTCAGCAGAACCGGTGAAATGGGATGCTCAGAGCTGAAGGGATTACAAACCATGGCACAGCCCTAAGAGGGTCTAACTAGGTTGAAGCCAGGAGATCTTAAGATCTTCACAAATGATCAAGTGCTGAGATGGGATTCATGTCCACAAACATAGTAAATACAAAATAAAACCTTGCCACTGTGATGAGATGTAGTTGATCTGCTTGATCATCCACATTTTCAGAATCTGACTCTGGCCTGAACTGATACGATACAAAAACCAACAACAATTAACTGTGTGTTTTTACAATTGGTTTAGAAGCTGAAGATCACAATAATGGTAAAGGGGTGTTACATTTCCTACACATGCTTGAGGTGTTAGGCCAATTACAGCACACTAGATCAGCTGGCCAATCAGAGCACTCTGGGCTTTTTCGGAAGGAGTCTTTGTAGAAACTGTTACTCAATAGGCATGTTTCAGACAGACTGGAAATATGGGTTCTACAATAATGTACAGTATTTAAAATAAAACATTATATTTAGCATTAAAGCGTGATAACCTATTTTAGGACATCAGTCCCAGTAACAAAAATATGATCTTAAAATAGTGTCATTTAGAAATGGCCAACTAGTCTGTCACAGTGCAAGAAAACCACTCTATGCTGCATATACATTTATCTAGTGAGTGTTACTTGATTTCAAGTGTGGTTTCGGTAACTTACAGAGATTCAGATATGAGTTGTGACTTGTCATTTGAATATTTGAAGTCCAGTCACTGTCTTGCTCCAGTCAGTTTTATTATTCAAATGCTTAACTCTTTACTTGGATATAAAAGCCAGTCTTGATTAGCATTTAGATGGATAAACTCATCTTAGAATTAAACACTTATCGAATCAGATGTGACGAGACCTATTTATCTTAGAATTATTTAGATCTAAGATTTATGGACATGTCATATTTGATTTTACTTCAGACACCGTTGCTATAGTTACTGGGGTATCAACACAAATCCCGCTGTTAAGTCTGACTTCATGTTTCACCGCTTCCTGGTCCAAAGCTTTCTATCAGATCCCAAAAGCAAACAACAAATGTAGCTAATATACACTCACAGTAAGTATGTTTACATGTATTAATTGTCATTCAATCTGAATGAATCCAATCCGATTTCAGTGTGATGATGTGTTGTAATTGAGAATGAATGGGAAAAGTTTTAAATTACTTTTACTGGCCTGTTATACTGTTCACATCATAAATCCTGCATCAAGTAAACAGCTCACCCAATTGAATAGCAATAATTTGTGACATCCAACAATATTAATTGAGACTCTTCTCCTAGACCTAGAGTTTGTGTTATATTATACTAGACAGGCCAGTAGCAGTGGATTACATAAACTTTTATTTATTATCTTAAAAATCTGGTCGCATACATAAATAAAGAAATTATAATAATGTACACTGAGCAGAGAGATAATAAAACACCCAGAAAGCAGTGTCACTCTTCCCAGATAATATCATTATCTCTCTTATTTCTGTCTGTGTGCTGTAGTTGAGTAAAAGCAGAAGTATGTGGAGCGGGTGGAGCGGTTGCAGCAGGCACTAGCGCAGCTCCAGGTGGCATGTGAGAAACGCGAGCAGCTGGAACGACGTCTGTGATACACGCCTGGAGACAGAACTGGAGTCATTGCGAACACAACAGGTCTGTGAATTGAACTGAAACTTCTTCAGCTGAAAATTACAGTACAATGATTGAAACAGATATTGTAAAAATCTTTATAATCTTTATATTGACTTAACTTTGGGGAAAAAACACTTCAAAAAGCCCATCTTCCTCCAAAATTTACTACATAGTATGTCCAGGTCGTGTTCATTTAATTAATTAAATTGAATTTGTTTTCAGTATTAGTAAGGCAAAGTACAGAGAATTAAGATTTTTACATAAATAATATAATAAGACATAAATAAATAATAGTATTGCTACAATATTGTGCAAAACTTAATAGTTTAAGTGTACGCCCATGCATTTCACCTTTTTCACCCAACGTTGGATCTTTGCAATCTTGGAACGTCAAACAAACATTGGATTTAGAGGTCAAACCGACTTTCATTTTCAACCAAAACCCTAACGTCTTGACCGACGCTGTAGCTCTATATCCTGTGCCTGCTGGGGCTACATTCCACTTTCACTATTTATACCCTAACTTCCCACCATCTTGTTGACTCGTTTGTATGTTTTTACTCACATTGCACAGAATGAACACTACCGGCACAAAGCTGTGCAATGAGGGTGAATTGGAATTGCCTTTGATCACTTGGAACCCACTGACTGGAGCTGATTTATTATTTTAGTTTTATTTCTTGTGAATTTCAAACATTATTAAACTGAAGAAAATCTATAAAATTAAACAAGCAAAAAAAAAAAGAAAAGTAAAATAAAAAAATAAATACAATAAACTATTACAGTAAGTAAGAAGCAAAAAAGTATTATGCTGTTAAATGTTCAAAATATCTCCTATATCATACAGTTTTGTGGATAATTCAAGCGAGCGGTTGGCAAAGTTTTTCATTGTATTTTGAATTTTGAAAAGTAGAAGCAAAAATGCCTCTGGCTTGCTCACTGTGGAATTAACCCGGTAAAGTCTGACGTATTAAATAATATTTAATAATGATAATAATTAAAATTTTAAATGGTTATTGAACCTTTAGACAAAATATTTTAATCATATCAATAATTATAATCAACTAAAACTAAGTTGCTTTAAACAGTGGGCCCTATTTTAACAATCTAAGCACATGGTCTAAGGTGCACGGCGCAAGTGCACTTAGGGCGAAGTGCGAATCCACTTGTGCTAGTTTAATGATGGTTAGTGCGTGCGGTGCATGGTCTAAAAGAGTTGTCCCTATTCTCTAATGAGTAATGTGTGTGTTTTGGGCGTAACATGCAATAAACCAATCAGAGTCTCATCTCCCATTCCCTTTAAAACCCAGTTGAAAAACCGAATGCTTCTCCTGAGAGGAAACGGATCTGCTCATGGTCAAGGTTAAAGAGCGCAAACAGATTATCTACAGGACAAAGTTATTTAATTGTGCCATTGACATGGTTTCAGTTGGCCAATGGCTTAGTCTATTTAAGTTTCCTCAAAATAGCAACGAGCCAACAATGCCAACAAACACACCTTGTTTTCAGACCAGCAGGCCATGGGCGCACAAATGCAAATGCAGGATGTGAAAATGATAACTGCGTCGGGCTGACACTAGCAAAATACATTTGCACAGCTTGGTGCTGCATTGCACCGCGTGTGTGATAGGGCCCAGTGAGCGTTCATGCTGAAAAATTACCAACAATATAAAACTTATTTTTATGTTTGGTTAATTAAAATTAGTAAAGAAATCAGCAAAAAATGACATGTACCACATCTTGCTAAAAAAAGCATTTCAATCAGAGGCATTGATCATTTAGAGGCCTTGTGTAATCTGTGTATCAAATAGGATACAGTATCAGTATACAGTAACTAACTATAGGGTTAATATATAATGAAGTGACTTTCAAGCAAGTCCTGTTTAAACAACAGAGGTGGTGACCACAGTCAAGTCAAGTCACATTTATTTATACAGCGCTTTTTACAATACAGATTGTAAGAATATACAGTATATAATTTTATAGTACTAATTCCATCTGAAAGTTGTCTCTATAACAAGATACATACTCTATGTCATCCTTTAAAGACTGCTAATTAAAAAAAAAAAAAAAAAAGAAAACGAAAACTCAGTTCACCTAACCTTTCCACACCCAGTTATTTTCACTTCAGTGTGCAAGTCTTGTTTGGTCCAGTCTGCCTAACCACTCTCAGGTCAGTGTGCTCCTTAAAGGAATGAGTTTACCTTTCATTTACTCTGACCTCATGTTGTTCCAAACCTGTATGTGTTTTTTTCTTCTGTTAAACACCAAAGAAGATATTTTTAAAGAATGTTGGTAATCAATCAGTCGACTGGTAGCCATTGGCTTCAGTAGAAAAACCTGGATGGTCAATAGCTGTTTGGTTACCAAGATGTTTAAAAATCTCTTCCTTTGTGTTCAACAAAAAAAATAAGCTCATACCGGAACAACTTGAGGGTGAGTAAATAAAAAAAATTGGGTGAACATGTGTATGAACCTTTAACATGTGTATGTTGGTGCAAATCTGTTTATGTAATAGTAACATTCACATGCCCAATCATATTATCTGTTTGCCACGGAAGGGAGTTGACAACTGCAACAGACCGGTTAGAGAGTAATTATCCAACCCAACATTACTCATAACCTCTGACTTGTGTGTGTGTGTGTGTGTGTGTGTGATGTGTGTAGCGTGCTGGTGCAGCCGTTCCCCTCTCTGTGCGTGAGTCCAGTGCTCCTGCGCTACTCTGATCTGCTAAGGGAGAGAGAGGAAAGGATTCTGGGATTGGAGGCTGATATGACATGCTGGGAGCAGAAGTACTTCGAAGAGAAGCGCAATGAGACACTTCGCCATGGAGGCCGCAGCTACAGCCTCAGCACAGAGGTCAATACACACACACACACACAGCTTTCTATATAAAGACATAATAAATTAAATTTTTTAATTTTAAAATTTTTATTTGTATCTTCACAGTAAATCATGCCTTCATGTTCAAGTTCACACATGTAGTTCGGTTTGCTTGGCTAGTTTGGTCCGGACCAATGAAAACGTTTTGGTAACGCTTCCTTTTACAGTCCAGTTACCCATGTAAATACTATGTACTTATTTTAGTAACTACAATTACTGGGTAATAACTAGTACTAACCCTGAACCTACCCCTAAACCTACCCCTGTTCCATGTACTTACCTTATATTAGCAGTACTTTCTAGGTAAGTACACTGTAAGTACACTGTAAGAACTGTACTGTAAAAGGAAGCGTTACCACGTTTTGTCCTCTTGGTCCACTTATTATTTACATATGCATTTTTACTCCGAACCTAAAGATAAACCTGAAGGCATAGGAGATATATTTACAACCTGATTGGTCGGCTTTTATTACATATACACTCACCTAATGGATAGGAACACCTGTTCAATTTCGCATTAATGCAATTATCTGAACCAACAAATCACATGGCAGTTGCTTCAATGAATTTAGGGTGTGGTCCTAGTCCTAGTCCAAGACAATCTCCAAACTGAATGTCAGAATGGGAAAGAAAGGTGATTTAAGCAATTTTGAGTGTGGCATGGTTGTTGGTGCCAGACGGGCCGGTCTGAGTATTTCACAATATGCTAAGTTACTGGGATTTTCACGCACAACCATTTCTAGGGTTTACAAAGAATGGTGTGAAAGGGAAAAACATCCAGTATGCGGCAGTCCTGTGGCGAAGATGCCTTGTTGACTGCTGAGAGGTCAGAGGAGAATTGTCCAACTGATTCAAGCTGATAGAAGAGCGACTTTGACTGAAATAACCACTCGTTACAATCGAGGTATGGAGCAAAGCATTTGTGAAGCCACAAACACGCACAACATTGAGGCGAATGGGCTACAACAGCAGAAGACCCGACCGGGTACCACTCATCTCCACTACAAATAGGAAAAAAAAGCAGCAATTTGCAAGAGCTCACTAAAATGGACAGTTGAAGACTGGAAAAAATGTTGCCTGGTCTGATGAGTCTCGATTTCTGGTGAGACATTCAGAATCATTTCATCATTTTTAAATTGGTTTCTTGAACATGACAATGAGTTCACTGTACTAAAATGACCCCACACAGTCACCAGATCTCAACCCAATAGAGCATCTTTGGGATGTGGTGGAACGGGAACTTCGTACTACACTGCTGTGTGCCGGGCTAAATGTGCTTGTTGTATGTGTGATGATATTTTGACCAGCTGACCACTCATGAAGAGCTTAAAAATGTGTGAAGGCAGCAGCAGAGAATCCCTCCATCAGACATACACAGATCTGCTATAAAGGAGACGTGGTTCTGATGCCTTAAATGAACTGTCAATGAACTTAAATGAGCAACATCAAGACTATGATGAGAAAAAAAACAGGTATGCTTGAGCATTTTGTCCTTTAGGGTTCTCGGGGAAGTGAATTGAGAGACCCATCTTTTCAGACGGTCTTGGCCCACTTGTTGGTTACACTTATTCAAATGAACCTCACTAACAGAGCAATCACAACAGGGTTCACTTTAATCAGAATCAAACCTGACAAATGTGAACAAATCCTTAAAGCCCTCCAGGGAAAAAGCCAAAGGTGATCAAATCACTATTAGAAAACCCAAGGGCTCTTTCTTTGCATTATGTTCTCATCATCATATATTCAGTTTTCAATGTATTTCATTTAGTTACTTGTACAGTCTATTCTTTGACCTATAATTCAACACTGAAAACAGATACACGTTGTTCAACACAATCATCGACAAGATCTGGATTTCGTTGGCATGTGCCACTGAGACTTGTGAAATGTGCTGTTTGTTAATATTAAGTGAAGCTGGTAATACTGTTTGTGGAGTTGTTTAATCCTCCTCTGCTGAGATCTTCAGAGATTTAATGTCTTTTCTCTTCAGTTGATTTCATTTAGACTGTGGCTAAGTCAGTTGTAGTTATTGTGTTTCTGCTCTTCTCTTTTTCTGTTCTCTTCTTTCCTTCAGTGATTCTGCTTGTAACAGGCTTATTCAGGCTGAGATGACTCTATATTTAATATACACAGATTTTGTGGATCAGATAAGGTCCAGTTCTGATTTATTTCTTTGCTCTTGGCTGACATGTGCCATTGCTATGGCCTGCTTGTGGCCCAGATCTGGCAAACAGGAGTGAGCCACACAAGGGCCGTCATTCCACACTGCACGTGGGCCTGATCATCTTTCCACGTGTGCCAGATGTGGGCTCGGATCTGGGACATCAAAATGTTGCTATGTGGGTAGTGGCATGCGACATTGGCAATATTGCGGAACATGCTATTTTATGGAATTTGTTGTGGTACCTTTAGTGACTGGAGATGAGCAGATATACTGAAGTAATTGTGACACAAAATCCTGAAATTAAATAGACTAATTGAATGATTTTTAAAAATATATGAATTGTGGAGCAAATGACCTTGTCTAAGTCTTCTGAGATGTTGTCACTCTGTGGCAGGAACTGCTATGTTGTCAACAAGAGCTCCAAGTCACACAACTAAATCTGAGCGTATGATTATGACTAATGAGCAGAACCTGTCTCATTTTTATTTGAACCCAATATGGTTATGGCTAATCTTAAGTCAGGTTTCTGTCAAACAGATCACATCCAATGAGAAGTAATCATTTCAACAATTTGTGACTTAAAAGCAACACTAAGTAAGATTTTTTACCTTAAAAAAATGATTGCAAAATTGTTTCAGTGGTTCATTAAGTCTGTAACAGGGCGAAAGGCACTTCTGGATTCACTTTGCGGTCCTATATCTGCTATAACCACATAACCATATAACCATAAGATTGGCAGATTGGGCCACGTTTCTGTAATTCTAATGATGCATAAGAAAACTACAAATTTGACTTGCTTTACGTCAAGCCTTACAATAGTCATTAGATTTTATTTTCTTCGTTTACTGATGTTGCAATACATTATACTTTCATGAAATCATGCAACATACTCTACCATGTCTGTGGACATCGTTCATTCCAAAGCTGGGGCTGGAAAACAGTAGGCTGCAGTAGGCTAAATTATTTACAACAGCGGTAATGGAGAATTCTGCTTCCAACCTGGAAAAGTTACTTGGTGTTGCTTTAATGAAAGTGAGCTAATGTTTGGAAAACTTTAGCAAACATTTAACTTCCATTTTCTACGTTGACATCACTCTTTTTTTCTTGCCAAGGTAGTTTCAGTGTTTGGTAGTTCATGGCAGATGAATAATAATAATAATTTTATATGATAAAATACCTAAGTGATGTTATTAATGAGACATGGCAGACTGGTCAGTCTGCCTGCTTCCTGACATGGATCCCAGTTACTGAGACAAAATAAGAGCAATCCATGGATGGTTGGGGACTGTCTTCCTTTAACAGGTCAGGTCTACCCAAAATTTGGACAATTATCTATAAAGCCCATATTATTCTGTGGACATCATTTGAACAACCTGCCATTCATTGACGATAACCTACAATGTATTGTTTACGAGCCCCCTTTCTAAAGATAGGTGCAGTTAAGGAGGTAACAAAAATGACAGAGAGAGAGTGAGAGAACTTGGGAGTAAGAATGGGTTTAATTGGATGCATGTTTATGTTGGTACAATACACACATTTTCTCTTTCATTCCTCGCAGACCCATTTAATATATTTTTGCAATACAATCTTGTTTACACTTTCTAAATTTGTGTACATTTATTTTTAATAATGTTAATGAAGAGATTAAAAAGTATTAACTTTTTTTTACAAGTCATCTTATTTTTGAGTTTTGAGAGTTGAGTGTGTTGTGTTTTCAGAGACACGACTATGATCCAGCACTCCCGCAGTGGCAGTTACAGTGACAGCTCACTGTGGTTGTATGAGGATGACAGCAGAAGCCAGAGCAGTTCGGCACTGTCAGGACGTGGAACGAAGGTGAATGCGAATAAACATAATGCTCATGTAAATATGGTCACAGTATAAAACATGTTGCCCAGGCATGTGACTGTGTACAGAAATCTTAAATACAATATATTTATATTTGCCTAAATGTAAAAATTCTATATTAAACACAAAACACTGAACATACTATTAAATTGTTGAGCAAATAATTATTGGCTGCAGATTGAGCAAAGGCTAATCAGCTTGTGGCATGTGTTGATGATGAGATAGCATGCATATTGCATGTAAAGGACCAATCTAGATCTAGATCTCATAACAATAACTTTATGTGTATTGATGAGTACCCCTTCTCAAAGTTAACAAATTCAGCAGTTACTCTTTTACATAGATAACATATTAGGTTCTTTAATGACGTAATGTTTGCCTGATCAGTAACCAAAGAAGCATGTAAATGTTAATCAGGGAAATAACATTTTCTTATCAAAGGGGTAAAATGTTTGTGTTGCAAAAATGAGTACACCCTCCTGAAAGTGACACACACAAAAAATAACTAAATTAAAAAATTCTGCTGCAATGCGTCGCGATGGAGAGAGGGAAGAAAGCTTGTACTAACATTTTTAGCCTAGAACATTTAATATATAGCCCATCGCATACATTATTATTATTGATGCAGTCAAAAACTCTACAACTACTTTGCAACCAGGCCAGAAGCTTTGGCTCAATTTGGCTTGCTTACATTACCTGAATATATAACGGAAATGTTAGTGGGTATGGGAAGGAATGAATTTTATTTTAAATGATTTATTATACTGTATTAATAAGCTTTCTGTTACATTAAGGCTACATGTATTAAAGCAGAGTGGTCTGAGTAATATTTTATATCCTGTCAAAATACATTAATTATTGCCATTGTTTTGTATTTTCAAAGATGCCATTGTTTTTGTATTTTTCAAAGATGTCAGGGAAAAAGCAAAAAGATATTTGTGTAAACACACACCTTAATATTATAATATGCCCATTTGTTCACAATGTCCCACCACACAATATATCATTATACCATTTCGACTAGACACATTCAAAATGCAAAAAGATTTGCTTTTCCAAACTGTTTGGAGCAATTTGTTATATTTTGTAGCCTCACTTCGTCATACTCATATTCAATGGAGAATATGAGTCTAGAGACCGCTCGGTTGGGCTTTGATTATGAGGCGTGTCTTTACCGAACCAGAAAGAAAAACCCCTGCACTCAATTGGATAGTCGGTAGACCTACAACCAATCAGAGCAACGCAGTAAGTCAACTCCTTTGCATAGCGCAGTTTTCAACTACAGAACTTACTTATTTTAGAAGTTGAATAATGAGTGTTGCTTCTTTTACTTACTCCTCCATGAGTGCGACCAAAGGAGAAACCACAATGACCACAGGCATTTCATTACGTCCCATCTTCTTAGCGACCGTCAGCAGCCATCTGATAAGTTACACTTTTCCCTGAATCATGTTGGAAGGACACCAGAAATATCTTTCCGAATCGACAAATGCCTTGATTGCAGTTCTCTGTTCGTCTATTAAAATTAATGCGCTGTCAATTTATTTTACAACAGACGCGACAGCGGAATCTATAGAAGGCCAGTTAAGCGCTCTTGATAACGGGAATAATGTACGTCCTGGCAGATCATCTGTCCATCATCCTTTAAAGCCCGCCCTGGCAATTTGATTGGCCCGAATGTTTCTTGTCTGATCATAAATTACTCCTCAATGGATCGAGTCCAGACTGAACTTCCCGACCAAAAAATATTGTGGGCGGAGTTCGGGGCTGGCAATCCAGGCTAATATTTTTGTATTTTTTTTATATTTTAATAAATATAAAATTAAAGAGTAAGCTATATTTGATGTGATGAATTGCTTTGTCATTTATGGATTTACCAAATTGTTATAATTTCAATTTGTGCTGATTAATTATGAACAATGGCTAAAATTAGGGGCAGGGCTTAATTTTGGCTCCTCCCCTAACCGCATGTGATCTCACTCCAAGCTTTTGCTTAAACTTGAGAACCCTGCCTTAAAGGCACTTTCTTTTGGTCAACATGGAAAGTGTCAGCGGTTACCGCATAGAGTGGCACTACATTTCCCAGAATCCTCGTCACCAATCACCTGCACCTGTTTCCAATCCGCACTCATTGTCTCAGCCAGCATAAAAACTCCTGCTTCACAGTCATTCCCCGTCAAGCCTCCAACAGGAAGAGACCAACAACCGTTCTCTCTGCTTCCTTCCCGAATCATCATCTGCCTAGAACGTAAAGTATACTCACCTGGAATCTACTAACCTGTGTGTTCCTGTTCCGATGTTCCCAGAATCCGCTCCTCGGTTCCTGTTTCCTGAGTCCTGGATCCAGTGTTGAGTCCCGTTCTCCTCCGGACTATCTGAAAAGAGAAACAAGCGAGTATTACTGAACTGGTTAATTCGCCCTTGAAAGCACCAAAAGGAATCTACTCACGTGGAGTTCTCTCTGGGTCTCGTCTACCCACCGACGATCTAGAAGAGGGAAGACGGAGAGTCAGTGAAAGTATCCACAGTCACGAAATTCCTTATCAAGAGGATTCACTCACCTGGAAAACTCCTGCCATGAATCCTCTTCACAAGCACCATTGAGCACCTGAAAACCTGAACTCTTACCTGTTCTTTTAAATAAAGAAAAGTGTATATTCATCACTTACCTCTGTGTTCGTGTCTGAATCCTGACAGAAGGCTTGACCCACAACAGAAAGAGGTGAAGAGAGTGAGTTCCAGACAATCACCAGCCACGATGAATCCAGAGGTTGCTCTCCTTTGCCTACGTCAAGGTAACAGATCAGTTGAGGAATATGCTTTTGAATTTCTGGAAATCTCCTCCCAAGTGGACTTTAATGACGTAGCATTAAAAGACATTTTTCGTCATGGCTTAAGTGAACCGTTGGGATATAAATTGCCTGGGGGTAAAAGTCATTTTTCCCTAGAGAAATACATCGATTATGCCCTTTTGTCAAGTGGTTCAAGAATTACTGTGAGTTTTACGGATGAGGAACATCGCGAACCCACAGTATCCTCTCAGCCAGAGTCCACTGATCATGATCCAGAGCCCGTTGATCCTGAGCCAGAGCCCGCTGATCCTGCGCCAGAGCCCGCTGATCCTGCGCCAGAGCCCGCTGATCCTGCGCCAGAGCCCGCTGATCCTGCGCCAGAGCCCGCTGATCCTGCGCCAGAGCCCGCTGATCCTGCGCCAGAGCCCGCTGATCCTGCGCCAGAGCCCGCATGATCCTGCGCCAGAGCCCGCATGATCCTGCGCCAGAGCCCGCTGATTCTGCTCCAGAGCCCGCGACCTGAGCCAGAGCCTGAGCCCGTTGCCTGCCCGCCAGAGCCTGAGCCCGTTACCTGCCCGCCAGAGACGAAGCCCGTTGCCTGCCCGCCAGAGCCGGAGCCTGAGTCTGCTGTCCTTGAATTCATGTTTGCTTCTGTTCCCGTTCCAGAGCCGTTGGCTGTTCCCGTTCCTGAAACGATGTCTGTTCCCGTGCCTGAGCCGGTCCCTTTCCCCAAGAAAATTTTGGGGGGGGGGTTATATGCCTTCGCCATGGCCGGCCAAAGACCCACGGAGGCCGGGAAAATGCCACCGCGGCCGCCTGAAGGGTCTTCACCGCCGTGGCTGCCTGAGGGGTGAATACCCTCAGGCAGCCACGGCGGTGAAGACCTACTTCACGTGGAGTTGTTCCCAGGAATCTACTCACGTGGAGTTCTCTCTGGGTCTCGTCTACCCACCGACGATCTCAGAAGAGGGAAGACGGAGAGTCAGTGAAAGTATCCACAGTCACGAAATTCCTTATCAAGAGGATTCACTCACCTGGAAAACTCCTGCCATGAATCCTCTTCACAAGCACCATTGAGCACCTGAAAACCTGAACTCTCACCTGTTCTTTTAAATAAAGAAAAGTGTATATTCATCACTTACCTCTGTGTTCGTGTCTGAATCCTGACAGAAGGCTTGACCCACAACAGAAAGAGGTGAAGAGAGTGAGTTCCAGACAATCACCAGCCACAATGAATCCAGAGGTTGCTCTCCTTTGCCTACGATCAAGGTGACAGATCAGTTGAGGAATATGCTTTTGAATTTCTGGAAAGAACCCACGGCGGTGAATACCGCCGTGGCCGCCTGAGGGTTCTTCACCACTGTGGCCTCCTGAAGGGTCTTCACCGCCGTGGCCGCCTGAGGGATCTTCACCACCGTGGCCGCCTGAAGGGTCTACACAGCCCCAGCCTACTTTGCCCTGTCCACGTCCTGCTCCGCCTTGGCCACGTCCTCAGTCAGCTCCACCCTGGACGCCCGAGGGTCCCACAGTTCCGCCCTGGACGCCCGAGGTCCCACAGCTCCGCCCTGGACGCCCGGGGTCCCAGCAGCTCCGCCCTGGACGCCCGAGGGTCCCACAGCTCCGCCCTGGACGCCCGAGGGTCCCACAGCTCCGCCCTGGACGCCCGAGGGTCCCACAGCTCCGCCCTGGACGCCCGAGGGTCCCAGCAGCTCCGCCCTGGACGCCCGAGGGTCCCACAGCTCCGCCCTGGAAGCCCAAGGGGTCCTCACCATCATGGACACCCGAGGGTTCGACAGTTCTGCCCTGGCCACGCCCACAGCCTGCTCCGCCCTGGTCACGTCCACAGCCTGCTCCGCCCTGGTCACGTCCACAGCCTGCTCCGCCCTGACCACGCCCACAGCCTGCTCCGCCCTGGTCACGTCCGCGGCCTGCTCCGCCCTGGCCACGTCCACAGCCATGTCCACCTGCAGTTCCCCGAGTTCACCAGCTCCGCCCTGGAGGCTTCCTGTTCCTGCGTCACCATGCCCACGTCAGCCTCCAGGTCGCCCACCCACCCACCCCTTCTGGATGTTACTACGGCGCGAGGTCGCGCCTGCGGAGAGGGGGGGGGGTACTGTCACGGTTACCGCATAGAGTGGCACTACATTTCCCAGAATCCTCGTCACCAATCACCTGCACCTGTTTCCAATCCGCACTCATTGTCTCAGCCAGCATAAAAACTCCTGCTTCACAGTCATTCCCCGTCAAGCCTCCAACAGGAAGAGACCAACAACCGTTCTCTCTGCTTCCTTCCCGAATCATCATCTGCCTAGAACGTAAAGTATACTCACCTGGAATCTACTAACCTGTGTGTTCCTGTTCCGATGTTCCCAGAATCCGCTCTCTCGGTTCCTGTTTCCTGAGTCCTGGATCCAGTGTTGAGTCCCGTTCTCCTCCGGATGATCTAAAAAGAGAAGCAAGCGAGTATTACTGAACTGGTTAATTCGCCCTTGAAATCACCAAAAGGAATCTACTCACGTGGAGTTCTCTGGGTCTTGTCTACCCACCGATCGATCTCAGAAGAGGGAAGACGGAGAGTCAGTGCAAAGTATCCACAGTCACGAAATTCCTTATCAAGAGGATTCACTCACCTGGAAAACTCCTGCCATGAATCCTCTTCACAAGCACCATTGAGCACCTGAAAACCTGAACTCTTACCTGTTCTTTTAAATAAAGAAAAGTGTATATTCATCACTTACCTCTGTGTTCGCGTCTGAATCCTGACAGAAAGAGCTACAGCATTATCCGCTTTCCAATTCGGAGGGACTTTTGCAGTTCCTAGAACTTAACGTTCCTATAACCCTTTTTTCTCGTGTTTTAAATTGGGATTTTTTTAGTTCCTCAGACCGCAGTTTCTGTAACTTTCAGTACCTAGTCAGAGCGAGAACTTTTTTAGTTTCCTTTTCCCTAGGTTTGTACGTTGATTGGTTCAACTCATTAGTCATGCCCACTGTCATCACGGAATTTGTCTATTGAGAATGAGGAGTCACGTGCCAATTTGGGCGGGGTCTGAAGCCCGTCGGCCATGATGGTTGGAGACGCTATCGGTTACCAGGGGCAACGCCTTTAGAACCCATGTTAGAACCCCAGAGACGCGACTAAACATTCCCAGAGCTCTCTTAATTTTCGTGCATTTATTATTTTTGCACATTTATTATTTTGGCAGGACAGAGACGGATTGTAAGAATATGAGAAAAAATGGAAGAAAGAAGCAACTGCAAAAAGATAAGGTGAGAGAAAGGGACCTTACAGGAACAAATTCACACTGAAGCGCAAAACAGCTTTATTTGGAGAAGCAGCATCAAAATATTTGTTCTTTTGCACTAATAACAGTATTATTATTCATTATTATTATTACTTATGTTGTCCATAAACTGATGTTTTCCAAATATACATATATTTCAGTTTCTCATAAATATTGTTAAGCCATATCAAGTTTTTTCAAACATTTATTTCAAAGAAATAAAGAAAGTAATGCAAGGCACTCAAATGAACACTTTTGCTTTGTTAAGGCACAGCAACAGTGAAAATCGATACTAAAGGCATCAGCCAACCATGCAATCCAGCGTCTCCTTGTCACAATGACTCTCCCTGATGCTGTGTCCATTTCTGAACGACATATAATACCATTGTAATACCGAGCTAAAAACAAACGTAAACAATACTTGTTTTGCCGTGGGAATCCAACCAACATGGCGGAGAGGGGAGGGGCTCTGTACAATGACGTCAACTCCTCATTCTCAATATGGGGAGGCTGCAGACCTGGAGTCGACAGTTCTACACCCCTGGCAGTTTTACGCCCGACAGTTCTCAGCCCCTGTTATTCCTGATGTGTCCAGTAGGGGGAGAAGGATATACGGCAAAAGAACATAAAAAGACGCTGGGAAACAAACACATTAAGAACTCGTCTGACTTTTACTAATTTTAGGTATTTGTTTATTTAAATTTGAACGTTATAGACAGTGGAAGTTATATGCACTAAGGATTAAAACAGATGTCTTGGGCTTCACTCTTCATCTCAGCCTACAGAACATTTGCTTTTGTAAATTTAAAAAATATTATAGTTGGATCAGATGGACAAAGTAATGATATTTGAACTACTGTAGAATTAATTGTTTTTTGTTTTTAAACTGTTTTATATACAGGAAACTGACTGATAAATGTTGTTGTAAATTTATATAAAGTTACATTTAGGTATTAACCATATTTAGCCCATTAGACATTCAGTACTGTGTAATCCAAATTGATCCTTAATGAAATATCTGCTTTACTATCCACAATTGGTCATCATACAGCTACAGAGCAAGTTCCTACATAACATTACAATGAAGACAAACACAATTTAACCCTTTCTATAAATTTACAAGGGCCATTTAAAAGAAAGAGACAATATTCTTTGTTCACAAAAAAGGTTATTTATTTACACCATGTATAGGATGACTCCTGTAGTTGACTCTCCTATGGCTTGCCACTCTTCTTAAGTTTTTTTTTTTATCATCATGTGAAGTGGTTGATGTCATGGTTGAACAATTTTGGTGAATTCAAAGATGGGTGTTCATAGAAGTTAAGAGATAGAGATTTAAATTTTCTTAAGTAGCACACACCTTAAAGGTATAGTTCACTGTAAAGGTATAGTTCACTTTGAGATGAATTTTTGATATGTTTTAGCTTACCTCAAGGACATCCAAGATGTTGGTGTCTTTTTTTCCACAGTATTTTTTTAATTTTGACATTTTTCAGGTCAAACCGTTCTTGTCTGTCAGTCATATAATGGAGGTTTATGGGGTCAACCTCAGAGCATGCACAGAGAAGTGCAAATTAAACATGATTTTAATGACTCGTAAATGTAAGAACACATTGATGGCACAAGACACAAAACGAGCGGTTCTCAATATGTGTATCAATGCAGACGATTCGTAAGACAGAATTGGCCCTTGCCCTCAGGGTACTTGGATGTGACTGTGGTTACACGAGGTAAAACCAATATGAATACTGTTCAGTTTTCTCACACAAACCACTCGTTTTGTGTCTCTAGGCCATCAATGTGTACTTACATTTTACGAAGTCATTAAATCATGTTTAATTGCACTTCTCTGTGCATACTCTTTGAGGTGGTACACCTGCAATATATGACTGACAAACAATAACGCTTTGACCTAAAAATATCAAAATTGAAAATATTGTGACTGTGGAAACAAAGAAACCTTACATCTTGGATGCCTCTGAGGTAAGCTAAAACATAAAAAGTATTTCAAAGTGAACTCTCCCTTTAATGAGATTCAGGTTAAAATAACTAAAGACAGATAAAACACTCATTAAGTCCACATACATTTTTAGTCCAAATCAGGTAAGCTATTTTAAGAAAACTGTATGTTATACATTAGAAAATTAGATCATCTCATTTATAAGAAACAACTTAAACCAAAATCTACATTTAAACCATATGGGACCATAGAGGTTTTAATGTGGCTTTATAATGTTTGTATGTATTAAATGACAAAATATTAGAGTGAGTGCAGTTTGAATCTATTAGATTTGCATTCAAATACATACATACATACATACATACATACATTACATACATACAATACATACATACATGCCTATTATCATAATGTGTTTGTGTACACATCATAAACTTGTAATTAATTTTTTAATTAATCCCATTATCCACTCGAATGTTGCTCCAGAAACCACGTAGAGATAGGCTATGTTTAAATGCAAAGAAGTTAACAGGGTTTTACAAGAAGATGCCATGTCACACAAGGTAAAGACAGAACAAGATAAAAATTAAATGAATTTTAAAAGTGAGTGAGACAGAGCAGGTAAAGAGTAGAGATTAGGGCAGCTTTAAAACCTATAGGTGGGTAATTTTGCCAAAAGTAGACATCTTTTATTTCTCTTCAAAATAATGAACTTTTATTAAATTATAGACCCATCTTTTGAATTGAAATACGAATCTTAGCAAATCGTTTATAAATAATTAATATTGCATCATTACAATACAATCAACAACAATAACTTTAGCAGATTATTTAAAATACCTCAATTCGTGTTGCTTCAAGAAGGTCTGTATTGAATAAAGGTTGCAGTTCCATTAGAATTCCACTGGAGGTGATCGCGGGCGAGAGCAGAATGAATGGGAGTCTATGGGGCTGAACGGCTAAATATGTCTCTTTCACCTGCTTGTCGTTAAATTAACATAGATTTTATTGTTGATTCTGCAAGTTCAATATAGATTATAGGCCAAAAGTCGAATGAACGAGTACTTATGTCCTTTTGATTTCTTACAGGTTTGGCCGTTGTTGGCTGGAACACGCTAGCATTCTGCTATTGTGTGACGTCATCACATTTTGAACGGATTTTTAGAACAGATAAGTGAACTTAAAAATGCAATTTTCAGCTGAGTGTATTATCTTAGCCCTCCCTTTTGAATGCAACTTTCAAATTACTTGACAAGAAATTGCATCCTGAGAAAAGTTGATTTCTGTGGGTGAAACCCCATTGACTCCCATTCATTCTGCACTCAACCTGCGAGTGCCCCCGCATGGACAGAGACGTGTTACTGCAGCCAGTCCAGAACCTGGAAGTAACCAGCCAGTGCCAATTCTCTTCAATTAGACATTCTCTGATTCTCTACATTAGTTACTTTACTAATGTAGTCTCCTCCTACTGGACGCATCAGGAACAACAGGGGCGTGAAAACTGTCAGGTGCGTGAAACTGTCAGGGACATAAAACTGCCGGCTCCAGGTCTGCAGCCTCCCCCTACTCGAATTTGTAGCGCCCTGTCTGCCATACGCTGTGTGTTTCGCAAAACATTACAATGAGGATTAAGACAAACATAACGCATTCAACCAGCTAATTGCTAATGCTAGCTAAACTTACCCGTCATTTTGTTTGCCTCCTGCGCTCTGCTCTTTTATCTTCTTCCATCATATTACTTAATATCATATTACGCTGGAGCCTTCGTCTTCTGTGTTTCTCTGTACAGAACTCAAGCATAATCTTTAAACGCCGCTGTTCGTTCTCCGTTATTAACTCTTTCCCGCCAGCGTTTTAAAAAAAAGTTGCCAGCTACGCAAAGGTTTTTGACGATTTTCGCTAAAACTTAATGCCCCGCTGAATATTTTCTTCCATGAATATATGAAGATGCTATATAGCAAAATAAAAATCTGAGCCTCTGCTTTAAGGCAAAAAAACTTATTATTTTATGTTCATTTGTTCTTTTTTATTGCCACTTGAACGGAGGTAGGTTTTGTCAAAAACACAACATTTTGGATAAAAAAGGCATTTTTATCAAACAAGTGCATTTTCAAGCAGAATACATTCAGATGTTGTTTCCTTCATATATAAAACTTTCCACAATAAATTAAAAACATAAATAAATGTAAAAAATATAAAACTTAGGCACTGTAATTTGCTTTTGAGTGGTAGCCTACAAGCAGTAACATTTCCCAGGATGTAAGGGGACACCACAACTTTTGCCTCTGCCTCTCTGTGTTCTACCTGTGAATAATGATATGAATAATTGGAATTACTTTCAATAAACAGACCTAGACACACACACATATAAATACATTTTACAATGTGGTAAATGTGCACAAAGAGAGAAATAATTTGACAATTACACGCTCATATTTCCACCTGAATACCACCTAAAACACGGATACTCAAAAATTCTGTGTTTGGCGGGATGTGTTTTTCATAAAAGCCGGGTAAATTCCTAACCTGACTCCGCCAGATGGATTTGCTCCGCATATCCATCTGGAAACCTTCCGTTGAAGAAGTTTTGGTAAGGGCGAAAATACTGGTTAGCTGATTGGCCTATGTTGGTGATAGACGGGCCAAATCAACCAATCAGATCAACGAAGCACATGACGTACTAACTTGCTGCTGCAGGTAAAGGCTCGTTAGCTCAGCAAAGCAACATGTCGGCAAAGGATATTTGCCGTTTATGTAACTACAATTTGCGAATAAAAGGCACCATTTCAGCTGCCCGGTCCATATTTCACAAGAAGGATGCAAGAGAAAAAAGCATTAGCGAGCGGCTAAAAGAATTAGGACTACCGCTGTCTGAAAATGTTTCTAGATCGCGTTGCTTCCGCTTGATTGCGTCACACCTCAACCCGCCTCAAAGCCAACGCTGATTGGACGTTCGTTTGGTGAACTGCTCCCAAATTTTCTTTAACGGAAAGTATCCAGACTGATCTGCGAGTGAAACCTTGAAAGGTTTTTCAAAAATTCCATGTTTGGTGGGGAAAGAGTTAAGGTCCCGGCAAGGCAGAACAGGAACATTGCAATAGCCACCTCCATGCTGGTTTGTTGTTGTTGTATGTGGCCGCGCTACTTCTAGTGATGATGACGCTATAAAGACCGTTGCCGTGCTTGCGTAACCCCTCCTACCAGTTCCTATGGCCACTTGGCCAGTGCGAACGCAAGCAGCAAAACTGAGTTTGGGGAGAGTAGTTCTTAGAACTGTTTAGAAGTGGACAGTTCTTATAACTAAGTTCCTGTAACTACTTGGTTCGGAAAGCGGCTATTGTTTCCGACAACACAGGGGCTATATAGCCCCAGTGTTATATAGCCCCTAAAAAGTACCCAATAACTTTAAGTAGGAATTCCTCTGTATGTGACAGGATGAAGGACTTGCATGCTCAGTTGCTGGAGAAAGATGCCATGATTCAAGTTCTACAACAGCGTTCCCGGAGAGATTCCGCTCCTCTGCGTCCTGCCCGCTCTGTGCCCTCCATTTCCATAGCAAGTGGACTTCACACACGCCAGACATCACAGGCTGACCACAGAGACCAGCACAGCTGGAAAGGCAGTACAAGTGAGTATACTGTACTGTAAAAATATACAACAACACACAAATACAGTTACACTCTGTTACAGTCTGATTACAGTCCCATGCCTCATTTTTCACAAAACATACAGTATGAGTGAATGACTGTAACTTTGTATGTGTGTTATATTACACAGGCAGCCTTTGCCTCTACCACAGATTTCTTTGCTGACCACTTTCTACCAGTTTTTAACACAGGTCCTGCCTCCCTTGCACATTTGTTGTGTGACTCTACTAAGGTAACTTAACTCCCAGCATGGAACTCCCAACCATTTCCTGTGCAGCTCTTCAAATTGGGGATATCGTGGGACAGGTAGAGCAAGGAAGTTTTGGGCTCAATTTAACTCCTCCTAAATGGCACAAGGCAGGCCCAGCTCAAAGGAGGAAGCTGGTTGTCAATGAGGTGCAAAAGCAGGAGGAGAGGATGAGGTGTATAAAGGCCATTTCCCAGGCCAAGCAGGGAGGGTGGATGAGATGGGAGAGTGTGGAACAACGCAAGATGGGCTGGCAAGACCTTTGGTCAATGGAAGAGAGTAGGATCAGTTTCCTTATCAGGTCAACATATGATGTTCTCCCATCAACACAGAACCTAAACCTATGGATAGGAGAGGATCCCTCTAGTCCTTTGTGTTCATTACCTGCCACATTAAGGCACATTTTGACAGGATGAAAGGTGGCTCTTAGCCAAGGTCAGTTTACTTGGCGCCCTGACCAAGTACTGTAATGTTTGGCCAAAACATTACACAGAAGACAATATTCCTCCATCCAGGTGAGCAACCACCAAGAAAAGGCGTTAAAACCAATTCTCGCCCAGTACAACTGGAAGCTGCTAGGGACTGGAAAATGCTGGCTGATCTTGATCAACGGCTTATTTTTCCACCACTAACCTACGTCCAGATATTGTTTTGTGTTTGGATCAGCATGCATTGTTCAACTGATAGAGTTAACAGTGCCATAGGAGGATGCGGTAGATGAGGCATATGAGAGGAAGAAACTGCGGTATGCTCATCTGGCCACTGAAGCAGAACAGCGAGGATGGAGAGTCCAGGTTTATCCAGTGGAAGTGGGTTGTCGAAGATTTGTGGCACACTACAGAGATGTCCGATTCAGTGGCTAAGAGTTGCGTCGCACAGTAAAGAACTTATCTGAAGCAGCAGAAAGGAGCCGGTAACTGGCTGTAGTTGAAGAGCCTTAGTCAGACGGACTGGTGCGTATGGTTTGGTTGTGGAGAGATTGTGAGATTGTGGTTAGGTCACATGAACTATGGAGCAGCAGGAGGGATGTAAAGGTCAGTAAGCTGGGCTGTGTTGAGTGGGGGACGAAGGATGCCAGAGTCACTGTTGAGCCCTTCTGAGATGTCGTGGGCTAGTCGACGAAACACTGAGGACTGAAGCTCCCACTTGAAGACCCTGAGAGATGTCTCACCCTACTCAGCTCAGTCCAGACGGTTATGGACGGTTGCTGGTCCACTGGGGAGACCACACTGTAGTTCAATAAATGCATGATGGGAGCCATGAATGAGTTTTGATTGGTGGCACCCAGAATGCACTGCGAACATGCTTTATTAATGTCACAATTGTTGAGATTCACAGGCTGATTATTGATGTCAGTGTGTCTAAAATAAAATACAATTTCAAAGTCTTTCCGATTTGGAACAGCTTATTTATGGATATTATGAGATAATATTGAAAACTATTTACTGTAGAATCACTGTCTGATTGTAATCAACAGACTGTAATCTCTCTAATTTAAGTTTTGTGATTCAGATCAAATTATGATTGTCAAAACATAACCAACACCATCTGATCAACTTTTCTCTTACTTTCATCTGGCAGTTACAACTTAGATAAGTAGCCCAATAATAGCTATTGGGTACATTAGAGTAGATTTGCACCTTGGGGGACAAAAATGGACTACAGTACTTACACTCACGGTTTTCTACAGAGCAGATATTAACTGAAATTAATAACTTTTATAAAACAAAAATGAAACATCACTGAACTTACTTAACCTGGACTGTGATGCTATTTTCTTCTGGAAACACAACTTTGTTTGCATTATTTTCCTGTTATCTCTCTGTAAAGCTGCTTTGAAACAATCTGTATTGTAAAAAGCACCATATAAATAAATGTGACTATAGCACTCATCACTATAATGTGACCTGTGTTGCTAGACGTTTCACTAAATGGTTTGTGTTCTTGTTTGCAACTGTATTTTGAGGAAGGGACCAAGTAGAGCACATCCTTCCCCCTCTGCCATCTCTTTCAGTCTCTCCATTCTCTGCCTGACTCCTCTCTTCATCTCCTTCCTCCATCATTCTCCTCTCTACCTTTCCTCTTTCTTCCCTTCTTGGCCTCTGCAAGTTCAAACACATCATTAATAACCTCATCCTCCCTGTGTTCCCCGCTCCTTCTCCCTCCCTCTTCCTCCTTCCATCGTTACCCTTGTCCTCATCTGCTCTCCTCCTCTGCCTCCTCTATCCTCTACCTCCCCTACTCACTCTCTCTGTCCCTTCATTCTAAATCAGTCAGCAGAGACAGCAGCTGTCAAACAGGACTCACAGTCCAAAGACCTTTAGCGCTCGGAACCTCAACAAGGCAAGGAGAAGAGAGGTGAGACAGCCAGAAAGTGACAATGTAGCTTCGGCCACTTTATTTAGGTACACCTGTTCAACTGCTCATTAATGCAAATATATAATCAGCCATTTATTATCAGCAACTTGCATTGCATGTTCAAGATGATCTGCTAAAGTTCCGAACTGAGCGTCAGAATGGGAAAGAAAGTTGATTTAAAGGGGTGATGAACTGAGAAATCAAATTTCCCTTGAGCTTTTGACATTTAAGAGGTCATCATATCTATAAAGAATATCCTGTTTCAGAACTAAATAACGTCCCTATTGACACCAGGCTCAGCAAACGACTTGTTTTTCAGAAGTGGGGAACTATGATGACAAAGAGATTAAACACCACCATGCAGAAGATCAAGCCTACCTGGGCGAACATGTGGGCGAATCATTCTGGTTGCCATTTTACAACATTGGAAGTTTTCAAAACAATTTTTCCTACTGTGCATTGACGAAGTGAGTTGAAACTCATTATAATATGCAAAACTGCTATCCACTCACAGCAGTGGACATTTACTTTCCAAGTCTTCAATGTGAGACACCCATAAAAGCTAGGCTCAAAATTAGGGTAGAAAATAGCCTATTACTATTTTCTAAAAGCCTATCTTAGCCCATCATAAGATGATACAGTGTATCATCTTATGATGGGCTCTTCCAGCAGGAATAAACAGGTCCTGTCACAAAGGATCAGATCATCTCAAACTGGTTTTTTGAACATGATCTGTGCTGAAACTGACTTCAGTCACCAGATCTCAATTCAATAGAGCAGCTTTGGGATGAGGAGGAACAGGAGATTCACATCAAGGATGTGGAGATGACAAATCTGCAGCAGCTGCGCAATGATATCAAGTCAATATGGACCAAAATCTCAGAGGAATATTTCCAGCACCTTACTGAATCACTTCCATGAAGTAATTGAGGCAGTTCTGAAGGCAAAATGGGCTCCAATCCTGAACTAAGCAAGGTGTACCTATTAAAGTGAACTGTGAGTGTAAATGTGTAGAGTGTTCCTTGACAAGTCACAATGAAATCAAAATTGACTTTATTGAATCATCCAGTGTTTATTTTAAATTAGTTATCCTTGCACATTATTATAAAAAAAACATGCCCTTGTAATCTTTAAATCAAAAACATTACAGTTTTTTACAATCGCTTGGACACATTTCACAATACTTGTCACTCTTTCTACACTCTTCACACAGTGATCACAGCAGCAGTCTAGGAGAGCTAAACTGAGGGTCATTTATCATGGTCTTTTGCTGAGGGCTGGACAATCCAAGGTTGTCCAGTGGCCAGATGAGTTTCACTCTCTCCTTCCCAGAAACCTGTCACTCACATGATTCAATTATCCATTTAATTTGTAATAGACAAGAAAAGTCGGTTGCATTTTCCATTTTTGTGGCAATTCAACATAAAGTAGCAGGTCTTAATGAGGGCCAGTTGGGTTAATAAAATGGATATCTTGATGTAATCGCACATGATGCTGTGAGTGACACATTGACCTGCACATTTTCCCATAAAAATACTGAAAAACAATGACTAAATGATTCTTTAGACAAAATACGCTAGAATCGAATACTAGTAATAATGCTAGTATCTAATGAAATAATGCTAGAAAAATTTTATCACTGAAAAAAAGGTTTGACAAAAAAGTAATTGAACCCTGTGTTTATGTGCAGAATGTCCACCCAGACAGGCTAAAGGGCTAGAAGGTCGAGCGGCGCTGAGGAGAGGACAGAAGATGCCCCTGCCTGACCTAGATCTGCTGGAGATCCTTATATGAAACAACAACCCTGCAAATATCATTCCTACAGACAGGACAGCACTTCTGAGAGAGGCAAGAGGGAGTGAGGGAGACAGAAAAAAGGAAGGGTGGCAACATAAAGAGATGATGTAATAGAACACAAACAGACAGACAGAAATGAGATGTTAAGAAAACAAAGGAAAGCACAAAGTAAAAGCTGGAATTCAATATTGTGCCTCCAAAACACTGAATTTGATGGTTGATTCCTGAATTCTATTTTCTGTCCATTTTTCACCCTGAAACAATTGAGGAGTAAGGCATTTGCCCCAGCCTGTTTACTTGCATACTCAATGTCTTAAGTTCTCGTCTGTCTTAGTTTATCAGCTGCCGCATAAGTTCCACAGAGCTGTTTATATAATTCAGAGAAATATTTTGTGTGATTTTTTTTTTGGAATTGTTATGTGTAAAACTAAATGATTGAATGCTGTTGATCTCTTTTTAGTTTTGTGGCAAATAAGCTTAAATTAAATTAATTTTACAGCAATAACTGCTGTTTTGCATTATGTGTGTTTTAATTGCCTGAAAAAAAAACTTTATTTAATTGAGTAAAACTGTTGTTTGGCTGGGAATATTTTAGACTGCTACTTGCACTGCTACAATGCTAAATGGTGAAGTTGTCAAGGGTCAATAACTACTGTATAATGTTTTGCGTCCAAAGACAATTGCATGATTGATTGACTGTTTTCTCTAGTCACATTAGTTTTACCACTGTCTTACCAATTTCTAATTTAATAATTTGTTGTGGTTTCCATTATCCAAATCTTTTATCATTTTATTATTTTAATATCTTTGGCAATCAAAGTAAAAAAATAAAATCACAGTGTTCTGTATTAAAGATTTGTTTTAATTATATATTTTACAAAATCACAGTACATACACACACCTCATTATTTTTATACCACATTCTCTAAGGAAAAACTCCAACAAAAACTTTACACAGAGCTTTTAAAACCAACATATTTAGTGTAAAATTGCTCACAAATGGTCAGTTATTTTATAAATAACACAAATTACACAGCATGTTTACACGTTGCAAAACAATCATCTGACAATCAGATTATCTACATTTTTAAAAGAATAAATAAAATAAGCAAATTGGGCAGATTCAATATGTTTGAAACATGTCAAATTACACTTTTTGGTTTTTAACTAAACATTTTCTGTTGCCAGGTACACAGCAAAATCCATAGTGTTAAATTAACACTCTGAGTGTGGACTCATAAACACTGAAGCAGTGTTAAAGTTAAAGAGATAACTAAGTGAATAATTGAGTGATGATTGAGCATTATTGAAGACACCTGATGATAACAAGCAGAATCACTGAAGGAGAAAACCGTAATTTTAAGTCACCATTATGGTGATCAGTGTTTGCTTTAGTTGGGTGCTTGACCCTTAAATCATTAACTTTAGGTTTTGTTTGGCTGCTGTTGTAACAGCCAGATGAACAAATAGAAAAGGTGATCTGATAGTGTTGGTTATGTTTAAACAATAATTATTTAACAATCATTTGAACTGAATTACTGATTAGAGTAATTAATAACTATACTAAAATTTATTTTGAATTGATATCGAAGCTTGATATTGAATGATATCAAAATAGCATTAAAATGACATCAACATCATAACATCCTGACATTCGAACAGATGTAGAATTGACATCAAATGCTGACATCAGCGGAGATCAAAATCATGACATCAAATTGACATTGACACTTTGACGTCAATATGACTTGTACCTATTTTCTGACGTCATTTTGACCAACGTTTGATGTCATATTGATGTTAAATTGACATCATGTAATGCCCACTGGGATGGGTCAAAATGCTGGGCAATTCTGATTTGAACAAATTTAAATAGAAGTGTTTATATATAATTTATTTCTATTGGGTTATATGAGGCCTGCTTCAGTTTGAATGGCATTTGTACTCCTAACGTAAAGTTTTTTTGTGGACTAAAGACTGATAATGAGTTTCAGTGATAATGAGTCATTATCAAAAAACATCTTAATCTGGTCCCTTATGAAATTGCAGAAATCTGGGAACAAAATGGACAAGGTCAATGCCATGGTGAGTGATCAGAGTTCTAGATACATATATTCATATATGAAATAGCTGGGTGGACAATAAGAACAAATCAATTCTAGTGTGGGGATGAGGGATGAGTAAAAGAAATAATCCCGAGTCTGTGGGTGCATCTGCCTCCAAAATCCCCTCCTATAAGTATATTTCGCTGCCCCACTGCAACTTTTAGAAATATATCTTGCATTAACAACTCATCATCATAATTAGGTACATATAAATTTAGCAGTGACCATTTTTCCAGAAATATTCCACAATTAATAAGACATAATGTCCTGATGGAAAACTGACAGTATCAAGTATTTCCAGAGGTGTATTTTTATTTATCAAAATGGCCTTTGACGAATACCTGCCCCATGTTCATGCATAGTGAGGTGAGTTTTTTCTGAAAGCTACAGGATTGTAACTTTTTAAGATATGTCAAACCCTTTTTCTTTTAATCTGCCCATTCAATCCATTAACATTAAAGCTGACAAATTTCAATACTCTATTCATAAAAATTCAGTTTTGTTCACAAACTTCTCCTGACCTCTTATAAAATTACAGTAAACATAGCACTTGAAAGAGAGTATGCAACATATGGAGTGCATACATTATTCTTGAACTGACCAAATTTTTTTAAAGCAGAAGGTTAAATTAAAAACATAGATTTTATCATGCAAATTTTGATGTTAAATTCACTTTTGTGTCTATATGGAATTGTTCTATAGTCTGTAATGCAATTAAATCCAGACTCATTTAATGACTGAAACATGAGGGAAAAGGAAATCCATTACAGTAATTGCTTAATTACACCCAACACTGATCCTGTATAACTACATGAGTCTGGGCTCAGCTGCTGTTTCTGTGAGGGAGAAAATATATGCTTATACAAAGTGTTGAGAGTAAGAGCAATTTTGACTTGATTTTTAAATAATCAAGAGTGATTTTGACATTGTTGGGGACATAGTCTGAATTCTACAGTGTTACAAGTGTATAAACAGGCACTTAAAATGTTAGGTTTTTTTTGTTTTTGTTTTTTTCATATCACTACTTATCAACTTTTGAGAATTTTGTTTTGTTTTCAGATTTCATTTCTTATACAAAATTCTTCATGATCTGGCCCCTCAGCCCCTGAGAATGTTTGTGAAATCTCGTGAAGAGGCAGGAGAACAACGCGAGCCTCCTCTAGAGGAGATTTTTATGTCAACGGTCCTCTACCTTTGGACAGAATCTCTTCTCTGTGAAAGCTGCAGGGATATGGAATGTGTTGCCATTAACTGGTCGTGAGAGTAATACCTTGCAACAGTTTAAACTTAATTTGAAGAAGTGGTTGAAAGACGGTCAGATGTGATGACACAAAATTGGTTAATTTGGGTATTTTTAAAAATGTAAGAAGATAATTTTAAAAGAAAAGAACGAAATGAGAATTATACTGCAACTATTGCAATTTCATGTTTGTTGAGGTGATCCTTTTGCTGGCGCTGCATCTGTATTTTATATTATAAATGCTGCATTTTATATTGTAAATGAATTCATTAGTAAGAATGCTCTTTGTCCGCTGTATAAACCTGCTGTCATTGCCTCTGCCCAGGGAATGCAGATGAAAATTAGCTTAAAGCTAATGTCTTGTGTAAAACATTTGTTGTGTAATGCCCCTGTCAAATAAACAAATAAATAAACTAATATAACCGCAGTTCCATATGTAACTTTCGTTGTCACACTTGTGATGTGTAAACAGAGCCATATTTGCCATTGCACTGACAAACCTTGTTAAAAAACGTATATAAAAACTTAAATAGACACAGTAATTGTGTAGCCTAATAATATATAGCCTAAACTCGCAACGCTGAGAAAATGTCACTCTTTTTTTCCTTTGACTTTAAAAATAAAAATAAGAATAAAATAAGAATTGTGTGATACAAACTCGCAACTGAGAGAAGAAAAAATGTCAAATTGTGAGATAAAAAGTCCCAAAATCCCCAGCTCCCATATATGCGTGCTGCTCCAGAGAGAACGCTGTGCACCTGCCTGCAGCTCTCCACTGAACCCTCTCCTCCTCCTCCTCCTCCTCCTCGCAGCGGGTCACTCTCATTAGCTGTGGATCAATGAGTGGTTTTGTCCGCTGGAGTTTCCCACGTCTGTATGCTCTGCTGGCAGTCGCGTGGCTCTAGTCAAACAGATCAGAGACTAATTCACAAACATCTGCCTGTGGTCGAAAGCCCTCTGACATCTGCTCACATTCACTGCTGGAGGGTGTAGCCATACAACTTGTGGCTGCTCATTTCTGACATATGCATGTCTCGTGTTTTATAAACTGTAATTTTATACAGTACATTTATACATTTTACAATGCCTATTTATCTATCATTAATTTCCACCATATTTCTAGGGTCCCGCCTGCTGGCTCTGTGTACCTCTGGGATTGGATTTGGTTTCGTGTGGCTCTGTTAAGGACAGGGCATGAATACGCTCTGGGTCTCAGGTGTTTGACTGTAACCGAACACACATCCTGGGAATGTCGAGGCACCTTGGATGCCTGGAAAATGTGACACACAAAACGTGTTGTTTCTGTGTAGAACGCCTCTAGGCTGGACATCTGTTGTTTGCTTTGAGTGGGTCTATGTGTGTGTGTGTTTGGGGGCTCATGTATTGAATAGAGGCGGTGACCTGTCATTTGTGAGTGATGGGAGCGAGCGTGTGGGAAAATATCTCAGGCAAAGAGCTTGTGCATTGAGATGCTAATGTCCCTCCCTATAAATAAAGGGCATGCGCAGCGCGGAGGGCCTTAGAAACACCCAGCACTGAGACAGGAGTGAGTGAGACTCAGAAGCCAGTGGAGATGACTGCTACCAACCTCCAACAGAACGCAGGCAAAAGGCTCATCAGCGCCAAAGAGGAGAGAAAGGTATTATTAAAAAATCCCTACAAAATGTTCTTGAGCCTAGCCTAAAACCTAACCTAGACTAAACCTTCTTTCCTCTTGTCATTTGACTTTTGTTGGTCTTTTGTTTAGCTACGGAAACCCCTCATTGAGAGAAAGAGAAGGGAAAGAATAAATCTCTGTCTTGATCAGCTGAGAGAGACAGTTGTTGGGGCTTTCAGGCTTGATGTAAGTTAAAAGCATGTTTTAAAGTTCATTACATTCTTGCATATTACACATTATAAAGATAAAAATGTTTGTTTAAACTGGGTAATCTTATGTCAGTGCCACTAGACTCATCATCCGCTGCTTTTCTTTTGAAATAATTAAAAAGCAGTCTAAGTTAGAGAAGGCTGATATTCTTGAGATGACGGTGAAACATTTGCAGAACATCCAGGGCAACAGAGATTCTGGTAAGAAAAAGTCATTTGCAATTTGAAATACTGTATGTTTTGTGTTACTGCATAGAAATTGAAAACTGAAGTTTCCCAATTCCAACTGAAACATTTGCCTTTTCTGGATTACTCTCAAGGAAAACACTTAACCGAGTAGAACACCAAAACCACAAGAACAGTTTGACTGATTTCATTGGTGAAGTCCAGGGCCCGTATTTATCAAGTTTATTTGTATTTGTCGTAACTGCTGAGAATTCATGAAATGTACTCCTACTTTCAAACTCAAGTATAAAAGCAAGTTATTAAATTCCCTTAACAGTGCTAAGAATCACTGTTCAAGATTGTTCAAACCCAAAGGGTTTACATATGAACATATGAATGTTAAAATACATCTGTGTATAAATTGCAAAGATAAACACAATGTGTGCTATAGAGATGCATTTCATGAGATGGGTTGGTATATCATAATGCATTCTCTTGAAAATGATTTATTGTCAAGTGTGAGTAAACTCCTCTTCATTTAATGTGAATTTATCTGAGAAATACAGAAATCTATTTAGTGATTGGTCCATGCCAATGTCGTCATCCAAAATTCTGTTTGTGGCACAATACAGTGTTGTGAATCATCTCCACTGACACTTAAGATTTAGTCCTACACTTCAATTAAATTACAACTGAGATGCTTAATGACTGACTTTTAAGCTCAGCTTTTACTCTGAAGTCAATTCTTAGCAGTGTTCTTGTGAGTATTTCTAAGAGGCTTGATAAATAAGGGCTCTGATTAACAATTAAAAATATTCCCCCATAATATTTCCGTCTTCATTTAGACCCCGTTCTGGATGCAGAGGCCCAACAGAGGTACAGTACTGGGTATATCCAGTGCATGCAAGAAGTTCACAATCTGCTACTTTCCTGCGACTGGATGGACAAAACCCTGGGGTCCCGCCTGCTCAACCACTTACTCAAATCTCTACCTCGATCGGCCAAGGACCGCCCTCAGCACCCCAACCCCCAACAAGTGTTTCTTCTAGTGATGAGCTGGACAGTCCAAAAGCCTGCCCTCCTTCTCTGGTCTTGTATGAGAGGGCCGTCCAGTCTCAGGATCAGTGTTCTTCGCCCATGAGAACGAGCCCTCATCTCTCAGTTCTAGAGATGTGGAGGCCCTGGTGAAATATCTGTCTTTTTAACAGATGGTGTCTGCATGTATGTTCATGTAGTGCATATGACTTGGACATTTGTATGTACCTTTTTTTGTATGGATGTCGACCAAGAATGTATATGTGTGAAGTATGCTATTTCAGTGTGAATTCACACAGTTTTTGCTGACTGTGTAGAGCCTCCTCTAATATGTATCTTATAGATATGTTTCACTGCACTTGTGTGTGTGTGTGAGGTGGATCTAGTCCAGAATAGCTCCCATTTCAGACCCTCTCGACTTCCTCTCTGAAGTAAAGCTATTGTAGCCTGCATTGTAGAAGGCCCCTATTATAATAACTTTATTTATTTAATTAACACTATATATTTCAATGAAAGAATTTTCAGTGTTAGAATCCTTTTTAAATTAAACATTCTTTGTCTACTAATTCTATTTGAGTCCCTATTACTTATGTACAGTTTTTAACAATTATTAATAAAGAAGTGGTTTGTAACATTTATAGTAATTTCTTTTTTCTTTGATTATACCTGTTCACACACAAATATAGTCTTCTGTAGATTTCTCATCATAGGACATTTTTTGGTGGAGACTGATATGTGTAATCAGAATGTAAATCAAAATACAAGCTTTCTGCAGGCATTTCTGAAGTTTGTATATTGAGATGTTCATCTCTTCCTCCTGTTGTTTATGAGAGGGCTGCCTAGCCTCAAAATCATACTGTCCAATCACCAACACGGCTCTTGTCAAATCAGATGAAACAACAGCATCATAAAAAGGCTATTTATATTTTATATAGACCATTATTGACATTTAGAGAGCCCGATTTCAACTCATCAATCTTACCTTCTTACCATATGTGTAGACTGGAGCAATGTTATCCTCCACTCCATTATTGAATATTAAGACATACCTTGGATTTCATCAACACTGATAAAAGATGAAAGTGTCTTCTCACTTGTTTGGGATTGAGTGGTTACCTGTCCTACAAATGTACTTCAAATAAGACAAACCAATTAGTCAAGTAGTCTAAATCTCTCTCCAATTCCAATTCCATAAAGTTTTTTTAATATTTGCTTTGGGTACTATTTTCATCAAAACTCTTAGTACAAAAATCCAAACTGATCACACTTGTAATACAGCAAGGCCTGGTTTCACAGACAAGGTTTAGATTAAGCTAGGATTAGGCCTTGGTTCAATTAGGACATTCAAGTAGCTTTTATAAACGTGCTGTAAGAAAAACACATCACTGGTGTGCATCTTGAGACAAAACAATGTCACCGATATATTTTTAGATATGTCAGTACAAATTAGTTTTCAGTTAAAACAGCTAAATAATGCATTTTAGTCTAGGACTTAAGCCTTGTCTGTGAAACCGGGGGCTAGTCGTTCTTTTAAAACCTGATGTCATGCTTCAATACAGTTATACACATTTTCAGTCCACATAATGATTGTTTCAAAGACAAGATTATTGCATTTGTAAAGAGAACGTTTGGTTTAATCACCAAAACACTGACAACCGTACAATCTTCTTTTTAATTTAGCAATTTTAACAATCAGTTTATGATATCCCCAGAGTGTATGTGAAGTTCCAGCTCAAAATATCACTCGGATCATTGTTTTATAGCATGTTAAATTTGCAAATTTTGGGGGGTAAGGAAAAACTTGCCATTTTTGTTTGCCCCTTTAAATGTACTGTAAATGAGCTGGTGCTTCTGGCCATTGTTTAAGAAGAGGCTGTAGCTTCTATCAGCTACAGCCTAAGAGGCTGTAGCTGATATTTTCAGTGTGTGTGAGAACACCAGAGCTTGTGCTCTGGTGTTCTCACACACACTGAAAATATCAGTAAGCTGTGTTCATCCTTACATGTTCAAACCGGAGTTGGACTCAAGAAGAAGTGACAACATGCTTAATTGATGAATTTATGTAGATGATGCCAATTGAAGTTATCTTCAAGTCATCGATTATCATGTCCCGGCATGATAATCTATAAATCGCTGTACAGGTGCTCGTGTATCAACGGTTGTCAGATGCCTACAGAGCCAGGGAATATGGAGATAGAACAGGTATACACTAGTTTAGTTAAATTACGGTTATAACTTATGTGGTCATCTTGTTTTTATGACATGCTGTTGCATTTGTTTTACGTACTGGTTACGTACGGTGAAAACAAGGATGCGACAGCTTGAGCAGCCTCCCAAAACAGATTTAGAGATTCGCATTCGAGAGGGTGACATACCAATATATAGCCCTTCCATTCGGACTCTCTCTAGCTCCTTACCTTTAAAAAGTGAGTAGTTTGAAGTGAGCCATGCACAAACACATATCCCTGCTCCTCAGTTATCTAGGAGACTTGGGTTTCAGGGTCAACTTTGGCAGGCGCTCGCTGCTCCGCAGCCAATGGATCTCATTCCTGGGGCAGTCTTCGACTCAGCCAAAATAAAAACTTTGCCGACGCGAGTCATGCGAGTTTGCACATCAACCAAATGTTGGCGGTAATTCCAGCCGGAACTCAGGGATTACCATGTCCTGGTCCGCTCAGGTGGTTGCCTTCATAAACTACCAAGGAGGTCTCAGGTCTTGCCCTCTATGCAGACTGGCGAGTCGTCTTCTCCTATGGGCACAGAGGAGCCTCTGCTCAGTGCACGGTTCACATGCCAGGCTCCTTGAAGGAGGGAGCAGACATGTTGTCACACATTAGGCTATAGACTCCCCCTCTCATTGTGCAACTTCGGTCAGGCGGATGTGGACCTCTTTGCGACAAAAGAGAACTCCCACTGCCAAATTTACTTCTCAAGGGAAATAGACGTACTGGCTCTGAAGCGGCACCTTTATGCTCCCGAAGGTCGTCAGTTCGGATATGGGAAGAAGCATGTGCTATGCTTCTAGTGGCACCAGACTGGAAGAACCATGCTTCCCAGAATTAGTCCAGCTACTGCCAGCAGCTCCATGGCCCATACCACTGAGGAGAGACCTCCTCTCCCAAGCAGTATTTGTATTTATTTCATTTCATAAAACACCTTCCAGCCTAAACAGTAGCTCCAAAAAGTGCTGCACATTACACATGATCTAAATCAAAACAGCTTTACATAACAAATGATAGAGAACACACACACACACACACACACACACACACACACACACACACACACACACACACACACACACACACAAAAAAAAACTATAAAAAGTACAAAGTGACTTAAAATGCAAGAGAGAAAAAGTGAGACTTCAGATGAAACCTACAGAATATTGAATGTTGGGGAAGATCTAACAAAAAGGGTAGGTCGTTCAATTAATCTCAGAACAGCAACAGCGAAATCACGATCACCTGAGGATTTAAGACGTGGGATAGTTAACAGGAGCTTATTTGAGGATCTTGATATATTTGCCTTGTAAGGTTTAATGAGCTCCACCAAGTAATCTGGAGCCATACCATAAACTGCTTTAAAAACATTCAGTAAAATCTTATAATTATTCCATATTGTACTGGTAACCAGCCCAATGAGGATAACAAACGAGTGATATGATCTGTGATTCTTTGCATTCATCATCAATCTTACACCAGCATTTGAACTAACAGTAGAGACAATCTGGCACCCACAACAGCAAAAATGACACAGTAAGATTACACAACATCAGCGTTTTGTTTGCCTGAGAATGCAAACTTTGAAATAGGTTTCAAAGTGCAAGTTGTTTGAAAATGATAATTATTTCCATGTAAACTCCAAAAATGTTAATCTGTTAAAACAGTGCATTGCACATTCTACTGCGTAATTACGTGTTTAGTAGGCATGCACATTTGAATGCGTACAGTATGTGCGCAGTTTCTTATACAAAGTGACATCGAAAATTAGGCTACTTGTCTTGCATGTATCATACAGCATTTTTTTTATATTTTCCACGGATCTGTGAATCATTTTGATAATGTTTTCATCTAAAGAGGAAAAAAAACTTTTGCCTTCGCAGGGGAGTCTAGTTGACACCATCTCTGATGAAAGTTTGTGTCAAGGGAAAATAATGGCATTTCATATTACAGTTTTTTACAATCGCTATGACAATTTTTTCAATACTTTTAACACATTTTCTAAACTCTTAACACACCAACACACCTACAACACACAATTGGCAAAACAGTTAATTTCATGCTCAAAATCCCACACTGTAAACTAAACTCCAACACGTATTTTCAAAAAACAATAATCCACTAACACAATACACTATGTCTACCAAAACACTAACACATGTTCTCTTCCAACAGGGACATTTATTCAATCATAGCACAATATCATAAAAAACACTAACATGAGATGGAATTACAGAAACTGCATTATTTTATATACAGTGTGTCAGGTTTGCCCTTAAACAATAGACAGTATATTGGATTGTTTATATAGTAGATTGTTTTGCACTGCAGTTTATTTTGAAGCTTCTCTACAGTTTTGTTTTGGGTTTAGCAAATGTGTGCATTTTGTTTCCTATGTTGTAGAAATTCAATACAAAAAAATAAATAAAAATGAATGAGCCTTCTCAGAATCACAGAATAGAATGTACGGTTTATTAAATAAATGAGACAGAGACAGAATTGGTGCAGTAAAGGCTTTATTTGCAACAGGACATTTCTGCAAGATACTGTAACACAAATATGCAATACTTTCCATTTACAGCATTACTGTATGTGAAAATACAAAATATATTGACTGTAATCATCCCAGTCTTCTCCATTTGGCCACATGTTCTCATCCACATCACACACTACTCTGGCAAGGCATCAAGGCATCTTGGGAAGAATCATTTGGCATTCCTTATTTACCCCTGGCTGTGTTTAGGCTGGGATGTCTTGGGATGCAGAATCATAAATCATTCATGCACATCTCTTCTCATCAGTGAAAGCTAAGGCTCACCTGCGAGAAATTGTTCAATTTAGGATACAAAAAGTTTTTTTTAAAGATAAAAAAAAATAAAAATAAAATTTGCTTGACGGATTTTGACAACTAGTTCAACATTTTTGTATGTGATGACTCAAGCAATGAAATGAGGACTATTAGTTTTATATGGAATGACTATTCAGCATTCACAAGTATAGTTAATTTGGACTGATATGACATAAGCAAATGATAATGTTATAAAACAGCAGAGAGTTGTATGAAAGCAATTGATGCATGTCCAAAAGCATTTGCAATTTGTTGGAAGGAATGAGAAACTGCTACTATGATGTGCACAAATGACAAAATGTTGTGGAGGTTGAACTAACTGTTGTGCAAATGTAAATAGTGATGTGAGAAATGCACCAAAGCGACTGAGAAAACTGTAATTGAGTACAAGACATTTTTACTGCATGGTCTTTGCAATTCTAATTTGTTCAGAGCATTGTGCAAAAGAAAAAATACACCCTTATTTACAACAAACATAAACTCCCTTTGGGTAGATCGGTGCAGAACTGTAAGGAAACTGAACATACAACATACATATACTGTAAATCATTCATGCACATCCCTTCTCATCAGTGAAAGCTGAGGTTCACCTGCGAGAAATTGTTCAATTTAGGATACAAAATGTTTTTTTTTAAAGATAAAAAAAAAATAAAAAATAAAATTTGCTTGACGGATTTTGACAACTAG
This sequence comes from Hybognathus amarus, assembly GCA_030378365.1. NCBI lineage: Eukaryota > Metazoa > Chordata > Actinopteri > Cypriniformes > Leuciscidae > Hybognathus > Hybognathus amarus. The sequence goes on along the minus strand of JAQIUQ010001268.1, from coordinate 604,168 downwards.
TTCAACATTTTTGTATGTGATGACTCAAGCAATGAAATGAGGACTATTAGTTTTATATGGAATGACTATTCAGCATTCACAAGTATAGTTAATTTGGACTGATATGACATAAGCAAATGATAATGTTATAAAACAGCAGAGAGTTGTATGAAAGCAATTGATGCATGTCCAAAAGCATTTGCAATTTGTTGGAAGGAATGAGAAACTGCTACTATGATGTGCACAAATGACAAAATGTTTGTGGAGGTTGAACTGAACTGTTGTGCAAATGTAGCGATGTGAGAAATGCACCAAAGCGACTGAGAAAAACTGTAATCAACGAACCTGTACATGGCTCCCTCTCTCGAGTGTCCTTTTATATAGGTTTTTATTTTTTATTTAGGATACTTTTCAATCCCATTTCCCAAAAAAGCTTATAGGTTTTTATTTGTTTTGATTATTTTGTGTTGTAAAATATCAATAACTAATGAATTACAAATTCTTGCCACAGCATTGCTAAAGTATTACGCATTAATGAGAATTTGGCAGGATAATTGTTCTTAATTGCTATAAATAAGCTACACTTATATTATATATATACGCTATATATATATATATATATATATATAATAATGTTGTTTTTGTTTGGTTTCGAAACATGTTACCTTGACATGTTTTTGAAACAGTCATGATGAATGTTAAATGTTGTCTATTCTGTAGTCAGACAATCAAGAGGAGCATCAGGCGCCAGAGGAACAGTTGGACACCTGTCGCCCCCCCCCTCCCCCTCTCTCTCCTCTCCTCTCCCTCCCCTCTCTTCCCTCTATTGTACTCGACCCTGACTGAGCGTGCAGCTGCCAACTGACGGCATTACGTTACACGCGACCCCTGACATCTGCGAGCGCAACTCAATTTTGAACAGATTTCTATTGAACTTACACTTTTATCAGGTCTTATGATTAATTATTTCCATTTTCTAAACTAAAATAATGAAATTATTATATTTAAAAACGAATGAGTTTAACTGTAGTAGCCTAAGGAAACTCAGCCAACAAGGGCCCAGCATACTGAGAACTGAAGAAAGAAATACTGAGTAAAAAATCAGGTAATTAAAGACAGAGCATGTGTGTGTATAAAGAGAGAGTGGGTGTGTCTAAAATAAAAATTGCATAAAAAGAAAAATACAAAAACAATCTGAAAAGTGGTGCGTGCAATTCACACATAATGGACAGCCTACATTAATATTAATTGTATTCTAGAGTCATGTTAACAAGACTCATTAGAGCGTTTACCGAAGAGAAAGTAAAGCCTAACTAGGTTTATAAACAAAAAGAAGCAGCTTCTCTTATGCGCGCTCTCGGAGACGGAGACAAAAGCGCGCGTGCCGATTGGCTGGAGCGAGCACGCGAATGTTTCATTCATATGCAAAGTGGCTAATATAAAGCTTTCACTCTAGCCTCACAAGTACCAGCCCGCTTGGTTTGTACAGAAAGCACAATAGAGAAGACCCAATATTGCGTCTTTCCTCAGCTTTATTTGCCGGAGCGAGCAGTTCCGGACGGCGAAGCACCGGTTCGCAATGGCCCCCGCGGCCAGACTTAGAAACGACTTCGGTGTGGAGGACGACGCTTATTATGCCGCTAAAGGTGACAGAAAGGTAAGGCCATTTTGCGTTATCCTTAAATGGCAAAAAAGAAAACGTAAGTTTGTGGTATGCTTAAACACACACCGCGGGCGTTTTTCTCCTTAGACTCGAAAACCAATAGTGGAGAAAAAGAGGAGAGCGCGCATTAATGAAAGCCTGCAGGATCTCAGGACTCTGCTCACAGATAACGATGTAAGTTTATCTCCTTTTTACTGACAATCTGTGTCAATAGACAGACAGACCATGATAGATAGATAGATAGATAGATAGATAGATAGATAGATAGATAGATAGATAAGATAGATAGATATATAGATAGATAGATAGATAGATAGATAGATAGATAGAGTAGATAGATAGATAGATATTTTCTCACTTTTCCTTCAGTTGCAGACAAAGATAGAGAAACGCAGAGGTGCTTGAACTAACAGTGAGAACGAGTTGAGAACATCCTACAGAACCGCTCTCAGGGTAAGATGAGCCAACCTCAGTTGCAATACACAGACTCAAGCAATTGTTTGCAGTGTCAACAACTGAAAGGTGTGTGTGTGGATTACAGAGGCTGAAGCTGTGAATCAGGAGGCCAGCGAGAGATTCGCAGCGGGTTACATCCAATGCATGCATGAGGTGCACACCTTCGTGTCCACGTGTCCCGGGATTCGACTCCAAGCTGACCTCAGAGCTGCTCAACCACCTGCTGGAGTGCATGCCCTTAAATGAGGAGCACCTTCAGGAGATGATCCTGGACCTCATCTCAGAGCCATCCTCCTCCAGCGGGGAGTGTGTATCTGACCTGTCCTCAGCACTGTCCCCGTCCCCGTCCAGTGAGGACCCGTGCTCCGACCTGGAGGAGACAGAGAGCGAGAGCGAAGCAAGCTCAGCCAACTCCTCCAGCATCACACACTCCGAGGTCATGTGGAGGCCGTGGTAGAAAGATCAACAATCTTCCTTCTTCTGAACACACTTAATCCTGTATTGGAGCATATGCTGGGATTCTTTTGTCATGATTCAGATTCTCATGAGGAAATGGCTAGAGCTTTAGGATTTATATACGCACATAAGCAGGATATGACATCATCTTACGGAAGAGTATGGAATTTGACGGACTTTGACACATTTCCGGATGCTTTTCTTCAGTTTCTCTTCAGAAACAAGATGACTATACAAGCTTATTTAGAAGTGAATATTTAGATTGAATTGCCTTAAAAAGTGAGCCGTAATGACTTATATAGAGTTTTAGTGGGAGAGACAATTTGTTTTGTGCCTTTGTAACCTATAGTTAAAAAAGACTGAGTAGATTAAGTGTAGTAGTCATAAAGTATGTTTTTAATATTGTGTATTCTTAGGGATTATAAATATTAATAAAATATATAATTTAATTGTACTATAAGTGTCAGAGTAGTTCACGATCATAGATTTGCAGTACTGCAGTGTCCGGTATAGGGTAAAGATGTCTTGTATTTCATGTTTATGCTCTTATGAAAATGTCTTTTGTTTTAGTGATTGTGAATTTATTTGATTTGTATTAAAAGTTTTGTTAATTTGTCAGTGGGCTTGGTGTGAACACAGTAATTCATGTATTTGTAAGATTAGGACAGTTCGAAGGAACAGGATCATGTAACTGATGTACCTGTAAACTGTTCTCACCCTCTTCAATTAGTAAGATCAAACTGAGGACGTTGAAGGGAGGAGAGCGCATATGTATAACCATACGGTTACATATTAAATCATTACAGATTTATGGTACATTGTATTCAGTTTGATGTGTATGTATTTATAAACCTGAGCCCATGTAGCTTAAGCTTTTTTGGTGATATTTTAAAAAGTTTTGGGGAAAGTTACTTTCATTCTAGATTGCAGAAGTTCAACTCTTCAGCAATAAAAACTAAAAATTAAACATATGTGATGTTTATCGAAAGTCATTTTTGCTTAGTATGGTTGAATTGGACCATTCGAAGGTGTCTTTGCTATAAAGCAAAGACACTGGTTAATAAAGTGAGATATTTGTATGAATTAACATTGAATTATTGCAGATTTGCATAATCTTCTGAGTTTACATTTCACTGTTTGTGAAATACTGATAGCGATGGGATGCATTAACAGATGTTTAAGGATATGTTGAGTGGGGTGAGGGGTCAGCTGACTGTTGAGAGAACAGATGGTGATGAAACAGATCCCTTGAGACCACAAGGTTGTACATCTCGACCAGCTGGCTCAGACTAAAGAAATAAAAAAAAATAATAAATAAGTAATACTTTTGAGAAAAGGGGGTCTTTGCCTTTTATGGACCCCACAGTGCTACTAATGAGGATAAGATCATATTAAAAATAAACTATACATTAATTAAATTTTTTATGACAATTGTATGACAGTGGTGTTGCTTCATGCATGTAAACGTGATCAATTATTCAGATCCAACAATTTAAAAATATCAAAGTCCTTGCCAGTCATCAATATTAATTAATCCGTCAAATAATAAACACTATTAAATAGTAATTGTATATTCAAATCCTAGTTTTCACTTATTTTCAGGGCCTTGATGTCATTTTTCATAACGCCAGACACGAAACTCACAACCAATGATCAAAATGCACATTTTTCAAAACTCTAACCCTTTTCTCAGTTGCTTGGATACAATACACATATAACTTAGATCATTTGTTCATTCAACAAAAATCAAATGTTCAATATGACACAACTTAACATCAGTGATGTATCTGTTTTCACCCCTTTTCAATTAGTAAGATCAAAACTAAGGACGTTGAAGGGAGGAGTATAACCACATGGGTACATATTACTCATTATGCTATTTCAAAAGGCAATTCACACATTACATTTCCAATGAGTGTCTATTCATTTCATTACAATGATCTCACTATCAATTGATACAACTGCTCAAAATGATAAGTAACTGTTGCAGTACTCTTACAGTTTTTTACAATCACTTTGTTACAATTTTCAGAACCTTGATGTCATTTTTCACAACTCTAGACACAAAACTCACAACCAATGATCAAAATGCACATTTTTCAAAACTTTAACCCATTTCTCAATTGCTTGGATACAATACACATACAACTTAGATCATATGTTCATTCACATAATCACTTGTTCAATATGACACAACTTAACATCAAAGTACGGCTATTTCAAAAGGCAATTCACACATACATTTCAAATGAGTGTCTATTCATTTCCTTACATTGCTCTAACTATCAATTGATACAACTGCTCAAAATGATAAGTAACTGTTGCAGTACTCAACAGTGCATAGTTGTATGGAGACACTCAATCTTCCATGCTTACAGTAAATCATGAAAGTTTCAAGATAAGATTCATTGTCACCAATTAGCATGGAGCATGAACTAATTCAACTACAATATCCATGGATGTAGCATAATATTATATATTTTTGCTTTGATTCCAATAAACCTATGTTGTGATTGTACTGTAGTGTTTTGCATCAATATATCACACACTGTTGTTCAATGATTCCACTATGTGTGTATTCTCTCTACTACTGCAGAACTTTGACAGAGATGTATATTTACTGTACATGTAGAACCATAATGAAACTTGTATCACCTATTTTGTTCTACAACATTTAATGATTATACGAACAATGACAGTGAAACTATTGGTTGCTTGTGTGGGGTGATCTATAGTTATGTTTCAATGGTATTTCACAGTAAATTTGTTTTTTGAACCAATGATTGTGCAAGTGCAAGATTTATTTAAAGATGTGAATGCACAATGCAATGTTTTGAACATTAGATAGCCTGTGTTACAAGTGATAACCGTTTTGAGTTTTGTGTCTAGAGTTTTGAAAAATGACGTCAATGTTCTGAAAATAGTAGCAAAGTGATTGTAAAAAACTGTAATCATGAAAGTTTTAAGATTCATTGTCACCAATTAGCATCGGAGCATGAACCAATTCAACTACATATCCATGGATGTAGCATAATACAGTATTATATATTTTTGCTTTGATTCCAATAAACCTATGTTGTGATTGTACTGTAGTGTTTTGCATCAATATATCACACACTTTTTTCAGTGATTCCACTATGTGTGTATTCTCTCTACTGCAGAACTTTTACAGAGATGTATATTTACTGTCATGTACAGTAAATATACATAGTACCATAAATATACATAGTACAGTAAATATACATAGGTGATACAAGTAATGAAACTTGTATCACCTATTTTGTTCTACAATATTTAATGATTGTACGAACAATGACACAGTGAAACTATTGGTTGCTTGTGTGTGGGTGATCTATAGTTACACAGTAAATTTGTTTGTTGAACCAATGATTGTGCAAGTGCAAGATTTCTTTAAAGATGTGAATGCACAATGCAATGTTTTGAACATTAGACAGCCTGTGTTACAAGTGATAACCGTTTTGAGTTTTGTGTCTAGAGTTTTGAACAATGTCAAGGTTCTGAAAATAGTAGCAAAGTGATTGTAAAAAACTGTAATGTAGTTGTATGGACACACAATCTTCCATGTTTACAGTAAATCATGAAAGTTTCAAGATAACAAGATTCATTGCCACCAATTATATATTTTTGATTCCAATAAACCTATATTGTGATTGAACTGTAGTGTTTTGCATGACACACTTTGTTCAATGATTCCTCTATGCGTGTATTCTCTCTGCTACTGCAGTACCACATCTTCAGAGATGTGTTTACTGTACATGTAAAGCCATAATGAAACCTGGATCACCTATTTTGTTCTACAATATTTAATGATTGTACGAACAATGTGAAACAGTGAAACTATCAGTTGCTTGTGTGTGGGTGATCTATAGTTATGTTTCAATGGTATTTCACAGTAAATTTGTTTTTTGAACCAATGATTGTGCAAGTGCAAGATTTCTTGTGAGTGCTCAATGCAATGTTTTGAACATTAGACAGCCTGTGTCACAAGTGATAACCGTTTTGAGTTTTGTGACTAGAGTTTTGAAAAATGACATCAAGGTTCTTTAAATAGTAGCAAAGTGATTGAAAAACCAAAAAAATATAAAGTATCTTTGTGTTTTGACATTTATTTGGAACCATGTATGCCAACATTTCCCCTTAAACATATTATTACAGATTTTATTTCAGATAATTTGGTTGTCACAGACAATTAAAACTGCTGACAGAACTAGAGATATCTTTTTATTACAAGGTAGGAATAATGAGACATGTTGGTTTCACTACATTTATGAAAAAAACAAAACAAAAAACAAACACAAACCAAATGACATGCTCATAAAAACTATTAAATACATCTGAATAAACTAATGTTTACTGACAGGAACAGTTTAAGCAGTCGCCACAACCCTATGGCTCTTTCAGCTCGTTGTACATTTATTTGCTTCAACACATCATAAACAGAGATGTAGAGAGCCAGTCGCAGTTCATACACAGTGCAGTGCACTACTGGCCATGAGGTACACCCCACAATACACCACACTTCAGACAACAGAAGCAGAGTATTTCAGGTACGGGATATTTTCAGTTTACAGGATTTCTGTCACTGTTGGACAACTGCAATGTGAACAGAGCATCTGAATAGCATCGATTTCTTGGTCAATTTCTTGAAGACCTACAAAACATGTCTACATACAAATACTGGTTCCCATCCCTGTGCTTACTAGCACATCCCTGGAACAGCCTCAACAAATACGTCCTGTGCATGTTCTGACAAAAAGACAAGTGGAATAGACTGGTCATGTGATGTTGGCAGCAGCTTATTTGGCTGGAATGATCCCCAAACTCACAGTATATGGTGGCGTTTCAGTTCTTGTTTTGATTGCATTGGTGCATTAGTATTGGCTTGTGTTCATAATAGGTCTGTTTCTCCTTTTCATTTCTACACACTGTAGAATAGATGCTCTACACCTCATTCATATATATTTGCGTATGTTCTGATATGTGCACAGAGCACCATTCCATGAAGGAAAACATTGCTGTAGCTACATAAACAGTACAGAGAACTGGAGAAAGCTATAAAGCGACAGAACTACAGAGTGTGCTCAGAGTCAGGTCCATGTGACAGCAGTTCCAGCCAATCAGAGAGAGCGCACATTTGAACAGCATCTTCAGGTTAATCAGTCAGCTATCTGGCATTCTTTTGTATTTACACGCACACATAAATTAAACACATTCATAATCTTTCAGGAAACAAAGGATATCTGATTAAACTTCAACTGTGTACAGGCATGAGCCTGGAAGGTCATGTCGTCCTCTGCTGGCTGAGATTAGTACATTGTCAAAACCCAGATCATGATCCACTAGGTTGCTGCTCCTCTTCCTGTGAATGAGATTCTCCTTCATCTTTTACCCCCTGTCCTCTCAAAATCCCCAACTCCATATCAGGCAGGTCTTCTTCTGGCTGAGAGGAGACCTCATTCTCGCAGAACATACAATCCTACACAAACAAACACATGCAAGAGTTGTTTAACCACTGTGCTTTTACCACTCCTACCAACTGACAGGCTCAGTGTGGTGCTCTATATATTGGGTGAAATATTGTTTGTAATTCTGACTAATAAAGTTTTCTAAACAATATTTATAATCAATAATCAAGCCTATTCAGAGGTCAATATGGAAGCTTGTTTCCGCCACAGAATAAAATAATCTAATCTCACAATTGTGACTACTTTTCTTGAAATTGTGAGATATAATCTCACAATAGTGAGTTATAAAATCCAATTCTGAGGAAAAAAACATGCTTTTTTTATCATGCAATTCTAACTTTATAACTCGCAACTGCAACTCGCAACTTTTTTTATTATTATACCAACTCCATTGCTGTTACACTCATGTGACAATTATGTTCTTACTCATCACAAAAGTTTATTATTTACATGAGTTAATTTTAATTTTACTTGCATGTTGGTATGACATACAGTAAAGAGTCATTGTTTGTCAAATCAGTCACATTTCTGAAACTTGTTCATATTTTTTTCTGTAGAAAGACAGACATAATTAGTGATGAAAGCCAAATATTCAATGTCACAGATGTATATTGACTGAGTAATCCACTATTTTGTACAGAGGCATTAATTTCACTTGAGATTTGGAGCTAATTCTAGAAGGGTGTAAAAATTACTTAGAAAGACGGCAGGATCATTGTTTTATTATTACACAGAGGTAGGTTGGTACTGTAGGCCTATTAGTAAAAACTGTTTACTAGCAATCTTTGTATCATTATATGCTAATGGTGGGCAAAAATCACTTCTTGTGTGTTTTTTTTGCCACACATTCTGCCTGTAACTCCAGAAGTATTAAATAGAAATAATATCCTTTTAGATTCTGGTTCTTAACAAACTTTCCTTTTTGGTATCATCATTTTCCAGAGAGAACAATCAATGTTGAAACTACAAATGTATCTCGAGTGCCATGAATATAATTTTTCTGAAGTTGTCATTCCTGTAACTTTAAAAGTATTCAAGATATCTTGATATCCATCTAGATTCTCATTCTTAATAAACTACATTTCTAGTTTAATTATTTATTCTTCAGATATTCCTCTTTAAATGCAATACGTTTCAGCTGTGGACGAAGTGAACCAAACTTTGTTAACGATCGCTGAAAATGATTAAAATTCAATTTGAACATGGAGCTGTTTGAAATCCCCCATACCTATAGGACTGAACTTTATAGGACCTTGAAAATGAATATTTTAAAAAGAAAGTTTATAAAGAATAAGAATCTAAAAGTATTCAAGATATCTTAATTTCCTTCTAAAGTTACAGGCATGACAATGTTAGAAAACAAATATTTATGGCACTGTTCTGAATATTAGATTTACATTTCTAGTTTCAACATTATTTGTTCATCAGATAATCCTCTTCAAATGAAAAAAAGTATCAGCTGTATGCAAAGTGACGCACATTTGGTTTTTGACCACTGAAAATGTGTACAATTTACCAGTTTACTCATGGAGCCACATTAACATGTCCATATCTTTGGGATTAAACCATCATGGGCATCGGCGCATATATATCTAAGGACTCGGCGCAGTAATATCATTACTCCGGAGAGTGAGAGGGGGAGAGGACTTTTCACGAGTGATGATATTACTACGCCGAGTCAAAGTGCTCCCAAGCACTTGCTGTGGAATTCCACCATAAAATATAGTTATCCACTTTACGCACTTAGAAAAGCGTAAAATTTCATTTTAGGTCGAGTTACACGACTCGTGTTACTGTATTTAAAATACGGAAACGTGGAGGTGTTTGGTCGCTTCTTTACTTGGCCCATATTGAATGAACTGGGCTAGTTAAGTGCTATCAAAGTGTCTCGCGCTTCAGAGAAATTGAGTGCACGCACTGAGGTGTGTATCAACTAGGAAATAAACACCACTAATAATAAAAATAAGTATGGAGGATAACAATAGTGATGCTTCGCCTTTGGCAAGCACTACTAATAATAATAATAATAAGTTTAAATAGGATTTCAGTAAGTTGGCTTTCACAAGTCAACTTAACTACTTTGGCTGTTACTAGTTTCAGTTCAGTAAGCAGCAAAATAGTCTTAAAAGCAACATTAAAATTAATAATACAATAATAATTGTACTAATAATATAAAAGATAGTGGATTGTGTTTCTGCATGAACAAAATACCATGATGTTGATGGCATTGGGTATGCCTCCTCTCCTCATCCAGGGGTGCTGATCAATCAGTTCTCGACGCTGGTCTGAGGTGAAACAGGGCTGGTTCTTCTGCATACGCCTCAAACGCTCCCTATCTTCTCTCCAGAACCTTGTCCATGTCCCTGTCCCATAACACCAACACTCTTACGACAGAGCTTTTCTGATGAGTAAATACACTTTCAGGAATAGTTCACCCCAAAATGAAAATCTTGTCATTATTTATTGATCAGCTCAGTTATGATGAGCTCAGTCAATTTGTTTTTGCTTTAAAGCAGCAAAAAGTTAATAAAACGGTATAAACGTACATTGTATTAAACCACTTGATTCACATGGATTACTTTTACAACGTCTTTATGAAACTTTGGAAGTTATACCATTTTGGTGGAATAGTCTTTCAATGGAGAGAGTGAGAGAAATCTTTAAGGTTTCTTAAAAAAACATTTTCATTAATGACAGAATGTTCATTTTTGGGTCATCTATACCTTTCAACACCTATTTCCTCTTCTCCCAATAGCAGACTGAATTGACACTTACCTTGACGGCACATGATAGGTCATCATGACACAGTTATCATCACAAGCAGCCGTAAGTTTACATTCAGGCTCTTGAAGAATATACTTGCTTCCTGCAACACACACACACACACACACACACATACACACAAATAAAATAAAATACATTGCCAGCCATTAGTTCTAGTTCTTAAATACTGTAATTTGTGATGTTTTCCAATCATGTTTTTCAAAGCATTGATGTCACAATGAGTAAAATGATGCATAGTAAACTAGATTATTACATTTACAGTGGAGAAAATAATTATTCCAATCCCCTGCTGATTTAGTAAGTTTACCCACTTACAAAGAAATGAAGGGTCAATCATTTTTATGGAAATTGTTTTTATCGGTTAGAGACAGAATATCAACACAAAAAACACATAGGTTATAAATTGGTTTGCATTTCAGTAAGTGGAATAATTATTTGATCCCCAAACAAAATATGCCTTAGTTGGCCAGCACCAGACGTTTCTCTGTAGTTGGTCACCAGGTTTGCACACATCTCAGGAGGGATTTTCTCAGGAAGGATTCTTTACAGATACTCTCAAAATCCTACATCGAGTTGAGTTGATGCCAATTTTGGTCTCATCTGACCACAGCACTTTCTCCCAAACCTTCTCTGAATCATTATACACTCACCGGCCACTTTATTAGGTACACCTGTCCAACTGCTGTTAACACTTAATTTCTAAGCAGCCAATCACATGGTGGCAACTCAGTGCATTTAGGCATGTAGACATGGTCAAGACAATCTCCTGCAGTTCAAACCGAGCATCAGTATGGGGAAGAAAGGTGATTTGAGTGACTTTGAACGTGGCATGATTGTTGGTGCCAGAAGGGCTGGGCTGGAGAATGGCCAGACTGGTTCGAGCTGATAGAAGGGCAGCAGTGACTCAAATAACCACCTGTTACAACCAAGGTGGTCAGAAGAGCATCTCTGAACGCACAGTACGTCGAACTTTGAAGCAGATGGGCTACAGCAGCAGAAGACCACACCGGGTGCCACTCCTTTCAGCTAAGAACAGGAAACTGAGACTACAATTTGCACAAGCTCATCGAAATTGGACAATAGAAGATTGGAAAAACGTTGCCTGGTCTGATGAGTCTCGATTTCTGCTGCGACATTCGGATGGTAGGGTCAGAATTTGGCATCTACAACATGAAAGCATGGATCCATCCTGCCTTGTATCGAACGGTTCAGGCAGGTGGTGGTGGTGTCATGGTGTGGGGAATATTTTCTTGGCACTCTTTGGGCCCCTTGGTACCAATTGAGCATCGTTGCAACGCCACAGCCTACCTGAGTATTGTTGCTGACCATGTCCATCCCTTTATGACCACAATGTACCCAACTTCTGATGGCTACTTTCAGCAGGATAATGCGCCATGTCATAAAGCTGGAATCATCTCAGACTGGTTTCTTGAACATGACAATGAGTTCGCTGTACTCAAATGGCCTCCACAGTCACCAGATCTCAATCCAATAGAGCATCTTTGGGATGTGGTGGAACGGGAGATTCGCATCATGGATGTGCAGCCGACAAATCTGCGGCAACTGTGTGATGCCATCATGTCAATATGGACCAAACTCCCTGAGGAATGCTTCCAGCACCTTGTTGAATCTATGCCACGAAGAATTGAGGCAGTTCTGAAGGCAAAAGGGGTTCCAACCCGTTACTAGCATGGGGTACCTAAGAAGTGGCCGGTGAGAGTATGTTCATTGGCAAACTTCAGACAAGCCTGTACACGTGCCTTCTTGCAGGCACTGCAGAATCCATTTACGGTGTAGTGTGTTACCAACTGTTTCCTTGGTGACTGTGGTCCCAACTGCCTTGAGATCATTAACAAGCTCCTCCCGTGTAGTTTTGGGCTGATCCCACACCTTTCTCATTATCCTTACTCCATGTAAGGTCTTGCATGGAGCTCAAGACCGAGGACGATTGATTTTTAATTTTGTATTTCTTATTTCAGAGTAAACACATCAACAGTTGTCTCCTTCTCACCAAGCTTCTTGCCGATGGTCTTGTAGCCCTTTCCAGCCCTGTGCAGGTCTACAATCTGGTCCCTGACGTTTTGACAGCTCTTTGGTCTTGCTCATGGTGGTGGAGAGGTTGGAATGAAAGATACAGATTATGTGGACTAGCTGACACGAGGAGTACTTTCTTTAAGTGATAGGACTAATCTGTGTTCCACATGGGCACATAACCAATCTGTGGGAGGCAGAGTTCTTGCTGGTCGGTTGGGGATCAAATACTTATTTCACTCAATCAAATCTGATCAATTTATAACCTTTATATATGTGATTTTTTAGTTGATATTCTGTCTCAATCTGTTAAAATAAACATACCATAAAATTATAGATATTTAGGATCAAATATAAAATATATTTTGTGTTGGGTCAATAACTTGTGTTTGGCAGTGTGCACATCTTCTTGGTGATTACTATGATTGTTTATCCTGTGCGAATTGACAATAGAGGGAATGCATTGACATCACTTTCCCGTCGAACAACCCCCTCAACCTGACTAAGTGGCAAAAGATTTGCTGCTGTGACTGGATTTAATAGGGGAAACTGCGAAAATATGACTAAAATGACCAATTTTATCAATTTAAACTAAATGTTGGAAGAGTTCAGATGCAAAAGCCTCTAAATGCCATTTGAAATTTTCTTCTAAAATGGCCATTTTTATCAAGCTTGTATATTTAAGTTCAGTAATTTCACTTAAATGACTATTAATAGGTAATCTTCATTGCCATTTAAGTGAAATTACTGAACTTAAATATACAAGCTTGATAAAAATGATCATTTTAGAAGAAAATTTCAAATGGCACTTAGAGGCTTTTGCATCTGAACTCTTCATATAGTGTTCCTTACAACTTACTAAAGATCCAGTGATCCATGGATATAGACATGCAGCCAGGAATCGTGTTGCCTGACATTTATGTTTGCCTGATTTCGGAAATATAAAGCAATATAGACCTAAACATATGCTAAAGCAAATTTGCCTGTGAATGCTTTATATAAATACAATATAGGTAGGTCTAAATCCAGGTGATCACCTTATATCAGTGTTATATATAGCCTATATATATCATCATATTGTCCAGCTCTAAAACTTTATAGGGTTTTTTTTTGGTCAGTGTTTATTAAAAAACATCCAACAATGCAGAATATGCAATGATAAATATTTAATTGATGAGTTGTTAATATATATAAAAATACAAAATCTATGGGTGTGGTTTTACACCTAAATTCAGCATATTGACACAAATGATAACTGCAAATCCACCTTTCGCTGACTGGAGTCCAGTTGTTTCTGTGAATTGCAGCGATCCATTTGCTCTCTTTTATAGCAGTCGGTAAAAATATACCTCCGATTTTTTGTCAAATGTAGTTGTACAGTCAATCGCAAAGCTCTTTCCCACTTTATATGTGTTGTGTTTGTTTTTGCGGCATTCACGCTGAAAAACATATACAGCGGCTCAGTCTTTTTGCCACTCACTGTGAGTAACTACAGGCACTCCGGCCGACGGTGATGTCACGCACATTCCCTCTATAAGCATTACAGACATCCACAGCACGTTGGTTATTTTAGGTCAAGATGTCGCCTGTCAGTAGATGTCGCCCTCTGGTGGTCAATGAAGCCACGCATTAGGTGGCTTTACCTCCTGCTAGTAGTTTAGAATCACAACTGCAATCCAGTCTCATTTAGAGACAAATGGCATTAACTAATCAACTACCAATTATTAAAATGATGGAAAAGTGATATGTAACTGTAATAAGGTCAACAAAACTGAAACTATCTGTTCTGAATAGCCAAGAACCACAACTATAGGTGGCTTTGACCGTTTCTATGTAAATATACTTCATCACTGGTATAAGAAAATAGTTCTACATACAAGTGCTTTAGAAATGAAATTGTCTTGGGAGCTAACAACAAAAGATTTTAATGGTCCCGACTTTATGTCAAATCAGCTGCGTAATGAATGACGACAGCCTGCATGTGCTCAGTATTTTTAAGTAGTCATAAGTTGAATGTGAAGACCTGTTCCACTGTTGGAGGAGTTGCAGTCATTGGATATGGAGCCAGTAGATGCTGACATGGCAGAACCTGTGCCAGAATGAGAGTCTTCCTGTAAAAACAGCTCCAACACGCTGCTGGATGAGGAGTGGTCACCACAGGGGCAGCCGCTACCTGAACAACACACCTGGAAGAGAAGCCCAAAAAAATCAGGAAAGGGATGCAATTCATCAGTTCCATGATTAGCAAGTGAAAAGTTCATTAGTTTGTAGCCCCTTTACCTGCTGTAAGTCATCCCTTCCAGAAGTGCTATTGATGTTGATTTTGTCCTGTCCTGAACTGCCGTTACCCTGGGTGTGAGAGTCCTGCTTGTCCTTCAACTGAAGCAGGTCCAGTTGCAAAGGAGAGCTACAACGAGACTCAAACAGTGGAGGGGAGTAAGGGGTGGCAAAGGAGAAGGACACTCTGTAGACGCAACAACGCAAGGTTTGGGCTTAGATGTCATTCCATACTGGAAATGTGTCTGGGGTGTAAACGCTGCCTTCTGGGAAGTAGAGGAGGTGTGGGACTGAAAGCTCTGGTGATTATTGCAGCCTTGCGTGTTTTGAAGGTTGGTATTGGCTTGTGGTGGCTGAAATGCTTGCTGGCCGGTGTAGACTTGAGACTGCAAGGGTTGCTGGAGGTTGTAGGCTTGCTGGGGCTGAAGGGACTGCTGGCCATTGTAGGCTTGCTGGGTTTGAAAGAGAGAACTGTAGGCTTGCTGGGTGTCAGTAAAAAAAGGAGAGGGAGCTGCTGTGCTCATCTGTGGCAACATAAAACTGGGCAAAACAATTGCTACAACTGGTGTGACCAATGGGGTTGGATAAGCAGCCGCACAAGGCTGAGTGCTTTGGGACTCTGCTACTCCTGTAGGGGGTTGTGACGGGGTAACAGGGGGGACTACAGGGTAGAGAGGGTACCCTGGGACCACCGTGGGGAATGGGACTGAAAGCCCAGACTGGGATGTTTCGGAAGGGGACCAAGATGTCTGGTTTAAACCCTGCAGGGGAGGGAGAGGTCTGTGCTGAGACGCATTATCTGAGGAATCGTGATGTTTTTTGCGTGGTTTCTTTGCCTTTTTGGTGCACCAACTTTTCTTGGGGGTTGTAACAGGGGCACCCGGTCCTGCTTTGGATCCATGAGCATCGAAGCCACCGAAGAGACAGAGAAAGAGTGGAAAATTAGTGTAACATAAAGAAAAAAAGTTTAACAAAAAATTCTGTTAACTATAATGTTGTTGCACCTTCATGTCTACTAACTCTCATTAGATTGTAAGTAGAGTATTACTAGATTGGTAGGGTTAGAATAAGTTGACAAGTAGTTGGAAAATTACTTAGTCAGTTAAATGTTTGTTAAAGGATCATCACAATAAAGTGCAGATATTAAGCAGACAGTGAGTCTACTACTACTCTAACGAGAGATAGTTGACATGTATTTGCAAAGTTACTTATAGTCAACAAATCAGAATGAAGTGTTACCATTTTTTTGTAATGCCATTAATCTTTAGTGTCTTTAGGGTCACATGACCTTAAGAAACTTGCTTATTGTTTATTATCAATGTTGAAAATAGTTGTGCTGCTTAATCTTTTTTGTTGACATGTAATCCATTATATAAATTAGCCAGATGTGTTTTAATGTCTAAATACCCTCGGCAGCCTGTCCTCGGTTTCTCTGTGTGCTTGCTGGGCAATCCTTCTCGAGGGCTTGACTATTCCGGAGTTCCCTGCAGCGACTGAGAAATGCTCTGCTCTTCCTTCTGTGTGTGTGCCGCCAGCACGTGTTTTGTTAGTCCCAACTTCTTATAGGCTTCCTGCTCCACTGCCGTGGGAAACCACACTAACAGGTGCAGAAGGTGCTGGGCTTTCTGCAGCATCTTCAATGATCTCTGCAAATTACAGTCAAATAACACCTGAATACACTTTCCAGACAATTTTAACACAAAATAATTTGATCTTCCTCTCAACACCTGCATTGCTGTGATGGAAAGAACAAAGAACAATAGAGGTTCCCCATTTTGTTGTCACTTTTCCTATTTATGATTTCAATAAATACTTGCAAGTTGAGCTTGTGGAAGAATCATGTTGCTGTATCAATAAATCTACAATATCCTACTTAAAGAAAATGTTCACCCAAAATGTCCCGATTCTTTACTCACCTCAAGGCCTTCCAAGATGTATATTACTTTTTTCTTCAGCCAAAGAGGTTGTCTACTAACTGTACTAAACAAACTGTAAGGTTTGAATGCTCTATTGAATGCAAGTAACAAAGCTCACTTTAGTCCATATTTAGGTAGCTTTAAAGTAATCCACACAACCCGTGTGGACTAGAGGGTCCTCTCTAGTGAAACGATCAGTCATTTTCAGAATTTTTGTACATGTCTATACTATTTAGCTACAAATGTTTGTCTCGGTTCAGCTCTGTGATGTACGTTTACGTTCACGACCTCTTGCATGATGAGAATGTAATGTTTGACATAGGCGGCAAGAATCACCCCATTGTTTACAAGGAAAATGTGCAAAGACTAAATGTAAAGCTCCTTCACTCTGTAAATCACATTTATGTATTCTCCGTGTATTAGCGTTTAAAGTGGTAGTGTAAGGCGAAAACATTCATCTCTTCTTTTTCTTCAATTTTTAAAATCATCTGACATAATTGATTTGGACTGTTTTACCCCTTATTTCAACCATCAAAAATTGACTAAAATGAGCCCTGTTCCCTTGTATTAGATGGAGAAAAATCTTGAAATGGTTTGCTCAAAAACTTAAATTTTTCTCCGGCCGAGGAAAGAAAGTCAAATACATTTTGGGGTGAGTAAAAGGAAATTAAAATTCTTAGGTGAACCCCCTGAAATAAAATAATTGAATTATGTAGGATTAATGATTAATGGAAAATATGTATTATTTTGTGATCGTTGGTACCTGATTCTGGCTGTGTTTTCTTGTCCCCCACATGTACGATTGTGCTGCTGTAGGAACACTGAGACACCACACTGTCTGCTTTGTTGGGCAGGTCCAAATGAGATAAATGCCCTTCCACAGACGACCTGGGGCAGGACATGAGCGAGGCTTTTCATTGGTCTTTATAGACATAGATGAGGCCAGCTCTATACATAGAGAATCTAAAACCAAATTATTATAATTTTTTATTGGATTCGAAAGAAGTATCTTTGTTTGATACTTATCAAAACAGTTTAAAAAACAAAGACAAAATATGAGACTTATACCATCAGTTTGCTGAAGAGTGGCATCAGAGGCTTTCTGTCCTCGTCAGAGTTTGAGGAGGTGGTGTTTAAGGAGAACTGGTATCTACGTTTCACTGTGTTTGGGATGTTACAGGTCTCCAAATATCTGCAAGATACACAATTCACTATTGCCTCCATATTAAAAAAAATGCCTTCTATTCCAGACGATATAAATCAATGAGCGTGTACTCTTTAGGCTGTATAAATCACACGTCCACACACACACACACACCTGATGACACTGTCCAGACAGCTGATTTGCTGGTACGAGTACATTGTGTGGTCCTTGAGTTCCTCCATTGAGGCAGGTCCATCTCTGACCAGCAGTGCAGAGTCTTTCAGCTTTACGACAGGAGACCTAAGCCCTGCTAAAGAGACACAGTACATACTAAATGTAATTGTAATTAGCACATTTAGTAATTGTGCTAAATGTTACGCTCTTAGATGTAAGAAAGAAATCCATATTATCTCTAGCCTTGGCTACTGTATATAGACCTCCAGGGCCATATGCTGAATTCCTAAAGGAGTTTGCAGACTTTCTCTCGGTTCTATTGATGAATGTCGATAAAGCAATAATTGTTGGAGATTTCAACATACACGTAGATAATACAAATGATGCTTTAGGGGCTGCGTTTACAGACTTATTAAACTCCTTTGGGGTCAAACAAAATGTCAGTGGCCCCACTCATCGTCTAAATCATACACTAGATTTAATTATATCATATGGAACCAGTCCAACTGATATAGATATTATACCGCAAAGCGATGATGTCACTGATCATTACATGGTGACTTGCATAATACGTACTGCTGAAATATGTCATGTTGCGCCACGTTATAGAAAAGGCAGAACAATCCTTCCAACCACTATAGATAGATTCTCAAATAGCTTACCTGAGCTTATCTAAGCTGCTAAATGAACCCAAACAAACAGATGAATTAGAGGAAATGACTGGCAGTTTGAGCACCATTTTCACTAGTACATTAGATATTGTTGCACCAATTAGATTAAAAAAGGTTACAGAGAAAACTAAAGCACCCTGGTACAACAGTGATATGCATGCTATCAAGAGAGAAACTCGTATCTTAGAGCGTAAATGGAAACAAACTAATTTAGAGGTCTTTAGAATCGCGTGGAAAGACAGTATGTCACGTTATAAAAAGGCTCTAAAAACAGCCAGGGCTGAGCACTCCGCAAACTAATAGAAAATAACCAAAATAATCCAAGGTTTTTATTTAACACCGTGGCTAGACTAACAAATAAACAGACATCACCAGAGCAAAATATACCGTTACAGTTTAGCAGTAATGACTTTATGACTTTAGTAATGACCTCTATGGTGTCTTATGATTCAGCCTCAATTATGGCCCCTCTAGAACAACTACACTGCTTTACAACGATAGGACGGGGAAGAGCTAAATAAACTTATCATTGCTTCTAAACCAACAACATGTTTATTAGATCCAATACCCACTAAACTACTGAAAGAAGTGTTACCTGTAGTGGAAGAGCCTCTCCTCAATATTATTAACTCGTCTTTATCTTTAGGTCATGTTCCAAAAATATTCAAGCTGACAGTAATAAAACCTCTCATTAAGAAACCGCAATTAGATCCAAATAACTTAGCAAATTACAGACCCATTTCAAATCTTCCATTTATGTCAAAAATACTAGAAAAAGTTGTGTCCGTTCAATTGTGCTCTTTTTTGCAAGAAAATGATATCTATGGAAAATTCCAGTCAGGATTCAGACCGCATCATAGTACAGAAACTGCGCTAGTTAAAATTACAAATGATTTACTTTCTAGCTTCTGACCAAGGCTGTATCTCAATACTAGTCCTACTCTTAGTAGAACGATCTTCAGCGCAGCGTTCGACACTATAGATCATAAAATACTCTTGGATCGAACTACAAAACTACACTGGTGTTCAGGGACAGGCATTAAGCTGGTTTAGAGTCGTACTTATCGAACCATTCTCATTTTGTTTGTTTAAATGAGGAAAAATCAAAGATAACGCCAGTAGACTATGGAGTACCGCAAGGATCGGTTTTAGGCCCTCTGCTATTCTCAATATATATGCTGCCACTTGGTAATATTATAAGAAAACATGGAATTAACTTCCACTGTTATGCTGATGAAACTCAATTATATATTTCATCACGACCAGACGAAAACACTAACTCATCTAAATTGACCGAGTGTCTCAAAGATATAAAATGCTGGATGACGCGTAATTTCCTGCTATTAAATTCAGATAAAACAGGGGTATTACTTATTGGTCCAAAAAAACTACTCACAAAACCTCTTACAATACAACTTTAATATAGATGGATGTCCTGTTACTTTATCCACTACAGTAAAAGACCTGGGTGTTATACTAGACCGCAACTTGTCTTTCGAAAATCATATTTCATATGTTACAAGAACAGCCTTTTTCCACCTTAGAAACATTGCTAAGCTACGTAACATGCTATCTGTTTCTGATGCAGAAAAGTTAGTACATGCATTTATGACCTCGAGACTAGATTACTGTAATGCTTTATTAGCCGGTTGTCCTGCATCCTCAATAAACAAGCTACAGTTAGTCCAAAATGCAGCCGCTAGAGTTCTTACTAGGTCAAGAAAATACGATCATATTACACCGATTTATCATCTCTACACTGGTTACCTATTAAGTTCCGTATCAACTACAAAATACTACTACTGACCTATAAAGCCCTAAATGGTTTAGCTCCTATGTACTTAACGGACCTTCTTTCACCCTACAATCCACCGCGTTCTTTAAGATCACTAAATTCAAGGCTTCTGGTCATTCCTAGGATATCTAAGTCCACTAAAGGAGGGAGGGTGTTCTCGCATTTAGCTCCAAAACTCTGGAATAGCCTTCCCAGATACGGTACGAGGCTCTGACTCGCTGACACAGTTTAAAACTAGACTAAAGACGCATCTCTTCAGTCAAGCATTCACATAATGCTTACCTTTTAGTCCTCTGTTATGCCATACAGAACCGTTTGCCGCTGAAACTGCTTAAACACTCCAGTGGGGCTCGACAGCCTTTTAGACAAACGGGGTCAACACGTTCGGCTTGCGGAGAGTTTGTGAGATAGTGATTTTCTTAACACTGACTCTTGTATAATGGAAATCATTCTGAACATCAGCTATGCTAATTATTTCCATCTGCCTCTTCTGCTGTTATCTGGACAAACGTCCCGAGATAACAGCAGAAAGGCAGATGGAAAATAAATGGCGTTCGTCAGGTCCAGTTTGTATCCAGCCTCTCACGGGGATCTCAGATGCCCAACGCCTGTGAAGAGACGACTCAACGCTGGCGATATGTTATGGCTCCGTATTATATATAAACAATATTTATATTTAATATTTATATAAAAACAATATGAATGTAAGCCAGAGGAGAACTGGCCCCGACTGAGCCTGGGTTCTCCCAAGGTTTTTTCTCCATCCAATCTGATGGAGTTTTGGTTCCTTGCCACTGTCGCCTTGCTTTGCCTTGCTTTTGGCTTGCTTAGTTGGGTTTATTTAACATTTAACAATATTATTTATCTGTGTTGTACTACTGTCATGTTATCACTGTGAAGCTGCTTTGATACAATCTGTATTGTGAAAAGCGCTATATAAATAAATGTGACTTGACTTGACTTGACATACTCAAACACACAATCACATGAACATTTAGACAGGGTTTTTCCTGGCTGAAAATGAGGCGGAGGTGGTAACATCATCACACTAGGGGGGTCCAGGTGCATGCCCCCCTGGGAGAAAAGTTCGCACATTTTAAAGATAAATGCATTAACCTGGTGCACTCCGCACGTCATTATGGAACGTTTTCTGGCTCAAAATTAGGTGGTAAAAAAAAAATCCAGATCATGTGTACACATGAAAGTGTACAGCGCCTTCAACTGGCTGAAAAAAACTTTTTACAAGCATGTTTTTTTAGGTATTTTAATAATCAGATAATTCAATTTTATTTACAGTTCATAGGGGCCATATTAACAACAGTGTAGTTGAATAGCAACAAGCATTTGCTTTCATTTACACAACCAGAAAAATTTGGCTCTATTTCAAATTTTTCAAACATGAACCTTTGGTCTAATAAAACATTGGTACCTAGTCAATCGTTCTCTGAGATTTGTTTTCATGATAATCGAATGTAAAGAGTTTTATCTCTAAAACCTGTTTCAGCGTATAATGCTAGCACTGGGGGCATTGACTAAGTAAAGAGAATCGCTAGTTTATACCACTAACAAGGCTCAAAATAGCCCCATAAGTGGACATAAGTGGACCCAAAGCAAGTGACGATTTTTTAAGCACACTGGTTAATGTAAATACCTAGCCTGGGAAAACCTAGACAACTTACGGCAAATTTAGATTTGCTCTGAAAGTTAGTCTGGCAAAGAGCTCATTCAAGCCCATTTCCAATCCGTCGAAATCACGGCACCAATCAGAAATGTTGGGCGGGCTTTACACGATGACAACAGCGCTGGGATTTTAAAAGCAGATTTTGTAGCCTACATTACTAAGATGGATGCCGCCGTCGAACATCACTTGTTCGAATCAGCTGTCGACGTCTGTTTTAAGCTATTTTGACGTTTCCTTTTTGCGAAAAACCGAGCAAAGAACAACACTAGGAGAAGTTTCTCCGCCGCTCTGCATACGTCATCCCCTTCATCTCTCTGATTGGTTTTAGGTCAGTCCCCGACGTCCGTTGGTGACACCCCTCTGGAAATGATTTGTCTATGATGATTTGCCAGACCATAACTCAGTTACAACTGTGAATGGTCTGGTTTTAACCAGGCTAGTAAATCCCTTTTGAAGTGAATAATTCAGTTCATAAGGGTTTAAAAAGGTTAGCAACAGGCACACACACACACACACACTTACCGTCCAAGGTCTTTTTCTGCTCTGATTTGGAAGAGGAGCCTTGCTGCTCCTGAGACTTCAACATATGAACCCCTTTACAAATCTCCTGAAATGTCCTCTGAAAAACAGTTTTAGATGATGTGGTGAGGAGTGAACACTTTGTTCTTTACAAAAAAAAAACATTAAAAGTCAGTGGAAAAGAAAACTATTCAGGGAAGAAAAAAATAATATTATATTATATTACAAATAATATATTATATTTCAATAATTTTGTCTTTTTTAAAGAAGGTTTTAGTACTCCATTTCAAGTTCCTAATAACACTCCTTAATTGTGATAAAACCACGGTAACAAATTAAAAATTACCATAACACAGAAATATCAGCTATTTTGGAAATTCTTCATTAAATGAGTGGGAGTTCTGGATGAATATGTTGTGAAAGAGAATTACCGGTTTGCTTTTGGTCCGCTCTTCCTTTCTGCTCTTCTCACTGCTCCCATTCCCACCGTTTGCTGCATTTCCATTTCCATTGCTGTCACTAGAGGACGCTATGCTCAGCAGGTGCTCATGCGAACCATTGCTGCCATAACCACTGGACCCCATACCGTGGACCGGCTATGAGACAGATTTACACTGTGTATTTTATTTTAGACTTTAGTCCACCAATAGAAAGAGACAAAAATCTGTCTCGGTTCTCAAAAAAGAACATCAAGTTAAGACTAAATTTTGCTATTCCACACCGACATTAGAAACCAGAACAGGAGAGATTTGTTTGGGCACACTTGTCATGTTTGGAAGTGTTGGTTCAGGTGCGTTTCTGCACTTCATTATTGTAATGTCATCTACGAGTTCCACGTTATACCAAAAAAGTGTGTGTGGAGAATGTGAGGCCAAATCTGACTTGCTATAGCCCATCAAATGTAAACTGCCAAAAATGACAGAAATCAAATTGCTAATGAAGAGAAAAGTATTAAAGAGAGGGCTTGGTTAGTCCAAAATAACATTAGTGTCTTTTTTCCATCATACAATAATTTTACAACCTCATACAAATGCGTATGCATGGCATCCTCGCTGTGTGTGTGTGTGCTTCTAGTGCATGAAAGATAGAGTGTGCACGTGTGTGTGTGTGTGTGTGTGTGTGAAAGTTTTCACCTGAAGAAGCAGTCTGTGAATCTGTTCAGTGATTTCCTGTATATCCGAATCAATGGTTTTGTCCTCTGTTGAAGTCGGAGCTGAAAACACATCCTCATCTCATTGGACCCCTGCACACAAACATATATAAAAAGAAAATCACACACAAAAAAAGATGTTATAGCCACCTGTATCTAGAGTAAATATAATACCGTATACATAAGCACTGGTGAAAACTCACATGCGAACTTTGTGCCGTCCGAATAACAAAGGACACCTTGCGGCTCCACGGGTTCACAAAGCTATACCAGCTTGTATCTAGAGTAACATATTCTCCATTTCTCACACAGAATCGGATAGAAGAGTGATCAAACGGCTGCCCAACATACTGAAGAACTGTAGGAGAGAGAGAGACTTAGGAAAGCAAGGACAATACTGTGTGTATGAGCCATTCAATTTCATTTGTTAATGTCAATATAGTGACACCTGCTGGCTTATGCATATGAATATTTGTATATCGCCTCCTTGTCTTTGAATCCTTACTTTTCCGGTGCACTGCCAGCATTCTCGGTCTGTCGCTGGGATGCAGGTGTAATAGAAGTGGTGTCCCAATCAGATCCTGAGGCAGATATCCCAACAGAGGCACCGCCCTGCAGTGCAAGCCAGAGTTGGACTACGAGTTTATTACATGTTAAATCTAGTTTCCAATGCAATAGTACATAAACTGAAAAAGATATGTACATTGTGTTTGACATTTTGAGGCAAAGATGATTAGATTCTAAGAAGATGAAGTCAAGCAACCCAGGTGTCTGACATTAACCTTTTGTCTCTATGCACCTCCTGACTTTATGCAGTGTCCCAAGTTAAGCTCAAGGCACAGCTGTGTTTTTGTCTCTTTAATTACCGGTTTGCCTTCCAATATCGCCCATACCTTCCAATATCGCCCATACCTTCACATTTGAAGGTATGGGCGATACTGTCAGACTGATTGGATTAACATAAATTTTATGCTGATGAGATCAAGGCTGGGGAAATTTCCTCAGCCTGACTCCTGCACTGCACTTGCATGCTTTGTTCAGATTGTATGTATGCTCAATGTAATCCCTCCCCCTTGAAAGGTATAAACTCTACTGTGCTGAGCTATTATTTAGAGTTGGATGACTACAGCGACATGCAGCGAGTCCTCAGTAAAGAGTAAATTCTGCTTGTAAGATATCCCGTCTCCTCGTCTCTGCTTCGACAAAGACAAAGTTCACAACACAGGTATTAGGTATGCTTTGTGTTTTTCTTCTACCCTGATTTACAATCCTTATCCTTAACATTTATGGCAGGAAACCAACATAGCAAGGAAAAAAAGATTAAATCCATTCCTTATAAGATTTTTAAAAACATACACATCATTGCTTTTCCACATACGCTCCATCAGTCTTTGGAGAAAACAGTTATCTGAAAGAGTACACAAATACCTATACTATTCGACTGCCTCATCCTCCTTACTGGAACTGAGCCAATTGCAACCTATTAAATCTCTTTAGTTTTGAGATTTAAAAATGCATAATTACGCCATTTGGCAAAGGCTAAGTTCACACTGCAGGGCTTAATGCTCAATTCAGATTTTTTGAAAAAATTCGATTTTTTTGCAAGGCCGTTCACATTTCCAATTAAATGCGACCTTTTGTGATCTCCTGTGTGAACGTGAAATGACCCAGAAGTGACCCGCATGCGCAGAAGAGTACTCAACTCAGGGTTCCACGGGTCCTTGAAATCCTTGAAAGTTTGTGAATCTGATTTTTTGTTTTCAAGGCCCTGGAAAGTTCTTGAAAATGAACATACATAGATACAGGTCCTTGAAAGTCCTTGAATTTATATTGTGCAAGAAGTTTTCTGGAAAAAATCCATATTATCTCTCTCCAATCCGCTAACGTGTTATGACGCCAACATTCCGTGGCCTATGCACACCAGCTTGCTTGATTTACGTTAGCTACGCGCATTTACACGTTAAGTCCGAAGGTTAATGCTGCATATTAAGTCAAGTGTTTCCCGCGTAAGGCACTTTGTGTTTTACATGATGTTCACATGTGCACTGAAACCACTATAATGGCACCTTAACATTTCATAGACACACCAAGAATACGCAAGTTTCAAGATATTTTTTTTCTCACCAAAGAAGATTACAAAGAATTTTTTGTCCCTTATTTAAATTTTAAATTATGCGTTCCGTATCAAATCAGTCCAGACTCAATTTGTCCATAGACAGTGGATTTGTCCCGTAACAGTATATTGAGCCAGGTCCCAGACATTAATTTGGTGGTTAATGCAGGTTTGCGTCTTTTTCCCCATAGTGACAGAGTCTAGAGAACGTAATGCACGTTCTTTTTAAACCATGTCGAGCTCACGTCCTCTACAGATCTGAAAATAGGTTTCAATGGGTGTCCAGTAAGTAATGATGAACGTAAGGCGAATTGCACAGTTTCATTTACTCACGCCTTTTTTTTTGTTGTTTTTTTTTATATCTGGATAATCTCTTATTGTCAGAGCTTGGTAGACAGGTAACTATTATATTTGTAGATGCTATTAGAAATATTAATTAATAAATTATAATTAATGTTATGTTTATAAATATTAAACATGCAAAATAAATGATGATCCTATCTGTCATTCACAATTTATGGCCTTTAAAAAAGTTTTAAAAAGTGCTAAATTATTTAAATAAAAATGGCACAATAATTACGTAATAATGTAGTCATAATTTAAGTAGTAGGCCTAAATAATTGAAGAGTTAAGTAGAAATAAATAAATTATAGGATGTACAAAATATTCTACGATTTTATAAATACGACAAATGGAATATCAGATCTCTGTCATATGGCAAATAAATGCAAAAAAAGCTTTTTTGCCTAGTTGTTTGACAGATGAAAACTGTAACAATGTATCTTACATATACACGATGTAACCTTGCTCTCTCTGTTGAAATGTGTCCCCACATTAAGTTCTTGAATTTGAGGGTATTGGACCTGGAAAGTCCTTGAAAGGTCCTTGAATTTGATGTTAACCAAGGTGTGGGAACCCTGTCAACTGTCAACGACGTCACTTGTTGTTTGCGGAAGTAGCTAAATGGATGTCTTACAGTGGAGCTCGTTTAGCAATATTACACCGTGTCCTAACTACGCGCAACGCGATAAAATTCCAGCGACTGCAAGTGTGTCTGTCCACAGTAGACGCGACGCGCACGCGACTGTGAGACGCCACACGTTGTGATCAAAAATCACAACCATTCAGAACAGTGTGAAAGCGCACTGCTGGCCCGCACTCGTATTGGAAATGGATATGGACATAATCAAATCAAGAAATAACATTATTCAGGGTTACCATGGGTCCTTGAAATCCTTGAAAGTTTGTGAATCAGATTTTTTGTTTTCAAGGCCCTGGAAAGTTCTTGAAAATAAACATGTATAGATACAGGTCCTTGAAAGTGCTTGAATTTATTTTGTTCAAGAAATTTTCTGTCAATTTTCTGTCAAGTTGTCATGTTGACAGTCAGTTCCAGGATTTTGACACATTTTTATTTTATATAATATTTATTTTATTATTATCATTTTTTTAATAGGATTAGGATGTACCAAATATTCTTTGGTTTAATGCAAAACATAAATACGAAAAAAAAAAAACTTTTTTGCCTAGTTGTTTGACAGATGAAAACTGTAACAAGGTATCTTACAGACACTATTTAACCTTGCTCTCACTTGAATGGGCTATATGCACGCATAAGTTCCGCATTTGACGCAAGGATGCTCGTTCATTTCCGGTTGTGTAGATTAAAGCGGAGGAAAACCGAGGAAAACGGGATTATGTCTTCAAAATGTACTGTCCTCCCGTCTTTGAAATGAAACGTACATGCGTTTAGATGTAATTTTAAATATAGTTATGTTTATTTAATATAATTTTAAAAAGAAGCATAAACACAACGAGGGGTGTCTGTTTTATCTGTTTTTGTGTCTAACGTTTCTTTTGTATAACCATGGAGTATAAAATTCAATATAAATTCTCGGTATTGCATTGGACTCTACGATCGCGGAAGTTATCGAGCATCCTTAAATCTTCACCAGAAATACCGCCGTGCATAGAGCCCATTGTCCCCACATTACGTCCTTGAATTTGAGGGTATTGGACCTGGAAAGTCCTTGAAAGGTCCTTGAATTTGATGTTAACCAAGGTGTGGGAACCCTGATTATTAAAAATCCAAACATTAACAAAATATACTCACTGACTAATTTTGTTACGAAGTACAGTTGTATGTTTGCATAGAATTCATTTTGAACGCTATATGATTTCAAAATCTGAGGTAAATTATCCGTTATCTTGTGGCACAGTGACCTATTTTTAACTAAAAATAAATAATGTGTACTCATAACCAGTATAATTTCTTCATTCTGTCAGCCGCGACGTCGCAGAAATAGGAACCGTTTCTAAATTAGAAACTTTGCGTGTCGCCGTCGCGTCTGGTTAGGACAAAAACTCTTGATTAACAAAGAAAATATACCTTTTATCGCGTGTCGTGCGGCGTCGCGTGTAGTTAGGACATGGTGTTAAAGTTATTTTCACAACAGAGCCAGCACACTCACAATCTTCTCATTTTAAGAAGAAAATTAAACAGAGAAGCGTGTGGGTAAGGAGTCGCAGCT
The DNA here is from genome assembly GCA_030378365.1 of Hybognathus amarus. Classification (NCBI taxonomy): domain Eukaryota; kingdom Metazoa; phylum Chordata; class Actinopteri; order Cypriniformes; family Leuciscidae; genus Hybognathus; species Hybognathus amarus. Next base: position 575,342 of record JAQIUQ010001268.1, on the reverse strand, counting down.
AGGAGTGGTGGGATACTGATGTGAGTGGCTTAACTGATACAGAATTCATCCGTAACTTCCGAATGACCAGATCCACCTTCGATTATTGTGAGCGCCTCCGATCAACTATGTCACGGGAAGAGACACGTCTCCGGCGGCCCATAACAGTGCAGAAACGCGTTGGAGCTGGAGTGTATCGACGAGCTACAGGTGCGTGCAATGACGTGCGTGTCGGATATATGTGACCTGGCCGTTCAGATTGCAGTCGCATTTCAAAAGATCGGATACATATTGGATTTGGACCACATACCCAAGTGGCCTGGGTCGCATTTAAAAAGATCGGATCTGTGTCGTTCAGACTGTCATGAAAAAATCAGATACAGGTCGCATATGGGCAAAAAAATCGGAATTAGGTCGTTTCAGCCTGCAGTGTGAACGTAGTCAAAGTTGCCAACCACAAGCCAGTGAAAAAAACAGAGGAAAAATGTAAATATATAATGACAAATCGCTGCCTTATTGTTGCAAATGAATCCATCTTATGTTACACATAATACAGTATTTGCATAGTTAATATAGAATCAAACCTTTCATCAACATCCTGAAACACACAGTTTGGTGTGTGTGTTGTGGTGAAGATTCTCTTATCAGGTGGAATTCTTGGTGCTGCATATTAGAAAAAACACACCAAAAAACAATATTATTATCATTATATTTGATTCATGCTCATCAAATTGATCTTCGTTAATCCACCAAACAGAGCTTGAAACGTAACCACATGAGGGCAAGGGCAACACTGAGTGCGATTACCTTCGTATCCAGAGTGAACTCTCTCAGCCAGAATGAGGCAGCAGAAATGTTCCTCGGAGAGCTCAGAGTCTTGAACCTTCATCAAATATGGAGTCATCCTGAAGGGATAGTACTGCAGATCTCCTTCCTTCTCTTTACCACCGCTAAACACAAAAAACAGGTGCATTAAGGCCAGCCACCCGCTATTACGTGCTTTCAACTTGCAAAAAGCATTCACATCCTCATAGAGCTTCTAATTACGGCTTGTAAGGAAAATGGAAATGTCTGAGAGCTCGTAACTGTACCAGCTGACTGCTGCAGATTCACTGAGCCATTGATAGAGGTGCCATAAAAACACATAATTGACGGTCCGAGGACATAAACAGCTCAGGATATAGATAATTTTAAACCAAGTCTTGCGTGTGTCACGACTTTCGACAAACAGCATAATACCACTGCTCTACTTCACATCCTAATACACAGGGCCAGATTTTACTAACGCCAACACAAACCCTCTTTTTGCTTAAAAAAAACAACCTACTTTTAGGATTTACTATATGAAACACAGTTTAGGAGTTTCCCTTTCAGATGAACATTTTTGTGAGGAGACTCAAGTAATTAAACATGATTTAGTAGGTTTCTAGGTTCCTAGTAGGTTTCTAGGTTCCTAGTAGGTTTGCGACTTTGCGGTAGTCAGATTAGTGGTATTTGTGCCACTATTCAAGGCTTGTTTGCAAATCTATGTTTATTTGTGCTGCTTTTGGTAGATTGTGGGTGATTCTCAAGTGGAAAGCTCTATCCTAGTGAGGAAAATGTCCTTCATAGTCCAGTCCTTCTGAGGCTTGGATGCTGAGACTCCTCCCCAGCATTAAATGCTAAAATGAAATGTAAGTCTAGTAAGTGCACAAGGCAACAACACACGTTCCCACAGCAATTAAAACTTCTTTTTGGAAATATATATATATATATATATATATATATTAACTGGCTTTCTATTAAAGCAGTACATTGCATAAGTCCATGGCCTTATAGTGGCAGTAATATAGGGAAATATAGTAATATATTGGGGAAGTCATGTCCTAATGTTTAGAGAGTCAGACCGAAGTTGCGGGTTTGATTCTCAATAGCGTCAGGAAATGGCAGAGGTGCCCTTGAGCAAGGCAGCTGCTGTGTTCTTTCATTTTGCACATTGTCAGTATATCACCGGCAGAACTTGCACTCCCAATCTGCAATTCTTCGATTTTGGTCTAATGCTAATTTGCTGTTTAGTAAATCTGAACCTCTGATAGGAAATGACAATTTGATTGACAGGTAAAGTGCAGATTTAGGGGCTCAGGGACATCTAGTTTACATAAGAAACATAAGTGTACCATTCAGATATATTCTAAATGTCAGAATATACACTCACCTAAAGTATTATTAGGAACACGTGTTTAATTTCTCATTTATGCAATTATCTAATCAACCAATCACATGGCAGTTGCTTCAATGCATTTAGGGGTGTGGTCCTGGTCAAGCACATCTCCTGAACTCCAAACTGAATGTCAGAAGGGGAAAGAAAGGCGATTTAAGCAATTTTGAGCGTGGCATGGTTGTTGGTGCCAGATGGGCCGGTTTAAGTATTTCACAATCTGCTTAGTTACTGGGATTTTCACACACAACCATTTCTAGGGTTTACAAAGAATGGTGTGAAAAGGGAAAAACATCCAGTATGCGGCAGTCCTGAGGGCGAAACTGCCTTGTTGATGCTAGAGGTCAGAGGAGAATGGGCCGACTGATTCAAGCTGATAAAAGAGCAACTTTGATTGAAATAACCATTCATTACAATCGAGGGTATGCAGCAAAGCATTTGTGAAGCCACAACACACACAACCTTGAGGCGGATGGGCAACAACAGCAGAAGACCCCACCGGGTACCACTCATTTCCACTACAAATAGGAAAAAGAGGGTACAATTTGCAAGAGCTCACCAAAATTGGACAGTTGAAGACTGGAAAAATGTTGCCTGGTCTGATGAGTCTCGATTTCTGTTGAGACATTCAGTGGTATAGTCCGAATTTGGCGTAAACAGAATGAGAACATGGATCCATCATGCCTTGTTACCACTGTGCAGGCTGCTGGTGGTGATGTAATGGTGTGGGGGATGTTTTCTTGGCACACTTTAGGCCCTTTAGTGCCAACTGGGCATCGTTTAAATGCCACGGCTTACCTGAGCATTGTTTCTGACCATGTCCATCCCTTTATGGCCACCATGTACCCATCCTCTGATGGCTACTTACAGCAGGATAACGCACCATGTCACAAAGTTTGAATCATTTCAAATTGGTTTCTTGAACATGACAATGAGTTCACTGTACTAAAATGGCCCCTACAGTCACCAGATCTCAACACAATAGAGCATCTTTGGGATGTGGTGGAACGGGAGCTTCGTGCCCTGGATGTGCATCCCACAAATCTCCATCAACTGCAAGATGCTATCCTATCAATATGGGCCAACATTTATAAAGAATGCTTTCAGCACATTGTTGACTCAATGTCACGTATAATTAAGGCAGTTCTGAAGGTGAAAATGGGTCAAACACAGTTTTAGTATGGTGTTCCTAATAATCCTTCAGGTCAGTGTATATATATTTAATAAATCTATTAAATAATGACAGTTAAACATTACATTTGCACTAATATTTACAAACACTTATAAATTTCTCTGACCTGATGCGACAGAAAAAAGATTTCTCCTGCATGAACTCAGTGGATGATGACTCTGGAAAACAGCGAAAGAGATGAATGTGATCAGAATGAACGTGAAAGAAATGGAGAGAGATAAAGAGAGAAAATAATTGAGAAAATCTCCCTCTACCTGTTTCCTCACAGACACAAACCTTATACTAAAGTGTTTAAAACAGTTTTGTTATTTTAGTAATTGTTTTAATCAGTCTTCTATTTTTAAAAACTTATTTGACCTCAAACCAAATGTTGTAAAGGTGTGATTCTTCCAGACCAGAGCTGACTGGTTTGGCTCAAGATTGAGTCGAAGATTTGGGGGAAAAATGAATGGGGAAAATATCCAGAACCAGGATCACTGAAAAAGTGGATGTCCACGGTGGTCTACTGGCTAGGCAAAGTGGAACCTTGATCTTGTGTTTAGAGAGAACTATTTGAAGAACAAAACAAGATATAATTTTGAACATACTTGACAACAAATAAGTTATGCACCAATCCAATAAGAATTTTAAATTAGTTGGATTCAAGACTTTCACTGGAATTACTGTTATTTTATCTGTTATTGTATATACTGCCCGGACCAAAAAATAAAAATAAAAAATGGTGTTTGGATTTAAATAAGATTGCAAATCAGGCTTGTTGGCATAATTTAGACTTTCAGCTGTTTGCAATGAACAAATCAAAGAAAAGTAATTGAAATAGCTCAACACAACAAATGTTTCAAGTGGCTTCCCCAAATTAAACAGAAAATATAATTTTTAATGACTTCTGCAGTCTCAGATTTAGGCCCCGTCCACACTACTGCATTTTCGTTTAAAAAAGGGAGAATTCATTCAAGGAGAATACGATCTCCGTCCACACCAGCATTTTATCTGCATATTAGAATTGACCTCCGTCCACATTAAAACGACTGAAAAAGATCACGTGACCATTCACCGACACTGGGCTTGAGCGTGCCGGTGCAAACAGTAGCTGACGAATCAGAGAAGGATACGTCATGACTGATGACACTCAATCATAGATCAGAGCATCAGCCTCGTCGTTTCAGTTTTGTCTCGTCTACACTAAAACGCCCTCTGGAGTTTCAAAACGCAAAACAGAGCTGCAGCGTTTCTAAACTCCGTTTTTGGTCTTCGTTTTTTCCGTTTTAGTCTGGACGGGAGGTGAAACGTAGCAAAAGGTCTCCGTTTTTAAACAAAAACGCAGTAGTGTGGAAGGGGCCTTATCCAACCCCTTCATGGCAAACATCTTTAGTACTTAGTAGAACAGCCTTTGCTGTTATGACCTGCTGCAAACGAGGTGTATAACCAGACATCAGCTTCTGTCCGGTTTCTGAAGAATCTAGCCCATTCCTCATGAGCAATGGCCTCCAGTTCAGTAATATTCTTGAGTTTCTTCTTCAAATCCCACCAGAGATTTTCTATGGGGTGCAAGTCAGTACCTGATGGCCACTGGGGAAACTTCCAGGACTTCTTCTGCAACCAAGCCTTGGTGGAATCTGAGGTATGCTTGGGATCATTGTCCTGTTGGAAGGTCCAAGCTTCAGCTTCCTCACTGACGGCATGACGTTTCTCCTAGGATTTCCTGATACTTCAAAGAATCCATCTTGCCTTTCACACGCAGCAGGTTTCCAGTGCCAGAGGATGTAAAGCAGCTGCAGACAACACCGAGAGACCATCATGCTGAACTGTAGATAGTGTTTTTTCAGCATAAGCTTCATTCTTCTTCACTGCATGACAAATGACAAAGCTGAAAATCGGTTCAACCCAAAAAAGAGTCGCACGAGTAAGAATTTGGCTCAGAATCGGACGAAAAATCGCACAGTGTATGGCCGCCATTAGATATTTCCTTTGTTCTAGCTCAAGCCCACCTGGTGCAACTAATGAAGCCCTTGATTAATTGCATCAGGTGTGCTTGAGACAACACCTGTTTTGCATATTTGCGTTGTTTTGAGGAATTCTATTCAGGGGCTCAACAATTTTGAGACAAAAGTCATTAACAGTTGCATTTTAAGTTGAATCTGGGGAAACCACTTGAAACATTTGTTGTGCAGAGATATTTCAATTACTTTTGTTTGATTTGTTCATTGCTAACAGCTGAAAGTCAGTAAATTTTGCCAATAAGCCTGTTTGCAAAAAGTTCTCTTTTGCTTCTTATTGTGCTTGAGCGGACAAAAACAGACATAATTAATATCAACAGTCAAAAACATTAATATTAACAGTCAAAATGCCTGTTTTGGTGAGTATCTTTGTAAGCAGAGTCTTAAATGAGCTAAAGTCTTAAATGAACGCGAAGATTTTCAGATATGTGAAAAAATCGGATGCGTGTCAGATCCCCGTCAGGTTTTAAAGTGACAGCAGCCTAATATACCTGTTGCTGTCTGTCATTAATGTTATTCAAAGAAGAAAAGAAAATCACTCACTGCTGATCAACTTTGTAGCTTTAATAGGGATTAAAGTATATTTTATAAAGTGAAGACTATGCAGCAGTGTTATTTTACATTTGATTATCCAATTTCTGTAGTATTTCTTTCAAACAGGGGTCCGTTCTTCGTACCTCGCTTAATACATCTGAGAAGATTTGACAAATGCAAAATCTTGTAATCATGATAACTGATCTCTGGCTTATATGGTTCTTCAAACGAATTTGTGTATTTGATTAAAATATCTGAATTATTTGTATATTATGATATTGTTCACAAATTTATTTTTAAATCATTATTAATGTCCCTGGTTCAACAGGATAGTCTTGTAAGAAAAGTAGCAGTGGCTGGGAGATACTTTAAGTATCACCTCCACTTAAAAAGATGCAATCTAATCTTGTTTACATGAAATAAGCTGCTTCCGAGCAGGTTTGAGCTTACGGACATGTTGCTATGACAGCAACTCCAGGATGAACTTGGAAAAACCTAACAATCCTTTATCATGTCAAATCGTCAACAATGAAATCCAGCTTATTGAGTAATCCATGTAGGAAGAATGGTAGAAAAAAAACCCTTAGCGTTGAGCCCTGCTATATTAGTCACAGCAAAATGTGCCATTTATTATAATCAGTTTATGTAAGACTGTTTTAAGTTTATTTCAATTAAAATATGTTATATTATAAAAAGCCAATTAAATATAAAAATGATGGCTTTCAATTTATACAGTAATGCTGAATGGCTATAAGTACTTATTTCATCCCCAGAAACTGAGAATTTTTTTTAAGAGATATCAATAGCGGTGGTTACATTTCCCACCAATTTTTGCCATTCTCGATATTGTCCCCAACACTTTTTGAAACATCTTAAACCACAGATAAGTGGCCTAATACAAAAGAAACATCTTCAGTTGACTAGCAGAGTATTCATTTCATTCACTTGTGTTATATAGTGGGTACTTCAGTCCAGATGCATGTTGCTGCTGTTCACACGGATTAATGCTTCAATCTAACGCTATTGCAGAATGACACAATTTGTTTAGGTTAAAATCACATAACAAAATGCACACATTTGCACACATGTCCCTGCTCTTGACCTTGATCCCTGATGAACTTCTTTGGCTTTGATGACAAATTAGATTAGATTTGAACTCTAAACCTCTGGCATGCACGACAAATATTCCACCACCAGACCAGGACGCACAAATATTGAATGCGAATTTATGCATTTATTCACTGACATTGATTTGGAGATTCAATGTGAAATTATGTATACAATATAAAAATATATGAAAAATGTTAATGTTGTGATTGATGAAAAGTGTGATTAATTTTTTTGTTTTTTTATTTACCAATTGACAGCACTACAGTAGTTTAAATTAGTTCAGTGCACTCTGCATTGGTAGCTGACCTGTTTCGGTGCACATGCTCCAAGATGGAAGCCTGTATGGTGTTGTAAAACTGTAGAACACACTGACGTCACGAGGCGCCAGAAACTCCACAAACTTCCTGTCGTTGAACTCATCCTTTCTGCAGTTCAGGATTCCTGCAGCCTGTTCGGAAATGTACACAATCTTCCCCGTGATCAGGGACACTGCAACTGCAAAAATATCCTTCACACACAAAAACAGTTTCAGACATTGTGTTTATGTTCTTCTGTCCCATAATGAGTCAAGTCAAGTCACATTTATTTATATAGCGCTTTTTACAATACAGATTCTTTCAAATCAGCTTTACAGTGAAAATAATGCAACAAAGTTTGTTAACAAAAGAAAATAGCGTCACAGTCCCGCTTAAGTTCAGTGATGGCTCATTTTTGTTGTAAAAAAGTTAGTCTTAGTCAATTTAGTTTAATTTAGTCATGTGTATAGCCACTCTGCAGAAAACCATGATGTCATCCTTCAGCTCAGTTCAGTTCTCATATAATGGTCTCATTGCAGGCAGATTAATTATATTGTTGAATATTAAATTAAAGGTTACATTTAATGTCCCCAACTAAGCAAGCCAAAAGCCAATGGCAACAAAGGTGAGGAACTGAACAGTGTCTAGATGTCCAACTATCATGTTCAACTAAACCACCAATATGAAAAAACTCTGTTTTATGGTGTACTTAAAAACATGAAACTTAAGCCAATTTTTTTATTAAAATGATTGTATAGAAATTATACAATACTTTCCAAGTACAGGTCTTATTTTAGTGTAATAACACTGTTGTATGTTATAAGCCATTACCCTTCAAATTGCGCAAATTGAAATTGCGAATTGAAAATACGGCCAATGGAAACACGTCAATTAAAAAAAAACAAAAATAAAACTCCCAAAAATCCCAAACATTTTTATGCTCGCATGAGCTGTTTTTTCAGGCAATTCAAAAATATTTCACAAAGCTGCAATGGAAACAGTTTTTCGCAGTTACAGGTAACCTGGTGTACGCCATCATTCTCTAAAGATGACGCGGTATGTTTGGACAGAAGACGAGACAGAGTTTTATTCATAAACTCATAAAAGACGGGAAATGATGGGAAATACTGGTTTCTAAACAACAAAGAAATAATAATAAAACAAAATAATTATATAAATACAATTATTTTTAAAGAAAATCAATGACTGGGATATACATAAACCCACTAACACCCATTGCCATGATTTTTTAAATGACTTATCGCGAGAGGAAAAAATGACATAACATTTCATTGCATAACAACAGTTAAAGGTGCTATATGTTTTTTTTAACAGCCTCTATCGGACCAATTTTTACAAGAGCGCTCATGCTCTTGCGCGTGCTGCACACGAGCAATCACTCATGGTACACGCCGGCCACACTAAGACTTTCAACACACCGGAGAAAGCATCACACAACATGCTGGAAACTCATGTAAACTCCCACTGCAACGTTACAATAATAGGCTACTTTTAGCTTGACGTTGAACTAATGCTCCATGCTCATACCATGATAAAGTTACATTTGTGGTGTTATCCAGCATAAGCCATTTCACTAACTACTGGTATTCGTGTATCATTCACAATCAGCAATGTCAACATAGGTGAATGTATAATATGATAACGAAAATGGTTAGTGAACTAACGTTAGACTGAACAATTTCAGTGTAACAGTAAGATCATAGAAAGTAATATTACTGTACTGAACGTGTCTGGAAATGGGTATTATAAACAATATGATAGTAGTAGGATGAGTGACGTTAGACAGTAGAGCTAATACAAAAAATAAAAGTTACATCCTATAGCACCTACTTTTTGTTATCCTGGAACATTTGTGTTCATTTAATGTCTCATATATGTTGTAGTTTACCTTGCTATTTCATTACAGTTTACCATTTTTTCAACATATCCGAAAACTAATTTATCACAATAAAAATAGCGGAGGTCTCTCCATAATTCAAACACTCTACCGATGTTGATCCGTGTTTTCGTCCTAAGTTGATCCGATTCACGCTTGGCCTGATGAGCTTCAGAAGATACATTTCTGTTTTGTTTTTTTATATTTATGTGGAGTTTGTGTTGGAGTATGTGTTGTGCTGGAGGCAGGAGGTTTTGGTGTTATCAGACAGTTATCATGTCGTCAGCTGCAGTGCCGTCACGTAGGCTGTATAAGAAGAGAGAGAGGCTCGGGAGCGCGCATGCACGTCACATCTGATGGATTTCACAGAAAATTCGACACAGAGACTTCACATAGAAATAGGAATACTGGTCTTCAGAGGTAATAGCAAAACCCAACAAGTGGATCATTGAAATGTGTGATTGCAACTCCTTCAGACACAGGCATTAAAAAAGGATTCATTTTAGAAGAAAAGTTACATATAGCACCTTTAATAGAAACGCCGTCATTTTGCAATAGTTTTTTATCGACATTTAGATGCGCAAATCTGTAATGGAAATGCGGCTATAGATTAATCTGGGATCTGGGTTCTGCATATGCAGTCCATCACATCTTGGACTATGTTTCTACTACTATAGAGTTTCTGAGCACATAAGGACCGTTTAAAGGTTTGTGTGTGTGTGTGTGTGTGTGTGTGTGTGTGTGTGTGTGTGTGTGTGTGTGTGTGTGTGTGTGTGTGTGTGTGTGTGTGTGTGTGTGTGTGTGTGTGTGTGCAACTCACAGCATTTCTGAGTGTATATTCTGAGGTAATACTGTTGATTTCTTCAATGGTGTATGAGGGCACGTCCAGACCGGAGGGCTGACTGTCATTGATCATAAGCATCTGATAGTACTCTTCATTGGCTGCAAAAACAAAGAAAAACATGCCAAACTTACACATATGCATTCACAAACACATAAAAACTGCAGAAAATGAATTTGCTAGTGGTTGTCTGACCTTTGACTTGTTTGATGCAGCGCAGGGCATATCTGAGAGTGTGAAGTGTGCTCGCCCGGCCCTTGCTGCGCTTGTCGGGAGGGAGGTGATATTTCAGCTCTTTTAGGGACTTAAAAAGCTCCTTCTGAGTCTTAGCCTTTGCTGATTCTTCACTACTGCAGAGTCAACACACATGCACAATGACACAGTTTATTAATCCCTCTGAACACACACTGTGATGCTTAAAGGGGTCACTGCAGGTGGTTGAATCGTATAGCTATTTAATGACTGTGGTGGTGTTACCTGCAGCCGCTGGTTGATGGGTTGTCTTGCTCTGAACTGACCAGGCTAAAAGCATTGTTGCTACTGGGAGGGAAAGACTTTGACAGTTTGAGCTATAGAAGAAAAGTAAGAGAGCAACAAATTTAAGTGAGACACATAAATTACTATTTCTTACAAGAGGTCAGGGCATTATTATCAAGACCTGTTGTTGCGTCACAGCCGATTTCATCCTTGCCTATGTTGCATAGTGTGTTCGCTGAATGAGTCTCACCTCTTGTTACTCCCAGATGATGCCATGGTTCCATAATCTTTTCCATTTCCACTGGAACTTCCCACAGACTCATTACCGTGGGATTCATTGCTTTGCGACTCGTTACTGTGAGATTCTGTGCCACTTCCACTGGAGCCATTTCCACCCATCTCCATGTCCTCATGCATCTGTGTTTGAGGTCTGAGAGAGGTGTGTTGGTCATGACTGCTGTCACTCCCGGCAGAGGCTTTACCCATGCGGTGCAGGTGAGACATGGAAACACACGAGGACTCCGGCTCCGCCCTCCTCAGGAGACACGCCCCTGTACAAGTAGTGCTTCGGCTCGGGCTCACCTGACATGGACATGGTCAAGCTTTACAGGTCAAAGCTCCCCTGATCCCATTATACTGTTGTAGCATAGAAAAATGCATAAGGTAAGATAAGGACATTCATTAATAATTATGGAAGACATTAATTAACCTCATAAGTCATAATGTTGGCTAATAAAACTGAAATAAACTGCAATTTATGGCTTGAATACACCACTTTTATAATGTGTGTTTTTTTAAATTTTAAATTAACATTAGTTAATTTTATATATATATATATATATATATATATATATATATATATATAAATAAATAATTATATATAATAAACAATACATATAATAAGTAAATTATGAAGAGCAGTTATAAAAACTCTTTAGTTCTTACAATGTACAGACAATTCTCACAGGCTTCCTCATTCTTCACGAGTCTGTAAGTTACTGCTCATAAAGGTAATAAAGATATTGTGAAAGACATGACTGGTTTTATAACAATTTATTTGTATTTTTATTAATTTTTTTCATATATTCTTTATCTTACAGATGTAGACTTCAATTTACGTGGACAAAAACACGTTGACCTGCAATGCACTGCACGGTACACTGACACAGTTATGTAAAAGTCGTGCCACCACCGATACCGATTCGTTTTTAAGCTGTTCTTAAATGGCATACACGCAGGAATAAGGAAAACGCGTATAATATTGCATATTTAGTGTATTACAATCATTACACCTAAAAAATATAAGAAGACTACACAAACAAAACGATTTAAAGTACACGCGCATGCGCAAGTACCCAAAAGGTTATGCAACACTTTTTAAACGTCTATCTATGTTAACAAAAGTAGTCTAAAGTCACAAACCTGCAAGAGCACGCTTTATCCACGTTGTATCCCGGATATGTGTTGGTATCGAATGTTTTCCTGGGTTACTTTTGTTAAATTGAGACACGCATAGTGTATAATTCAATACTTCACCGTTCCCAATTTCCTCTGAAGCAGGAGTGGCTCGCGCTCTGACCTGAATTCTATCCCCTCCCCTTCTACCTCCTATTGGCTGGCGCACAAGGGTTCCCATGGTAAACCCCACTGAGTGACGTCATTTGTGAATGGCTCCGCCAGTCTCTTTATATAAACCGCCAAGGCGCCTCACGTGGAATCCCATGCTGACGTTATGTTGTGGAAATGGAGAAACCATATGAAGAGTTCAGATGCAAAAGCCTCAGTGCCATTTGACATTTTCTTCTAGAATGATCATTTTTATCAAGCTTGTATATTTAAGTTCAGTAATTTCACTTAAATGACAATTAATAGGTGATCTTCATTGTCATTTAAGTGAAAATATTGAACTTAAATATACAAGCTTGATAAAAATTATCATTCTAGAAGAAAATTACAAATGGCATTTAGAGGCTTTTGCATTGAATCTTCAAATAAGTTCAAAACAACTGTACCGTTTCTACCCCACACGAATAAAAAAAAACGTTATTCCGAGTAGTAATGAACTGAATTAAAAACAACAACAACAACAACCCCCCCCCCAAAAAAAACATTTTAGACAGTTATACTCGAACAACTTATTTGCCCTACGTAACATGCGTTTTACAATTTTATTTAAGTGAACTGTTTTGTATTTTTCTGGTGCGAAATACGGATCTCTGCTGTAGGTTTGGACAACTGTTGTATGGTTGTAATGCCACACATAATAAGACTTGCTCAGACACCGATAATATTTCACTAAACGAGAACAGTGAGCATGAAAACATCTCTTGAATTAGTGCAAACAGTTTAGACACACATGCAGATTAAGTTTGCCTTTGCAGGGCTCCAGACTAACAATTAAGAGCAAGACCAGTACCAACACCTGATTTAATCATAAAGGTAATTTAAACGTAAAAGTAGCTTATAATAACTTATAATATTACTTTATTTCTTGGAAATGCACATTTAAATGGCAGCAACGTTGAGAAAATTCAAAAGAAATTAAAATGAAACATACATTTAATCTACTCTTATTAAATGTCCCATTGTTAGACACAAAACACTTTGATATTCAACCTAATATGCCACAGATAGACAAAATTAGATAAATTAACCTCAAAACTGAAAATGAATAAATGTGTGAAGCAAATACATTTCAGCCAGCTGTTTGACCTCCTGTTTGAGACTCGTCATCAACCTGGATAAGACAGGGACTGTGGTGTCGTGTGCAAAAGATGGTGTTCTGCAGTGCAGTCATTGGTGTATAAGGAGAAGAGTTCAAACACAACCTGGATGTGAGTTTTCCCAGTCCACTGTATATAGTGCAATGAGTGCATATACATAAAGAATTCACCCCTTTTCATGTTTAGATGTTTTACTACAGTAATAATAGGGGAATCAGGGTTGTTTGTGCTCTTTCACGAGAATCAAGTGGACATAAAAGCATGTTATGTTATTTTGATATAAATATCTTTAAATTTAACTAAAAAAATAGTCAGTGTGGCATTTCCAGTCTCACATGTCAAAGGATATTCTTATTATTTACACTCACCTAAAGGATTATTAGGAACACCTGTTCAACTTCTCATTAATGCAATTATCTAACCAACCAATCACATGGCAGTTCCTTCAATGCATTTAGGGGTGTGGTCCTGGTCAAAACAATCTCCTGAACTTCAAACTGAATGTCAGAATGGGAAAGAAAGGTTATTTAAGCAATTTTAAACGTGGCATGGTTGTTGGTGCCAGACGGGCCGGTCTGAGTATTTCACAATCTGCTCAGTTACTGGGATTTTCACGCTCAACCATTTACAAAGAAAAGTGTGAAAAGGGAAAACATCCAGTATGCGGCAGTCTGGTGGGCGAAAATGCCTTGTTGATGCTAGAGGTCAGAGGAGAATGGGCCGAACTGATTCAAGCTGATAGAAGAGCAACTTTGACTGAAATAACCACTCATTACAACCGAGGTATGCAGCAAAGCATTTGTGAAGCCACAACACGCACAACCTTGAGGCGGATGGGCTACAACAGCAGAAGACCCCACCGGGTACCACTCATCTCCCCTACAAATAGGAAAAAGAGGCAACAATTTGCAAGAGCTCACCAAAATTGGACAGTTGAAGACTGGAAAAATGTTTCCTGGTCTGATGAGTCTCGATTTCTGTTGAGACATTCAGATGGTAGAGTCAGAATTTGGCGTAAACAGAATGAGAACATGGATCCATCATGCTTTTGTTACCACTGTGCAGGCTGGTGTTGGTGGTGTAATGGTGTGTGAATTAAAACTTCAATCCCCAAACATTTAAAAACTGTAATGAAAAGGAAAGGCGTGTGACAGCGTTAAAACATGCTTCTGGCCCATCCTTTTGGGAGCCATCAAAATGTGGACATTTTTTCTTTGTGCTTCTGTCAGTTAAATAAAGTTGGAAGAGAATTAACAAATCACTGATTCTTGATTTTTATTATATTTGACAAAATATCCCAACTTTTGTTGGGTTTAACATTAGCTTTGCGAGTATGACTCTCCCAGTTCATCTGCTTTTGTATCAGCAGAATTTGCACACAGCCACGACAAAACTGATCACTAGCTTCTAGGGATTTCATTTTGAGTCGTCGTGTGTTGAAATAAAATAAAATAATGTGACCCACAACCTCTGATTCCCATCCGTGGCCATATGGGAAAGTAAACATTTACAATGATGACAAATAAAACTCAAAGACAAAGAAATGGATCAGCTGGTTGAACACATACTGTATTTTTATTGGGACATTTCTACCATGTCGGCTAAAGCAGCAGCGACTGATTTCATGGTAACCAGTGACTGCAATTCTGCTAGTTCAAGCAAATGATCATGTGATGCAATAGAATAGCTTCTCTTCCCTGCAAACAATGCCATGGAGAATGACTGAAAGTTTCATTTAATGGCAAAAAACTAAAACAAAAGGTGCAGGTCTCAGTAATAATTACAGTAGCAGAGGGTGATCCTCTTAAGATACTTTACTGCATGTATACCAGCGCAGCTCTGTAAGGTAAAAGTCATCATTTTGGATGTCTAGGTCTCCTTTTTTAAAACAGATTTCAAGTCTTGAAATACCATGTCTTTTCTATGCACCTACAGTACTGTGCAAAAGTAGTGTGACAGTAGGAAATATCAGTTTTACATTTCCAAACACTGCTTTTGCCATTTCTTGTAATAATCCAGTGAGATTTTCATATGACAACAGCCGATATGAACAGTCTTGGAGACGTTGACACAGTTCTTCTGGATTCAGTCTGTCTTGTTTTTTTCTGTGTCCTCAAGGAATCCCAGATGATGGTGAGATCAGATCTCCATGTGGAGCACCGGCTGTTGTGTATACAAAAATCTAACTGGATTATTACATTTAATGGCAAAATTAATGTTTGGAAATGTAAACTGATCTGACTCACTACAGCAAAAGATAAACATGTCTAAGACTTTTGCACAGCAGTGATTTTAACAAAATCTTTTTTTCCAAATCACACAGAAATGATAGAGTTCAATGAAAACAACTTTAATTCCTATGAAACGGGCGAGACAGAGCAAAGCCTGCATTATCATCAGTGTAACACACAGCAGCACGAGTGCACGTACGCACACACTCTCATAACAGGTTTACAGTTGCACGTCTGCATATTGCACTAGGGCATCAAAACATCCCATAATAGCATATGGAGTAGAGCCAATGGACATTGGAGAACAACCTGCTCTAGTAGAAATCGTAATTTATTTGATACACAAATCTTAATTCTCTTATATACCATAACAGCACAGTAAATGAATGTACAATTCTCTGGAATGTTGGCGCTAAACTCTCTGCATCGCTCGTAATAATCTCACTATATATCACAGTCTTCCCTCCCACTCACACATACGCATAATCAGTGTAAAAATATCATGCTCAGTGCATCTACACATCTCTAGTCACACAGCCAACAAGAAAAGCAGCACTAGAGACAGCAGGTTATCAGCAGTAAAAAAACCGTCTGTGCTTTCAAATATAGACATTATTATTATACTGTCTGAGCTGTCAGAAGACAGTAGCTGTCACGGCCTCCCCTTTTTGGTCTGCTGAGTCTTTTGTGCAGATATTCGGACTAAATAGGCCTCTTGAGTTTCAATATGCAGGCAAATGTAGTTTTAAGCCCATTTAAATCTGTGAATTTCTCTCAAATAAACAGGCACCAAAACAAGCACTGTACCATTAAACAAGTTTGGCTACAATGCTGTGCTTACATTTAACATTTAGACAAGGGATATATTTGATGGCTAGCACCATACAACAAACATGAGATCTGCTCAAGCTCAGACGAGAGGAGGGGTGTTTGTTCAGAAGTGATCCCCAATCAAACATCAGTTTGTGAAGCCTCTTCAATTTTACAGCAATTCCTGCCAGACTGTTCATAAAGTAGTACTGTGGCATATAGGAACAGTGCTTAACCTTTACAACGTTTAAAACTCATAAAATATTTATACCCATCACATGATTCCAGTGTTTTTAAGACCATTTCTCATAATAAAGTAGTCTGGCACATACAGTTGTCTAAAAAAAAAAGTCAAAAGCAATTACATACAAAACGTCTCTTGTGCAGTGAGGCACATGTTTACCTTTTGGTCTGATAAGATGCACTTCCTCTGAGCTTGTGCTCTGATTAGTCTGTTTTCAAAAGTCCCGATACGTTAACACGGTTGTACAAAAACAACAACAACAAAAAAACAAAAACAAAACATAATTCTGGATGTTTGAAGGTTTAGGAACTCCGCTTTCCCTCCCAGAAGGACAGACTGGAGTAATTCATTGTTTTTTGATTTTTCAGTGTAGAAAGAAACGCACAAGTTCGTTCTTTTGTCACCTTCTATAAGGCAATTGCATCCAATGTCAAGTCAGGGTTTTGCATGGCTCTACTGTGGTCAGAGACAGTCCATTTTCAACACAACAAACAGGGTAGAAGCCGAGTTTTTCCTTTATTCCTGCAGACTCTAGATCTCTGAAGATCATTTAGATCCATGAGATTTGGCCATCGGATTTCTAAGGACATAAATCACTTTACTGAACCCTGACTTCAGTTGGAGAGATGTTTGTGTGGCCAGATGTTAGTGTTTATGAAGGGTGAGCCACAATGTGGGCCATCCAGTTGACTTTGGTGGTCCAACTCTCTCGCAGAGCTTCATCAAACTTCTGCCGGAACTGTTTGAGGGCCTCCTCGTCAGTTTTACCTAATGCCAGAGAGTCCTGCAAAACAAACACACAGCTGTTGTCACTCCATCATTATTTCTATTTTGAATGGCATCTCATTTAACACAGTTAATTATGGAAGCTTGTTTCCGCCACTGAATAAAAAAAAAATAAAAATAAAATAATTGCGACTTTTTATCTCACAATTGCGAGATATGAAGTCAGAATTGTGAGAAATAAAGTCTCAATTGCGAGATATAAAGTCAGAAATTGCGATGTATATAAAGTCAGAATAATGAATAATGATATAAAGTCGCAATTCTGAGAAAAAAGACAGAAGTGTGACTTTATCTCACAATTGCGAAGTTTACACTCTCACAATTTTGAGTTTATATGTCAAAATTACTGACATCTTTTCTCAGAATTGTGAGATATAACCTTGCAATTTCGAGTTATCAGGACAATTCTAAGGGAAAAAAGACTAAGTTAAATTCATAGTTTAAATCTCAATTCTGATTTTATAACACAATTGCGACTTTATATCATGCAATTCTGACTTTAAATCTCACAATTCTGACTTTAAATTTCGCAATTCTGAGAAATAAAGTCTGAATTGTGAGATTAAAAAGTCGCAATTACCTTTTCTATTTTTCATTCTGTGGCGGGAACAAGCTTCCATAGTTAATGCATTGACCAAATTCAATGTTAATGGTTTCATTGTTTTGTGTGATTTTCTTTTCTTCATTTTTGACTTGTTGGGGTGTTTGTACATCAAACATCTGTGTGTGAAGCCTCTTCAATTTTAGAGCAATTCCTGCCAGACTGTCCATAAAGTAGTAGTACTGTGGCATTTAGGAACGGTGCTTAACCTTTACAATGTTTAAAACTCATAAAATATTACATACCCATCACATGATTCCAGTGTTTTTAAAGGACAAGTCCGGTATTTTACAATTAAAGCCCTGTTTTAAGATCGTTTCTGATGAGACAGATGCTGCTGTCCCGAGAATTTCGGATTCTGTAGTTGCACCCCCACACCTTCACGCACAGGAACAATCCTTCATAAAACGCATAAAATTTAGTTTACAAAGACGGTGAAATGGGTCTGGGGTGCTCACCGATATGCTCACACAAAAATCGCTGCAAAAGATGCTTTCAAAAAGGTGTTTTACCATTCGTTGAAAAACTGTAGACCTTTTTTCCGCACGCCTCACAACCATACATTCTTCCGTTGAGAGTTTGAATAATAGACAAAACCTGTTGAAAAGCATCTTTTGCAGTGATTTTTGTGTGAGCATATCAGTTACACCCCAGACCACTCGAGTGAGTTTCACGTCTTTGTAAACTAAAGTGTAAACTAAAGTTGTATGTGTTTTATAAAGGATTGTTCCTGTGCACCTATGCTACCATTGTGAAGGTAAGGGGTGCCGGTTCAACCACAGAAAATGAAAATGCTCGGGACAGCAGCATGCGTCTAAAAAACGATCTTAAAACAGGGCTTTAAGTGTAAAATACCAGAACTTGTCCTTTAACACCATTTCTCATAATAAAGTAGTCACAACAGACATTTAAACAAAGATACATATCAACATAGTAGCATGTTAAATATATAACTGACATTGGGTTTACAAGTTTTAGCTTCTTCTCTTCCTCCTCCACCCCTTTTCTTTTACTCCCCTACCTCTATCTACTCTCTATCTCTTCTCCCTCCCAACTTCCCAGAGACCAGAAGGAAAAGAGAAGATAATAAACATTTACACCAAAAACTACAACAAAAATTATACTAAGGAGAGTGAAATATGAGAGGAGGAAGAAAAAAAGAGAAAACAAATCTCATAAATAATATTACTGAGTAATTGTATTTATGATTAATGGAATGTATACAAATATAAATGCATATGTGAGGCAAGAAATAGATTCTAGCTTTGGTTAATGTTTAAGGATCAGAGAAATGAATGTGTGAGTATGTCTTTGTAACTGAAATCTAAATGCAGCTGCATTTCTCTCTTAATGTGAAGCCATCGTATGACCTTTCGTATTTTTCAATTGAGTAATAATGTTTTCTTGCCGATTGCCAGAGTTCTAAGGAGGGGAACTGTGAGTTCTGAAGAGAGATTAATTTGTGTGAATTAATTTTGTCAGTGTTGTTGGAGCTTTGACAGCCTCTTTGAGTTGAGAATGAATAAATGATCATTTTCATTTGCGAAGTACTATACTTTGAAGGAGAGGAAATTCTGCGCCGTCAGCGGTCGCTTACCTTTAAATACTGGATATCTTTGACAGACGTAAGCTCTGGCAGTCCTGCTGTGAGCATCAGAGCGAAGAGTGTGATGAACAGATTTCCATTCTTCCTTAGAATCAGATAAGCGTCCTCACAGTACTGCCTAAAACTACATTTATACAAAGCACAATGTTAGATTAGTGTCCTTTATCATAAAATGGAATAGAATTGTGCATTAATTAGACAAAGTCAGTCACTAACTTTCCAAATTTCTCAGTGTTGCCCGTTTTTCCCTGTTGAATCACATGGATGAAGTCGTGTGTGAGGATGAAAGGAACACGCTCAGCGCTTGATCCCAAACTTGGACTTAAAGTTTCCTAGGATATGGCCAAAGTCTATGTGGAAGAGCTGAATCACACAAACACACACACAAACATGGTTTGTAAATATACTAGTCAATCTAAAAACAACCAAGTTTTATACCATTTTAATCAACAGAAGGGACTATGAAATGGCATTTTAAAGCAGCATACATTCTGCGGGAACATAATTCATTCAAGTGGTGTCATTTCTAGGAAGGTTTCCCAACATACCTGCCCTGTACTGCGAACCATGATGTTGTTGCTGTGCCGATCACCTATTCCCAAGACGTAGGTGGCAACACAATAACCAGCACACGATAGAGTGAACTCCTCAATGGCTTTCTCCAAAGCATCTCTGCCAACATATCACATCACCAATCAGTTGACACAGACAGCGAGAATTTCTATAACATATAACAATTTCTATAACTGCTAGGAGGCTAGATCTAAAACTTTTTTGCAACAGTTTTAACATTAAAAATAAATAAATAAGTAAACATCTCTAATAATAAGAGATATGTGGCCTGTAATTAGAATGGTTTGGAGGTCAGTATTGTACACAAAATGTTTTCCGTTACAATTTCCATGCATATTTAAAATTTAATGATAGCAAATGATGCTTACACAAAATTGTCAAAATAAGGAGTTTCACACAATATTTACAAAAAAATGATTTGTTACTAGAGGCGAAATTATAAGGATCACAGCCTCGTGGTATTTGTTTTGGCTTGGGACGGAGCGGAATCAGATGCTGATGTCTAATAAACGCTGTAAAAATATTTCATATAGTTAGTTCACGAAAGCTATTGCATTAAATAATGTTGACAAATGGAAGCTTATTGAGAAGTGTTACTTATTAAATTTACATGAGAGGTTTCTAGGTTAGGCCTATAGCTACACACATGCACACATTCAGTAATGTTTTAATTAAAATATTTTATCTATACATTTCATTTAAAACTTCAATGCATTTTCATACATCAGTCTGTTTATTTTTGTAATATAGTTCAGCTCTTTACTTTGAGTTTTACTTAAGTTTTATTTCAACTATCAGTTTTTATTTAAACTAATTAGTCGGCTATCGGCAAGTAATGCCCAACAATATAAATATTACATTAATAATTGATTACTTAAGGTTCTTTCACACTGGACACGATTTTGACACACAAATAATTTGGTTTTATTTTTTGATCAGCTGTTTGTGTAATGAGTGCTTCCACAACGAACACGAATGTGCTGCGGTGAAAAAACTGCTGTTATTTTTTTCGCTTCGATGTCAATTTTTTTTTACTTTGCGCAACAGAAAAGGCTTCAGCCAATCACATACAAGAAAACAAAGGCGAAGCTGTTGATGCTTTGGCCGCTCGGACGTAGCAGCATGATGTGTGAGAGAAGAGAAGTGTCACAACATGTAAACTAAAAACAAGCAATAGGCTACATTGAAACTAGAAACCTTTTATAATGACAGCTTTTCTATATTGCCTATTCCGCATCTTAACGCACACATACCCTATCATTTATGATATGACGTTGTTTGCTAGGGACCAGTTACAAAAGAACGAGGCATGAGATAAAATATCTGGGATAGTTAGTGTGTCCCCGTGAGTTGATGAAGTGCGTGCTGAGGATTTATAATATTTTTGACTAGGAGGGAAATAATTGATTTGGAATATTTTCAACATTCATGGTTGAGTGTTTCATATTATTTTTGCATGCATGTATGTAGCAGGTGACGCTTAAATATTAGTTAAAAAACGTAAACATACGTTTCATATATGTTTAAATAATATAATGTTATTTTTTACATTTCATCTATGTTGATTAGCTATTTAAAAAGGGAACCGCATGAGATGAGTAAGATAGGCTCACAAGATGCCCAATAGCCTATATTGAAAACATTTGGAATGGGTCAGACATAATTTTGGTTTGTAGAAAGCCTTTCTTTAAAGTGAATTTCGTTTTGTATAAATTTTATCTTAATTTTATCTCTGTTTCATCAACAAATTGCTTGCTTGGATTAATAAATAAGAAGCAAATATAGAAGACAACTCGTTCAGGACACAGAGTGAACTGGAGCGTGTCTCATACCGAAAACTGACAGAAAACACTAATTTATTAATAAAAAATTAAATTTTTAATGCATAATCCTTACTTTGGCCAGTTCTTTGTGGCAAAGTTTTAGCTCCTTTACAAGATTAGCATACTACTCCCCTTCAGACTCTCTGTTCTTTAAGATGGGTGCACACAAAACCTTTTCTGTCTTTTAAAGAAATGAAAAGCTTGTCTTCATTGGATGATGATGATGATGAACTGTCTATGTTTTCTAAGCTGTCGCCGCGAAGGTTTTGGAAAATTGAAGTTCTGAACGTCGCAAATTCACATTGCGGCTGATGTGAATAGTTTTGACGTGAACTATTCGCTTTTCGTTTCGCTTTTCATTACGCGTCCGGTGTGAAAAGGCCGTTATTTATCAAGAACCATGCATTTTTTAAAGTTTAAATGTATCATCAAGGGTTTCTGATAAAGTTAAACAAAAGTTATTAATAATTCTCACACCGATCTGATTGTAATACATCACATGCGATCGGCGTGTCCCATTCGGTGTAGTCCCTTACAAACGCATCCGAAGTTCAAAGACTCTCCATAGCAAACGAATGACTTCCGGTTCATCGGCTGTTGTTTGGCTAAACTGTGCCAGTTTGGTCAGGTTAAACTAGGGGTACAGGCTTTCAGTTTAAAGCCCAGCAGACCAGATCACGATTTGATTAAGTGTACAGTCCTACTTTTGATTTATCCACCAGAAATTTGCCAAAATCGGAGAAATTCTGCGCTATTTCAATCATGGGGAAGGAAGTTTCAATATCCAAAGGATTTCGAATCAAGATGAACAAATGCATTAAAATAATCAAATACAGTTAATAAGAGATATCAGAAGTCCAACCCAGAGTTCTTGTCTTTGAGCCAGTTCAGTCAGCGCATCTTTATTGAAGGCGGCGGCAGCGGCCATGTTGCTGCTTGTTTTCTGGATGTTCGCGATGGTATCAGCTGAAGACACGACCTCAATCAGACCAGAGCGATCTCCTGTCGCCAGACAACCATAAGGCACAATCCTGCGAGACATAAAAAACATAATCTGAAAACTGCAACTCAATACAGTAACTCCTTGTGCTTAATCCTGTTGTTTACACTTATAGTAGTTTTGGTATTGAGAACCACATTTAAACAAATGTGTGCAATGTGTATAGAACCAAACTGAACTACTAGTTTTAATTCAGTAACATCACACTCTTTTGGAAGACTGTAGTCGTTATGGATGCTACAAAAAAATTAATTCAAATTAATTAATTAATTGCTGCGGTCTAATTAAAAATGTAATTAATTAGAATTGTTGAGTTACTTTCAAAAGGTAATGTGAATGAAATGTGAAAGGTAATGTGAAAGGTAATCAAATACGGTTGATAAGAGATATCAGAAGTCTAACCCAGAGTATGTGAAAGGTAATGTTAATCTATTTCAGATTCCTATCTAAGAGAATTTAAATCCTTTATATCCAAACTTTTATCCTATTTTTTTTTTAGATTATTGTCAAAGATAACGCCAGTAGATAACTGGCGTACTGGCGTACATGTTTTACTACTGGCGTAATCAAAGATAATGCCAGTAGACTATGGAGTACCGCAAGGATCGGTTTAGGCCCTCTGCTATTCTCAATATATATGCTGCCACTTGGTAATATTATAAGAAAACATGGAATTAACTTCCACTGTTATGCTGATGATACTCAATTATATATTTTATCATCGACTAGACGAAAACACTAACTCATCTAAATTGACAGAGTGTTCTCAAAGATATAAAATGCTGGATGATGCGTAATTTCCTGCTATTAAATTCAGATAAAACGGAGGTTTTACTTATTGGTCCAGAAAACTACTCACAAAACCTCTTACAATACAACTTTAATATAGATGGATGTCCTGTTACTTTATCCACTACAGGTAAAAGACCTGGGCCCGTATTCATAAAGAATATTAATGCAAAAAGTAGCTCCTAGTGACAAGATTCTAAGAAAATTCTTAGAAATGTGGGCGTTTACTCTTAAAATTAAAGAAAAATTCCTAGTAAAGAAAAAAGTAATTCAGAAAGAATCTTAACCCTTAAAAGAGGTCTTAAGGTCAAAATTGTTAGGAGTACGATGAGGACTTTTAAGAGGCTTAAGAGTTTCTTTAGCAGAGGAGAAAATGGCAGAAAAGACGATGAAGAGGGAGAAGAAATGTGTTGCAATAGACGGCAGTGAGTTAATAGACGATATATATATATATATATATATATATATATATATATATAAACGAGATTGTGCATTAAATCTTATTAGAGACACGCAAATATCTCCGACACATCGCAATGCCATAACGCCAGAAATGAAAGTAGCCTAATCACTACATTAAGATATTTGGCAAATGGGAAAATGCAATAAAGCAGCAGTGATATGGGTCTGTCACAACTTCTGTAAACAGTGATCACACAAACAGTTACATCACTTTCAGAACCTCTTACTATGCCACCTTGTAGGCTCAAAAAAAAAACTGCATTAATGAATATAGTAGGCTTCCCTGATGTGCGCAAGCAGGGGAATGAACCATTAATAATTTGTGCTATAAGCTCCAACGTCTGCTTCTTGCTTTGTGCCGTGACACCCGGCCCAATTTTTTTTCTTTAATGATGGTCTTGTGTTCATCCACTAACTTGGGCTAACAGTAAACACTGTTCTTCTGTCCAGTTGGGCTTTCTCATCTTTCTCGTTTTTTATTCCATGTTTGCTATATTAAAACCAACATTCAAACCACCACTTAAATAGACAGCAATCAGTGTAATTGGAAAGAGTGGAACTTTTTTTTTTTATCATTCTAAGCCAATCAAATACCTTAGGCTTAGGATATTAACAGCATGGTAAAAAAAGGATTTATGTATATACATAATGTATATAATGTGTGTGTGTATATGTGTGAGTAAACTCTATACTTAAAATTGCTCTTTTTTTCCCTTCTTGGACAACCAACCAATCACAGTCTTCAAAAGAGTGTGTCATACATAGCAACGGGGTCAGCCCCGCCTCCTCACTAAGATGAAAGTTTTTGTCTTTTCCTTACTCAGAGTTGCTCTCAGATCAGTCCCGAATCGCTCTTAAGCTAAGACTCCTACGTAAAAGTTTTTAAGCTAAATTAAGAGTTTTCTAAGAGGATTCTTAGAATCTTTATGAATACGGGCCTGGCCCGTATTCATAAAGAATCTTAATGCAAAAAGTAGCTCCTAGTGACAAGATTCTAAGAAAATTCTTAGAAATGTGGGCGTTTACTCTTAAAATTAAAGAAAAATTCCTAGTAAAGAAAAAAGTAATTCAGAAAGAATCTTAACCCTTAAAAGAGGTCTTAAGGTCAAAATTGTTAGGAGTACGGATGAGGACTTTTAAGAGGCTTAAGAGTTTCTTTAGCAGAGGAGAAAATGGCAGAAAAGACGATGAAGAGGGAGAAGAAATGTGTTGCAATAGACGGCAGTGAGTTAATAGACGATATATATATATATATATATATATATATATATATATATATATATATATATATAAATCGAGATTGTGCATTAAATCTTATTAGAGACACGCAAATATCTCCGACACATCGCAATGCCATAACGCCAGAAATGAAAGTAGCCTAATCACTACATTAAGATATTTGGCAAATGGGAAAATGCAATAAAGCAGCAGTGATATGGGTCTGTCACAACTTCTGTAAACAGTGATCACACAAACAGTTACATCACTTTCAGAACCTCTTACTATGCCACCTTGTAGGCTAAAAAAAAACTGCATTAATGAATATAGTAGGCTTCCCTGATGTGCGCAAGCAGGGGAATGAACCATTAATAATTTGTGCTATAAGCTCCAACGTCTGCTTCTTGCTTTGTGCCGTGACACCCGGCCCAATTTTTTTCTTTAATGATGGTCTTGTGTTCATCCACTAACTTGGGCTAACAGTAAACACTGTTCTTCTGTCCAGTTGGGCTTTCTCATCTTTCTCGTTTTTTATTCCATGTTTGCTATATTAAAACCAACATTCAAACCACCACTTAAATAGACAGCAATCAGTGTAATTGGAAAGAGTGGA
This sequence comes from Hybognathus amarus, assembly GCA_030378365.1. NCBI lineage: Eukaryota > Metazoa > Chordata > Actinopteri > Cypriniformes > Leuciscidae > Hybognathus > Hybognathus amarus. Next base: position 549,343 of record JAQIUQ010001268.1, on the reverse strand, counting down.
ACTTTTTTTTTTTATCATTCTAAGCCAATCAAATACCTTAGGCTTAGGATATTAACAGCATGGTAAAAAAAGGATTTATGTATATACATAATGTATATAATGTGTGTGTGTATATGTGTGAGTAAACTCTATACTTAAAATTGCTCTTTTTTTTCCCTTCTTGGACAACCAACCAATCACAGTCTTCAAAAGAGTGTGTCATACATAGCAACGGGGTCAGCCCCGCCTCCTCACTAAGATGAAAGTTTTTGTCTTTTCCTTACTCAGAGTTGCTCTCAGATCAGTCCCGAATCGCTCTTAAGCTAAGACTCCTACTTAAAAGTTTTTAAGCTAAATTAAGAGTTTTCTAAGAGGATTCTTAGAATCTTTATGAATACGGGCCCTGGGTGTTATACTAGACCGCAACTTGTCTTTCGAAAATCATATTTCATATGTTACAAGAACAGCCTTTTTCCACCTTAGAAACATTGCTAAGCTACGTAACATGCTATCTGTTTCTGATGCAGAAAAGTTAGTTCATGCATTTATGACCTCGAGAACTAGATTACTGTAATGCTTTATTAGCTGGTTGTCCTGCATCCTCAATAAACAAGCTACAGTTAGTCCAAAATGCAGCCGCTAGAGTTCTTACTACGTCAAGAAAATACGATCATATAACACCGATTTTATCATCTCTACACTGGTTACCTATTAAGTTCCGCATCAACTACAAAATACTACTACTAACATATAAAGCCCTAAATGGTTTAGCTCCAATGTACTTAACGGACCTTCTTTCGCCCTACAATCCACCGCGTTCTTTAAGATCACTAAATTCAAGGCTTCTGGTCATTCCTAGGATATCTAAGTCCACTAAAGGAGGGAGGGCGTTCTCGCATTTAGCTCCAAAACTCTGGAATAGCCTTCCCGATACGGTTCGAGGCTCTGACTCGCTGACACAGTTTAAAACTAGACTAAAAACGCATCTCTTCAGTCAAGCATTCACATAATGCTTACCTTTTAGTCCTCTGTTATGCCATACGGAACTTGCCGCTGAAACTGCTTAACGCACCAGTGGGGCTCGACAGCCTTTTAGACAAACGGTTCGACACGTTCGGCACGTATGGTTGGCTTGCGGAGAGTTTGTGAGATAGTGATTTTCTAACACCGACTCCTGTATAATGGAAATCATTCTGAACATCAGCTATGCTAATTATCTCCCATCTGCCTTTCTGCTGTTATCTCGGGACGTTGTCCCGAGAAAATGGCGCTCGTCAGGTCCAGTTTGTATCCAGCCTCTCACGGGGATCTCAGATGCCCCAACGCCTGTGAAGAGACGACTCAACGCTGGCGATATGTTATGGCTCCATATTATATATGAACAATATTTATATTTAATATTTATATATAAACAATATGAATGTAAGCCAGAGGAGAACTGGCCCCGACTGAGCCTGGGTTCTCCCAAGGTTTTTCTCCATCCAATCTGATGGAGTTTTGGTTCCTTGCCACTGTCGCCTTGCTTTGCCTTGCTTTTGGCTTGCTTAGTCGGGTTTTTACCATTTAACAATATTACTTATCTGTGTTGTACTTCTGTCATGTTATCACTGTGAAGCTGCTTTGATACAATCTGTATTGTGAAAAGCGCTATATAAATAAATGTGACTTGACTTGACTATTGTAGAAATATAAATAAAGAAATAATGATACTGTGTGGCTCAAAAAGTACAGAAACCCATGTATAATCAGTGTCATTATTTTTATTAGTTTGTAAATACTTTGCAAACTGCTATTTGGTTTTCAGCGGTTTTATTAAAAAAACATTTTATAATGACACTATGGGCTCTATCTTGCACCCGGCGCAAATGACTTTATACACTAACGCATGAATCTTTCATATTTTGCACACGCGCAAAGCGGCTTTTTTCCAGCAAAGACGCACGTCGGTAAACTGAGGAATGAACTTGCGCTCCTGGGCGGAGCGGCGAAAAAAGTCAGTGGCGCGTTGAGCGTTGTTTTAATGCTATTTTAAGCACGCAAGCTTGGCCATAATGTCGCGAGTGCAATTATTCACATTCAAAAACAAACAACAACGTGGTTACGTGTAATATTTTCCAAAAAGTAATGTAGATGTAATGATGATAAAAGTAGATGTAGTGCATACTCTTAAGCTTTTTTCAAAACCTTGTGATCATGTGGTTTCCAAGAAGGCTTTTGGAGGTTTTGGGAAGTAAATTTTGTTTTTTTTACGGTAACATCATCCTCAAATTGAATAATGACAATCAGACTTGCCAAGACAAATTTATTTGTATAGCACCTTTTTACAATATGCATAATTTCAAAGCAGCGTTAGAGAAAATCCTGCTGTCTACAAAGCCTTAGTGCTTTACCATAGAGCCATACCAATATCATGATATTAAACAATAATACAAGCACTCCTCTGGATTTCAGATCTAGATATATAGTTATGTTTTGAGTATTTTTAGTGTCTACCAAAATTTAACACTGCAGTTCAAAATTTAATGTTAGCATTCACGTTTGAATGTTTTAAAATTAGTCTTGTACGCTCACCAAGGCTGCATTTATTGGATTAAAAATACAAAAAAAGTTTTCTCTTTGAATATATTTTAAAATGAAAACGTTTATTATTAAGAAACGTTTATTATTATTATTATCAATGTTGAAAACACTTAAGTACAATTTTTTCCAGGAATCTTTGATGAACTTGTAACTTGTACAATGAAATGTTCACCCTAAGATCAGTAATGTGTGCAAACAGAGTAAATGGGCTCAATTTTGATTTCATGAGGACTTTAACAGTTTAACAAACACACACACTCTACCTGAGGTCCAGGTTGGCCTCCTTCCATAGCAGATCCATCAACCTCAAAATCTGCAGAGTCAACATGTCCTGCCTCAGATCTGAAAATGAGAGATTTGTAAAGTACTGTAATGTGATTCTGTGACAGCCTTGTGTCTAGCACCCGAGCCGTCTCTCCCTCACCGTCTCCATTTTTCGAAGATGATGTCCACTGTGTCTCCTCCCAACAGCTTGTTATTGTAAACTATCCACAGAGGTTTCATCTTAGAGTCCATGTACTTGCACCTCTCAACACTGGCAGAGGAGGAGAAAAAAAGCTGGTTAGAAAATTCATCTTAGTGTTTTATGGAAGCTGGTTTTCGACATGGAATAAAACATTTGAAAAGATAATTGTAACTTTTTCTCTCACAATTGCGAATTTGCATCTATTTCCCAGAATTGCGTAACAAAGATCGCAAATGTGTTATAAAGTCAGAATGGCGGAATAAACTCGCCATTCTGACTTTTTCTTGCAATTGCGTCACCTGAATCACAGTACATCTGAATTGTAAACTTGCAATTTCCTTTTTAATTTTTAATTCTGTGGCGGAAACAAGCGTCTATAGTATTTTCCGTATATTGTATATAATCTTCCGTCAAAATTAGTATTTGAAACCATTTTAATTTTCAGCTGATGTCACCAACCCTGCTTCTCAACCCCTTGCCCAAACCACCCGTCATGCACAGAGACAACTTTTCATAATGCTGGGTACACACTACAAGATATTACACCCCAAGGACAAATGCTCTGGAGATTATCATGTGAAACGAAATGATACCCAATCAGAAACCAAGCTGACGGAAGACATGTAAAGTCCAAGTTCACATCGTTTCCAAGACTTCACCTGAGAGTCTAAACACCCCCCCCCCTCCCTGTTTTTTTTTGGCAAACAGTTGATGGACCCCATTGACTTCCATAGTGTTTTTGTGTCTTACTATGGAAGTCAATGGGTCCATCCACTGTTTGGTTACCACATTCTGAAAAAAATCTTTCTTTGTGTTCAACAGAAGAAATAAACTCATACAGGTTTGAAACAACTTAAGAGGCGAGTAAATGATGACAGGAAGTTTTATTTTTGAGTGAACTATTCCTTTAACTATTCCTTTAAGTTAAAAGGCTGTTGCATGTTTACTTTAATTACTTTAATAATACAGAAAATAAACAATTCCTTCACCAAATAATATAGTTCATCATCCCCATATAATTCAACTGGTGTGCAGTGAGCTTGCAGTGAACGAAACACACAAATCTTACTTGACTCCGGCAAGCAACAGTTGGGTCGAGAGGGCAATACAGGTCGGACAGAGTCTCGATGAATCCCGTCTGTCGAAGGCACGTCATCATGGCCTCTTTAAGATGAGCTTGTTTCGTTTTGGTTTTTATGGTGGCCAGTTTAATAAGCTCGTTTACTGCTTTCAGCTTACTGAGAGCTTCAACCTACAAAACAATTACAGCACATCATAATCGTGTTGCCATTCAATCCTGCTGTAAACCATTCTGTGAAGAGGGCCATCATTGATGATCTTTACACAGTTTTTGAACTGAACTGATCAACACTGGACTGACTTTAAAGCAGAATCCAACATTTACATCTCAAAACCATTGTTCCTCTCGTTTTCACTGCTTTGAAATAATCTGTACTGTATAAAGCGCTATATAAATAAAGGTGGATTGACCTGAATGAATAAATTTGATGCCTAAATAACTCATGTGATATAAATATCAGCATCATTGCAATATCTTTTGCATACGTATTTTCTTAAATGTTGCTTTGGTTTCTCTTGTTCTCTTGGACACATCTGTACACTTTGCATTAGAGCTTATTCATTTAGATGTAAGAATCAGGAAGCTGCTGACTTTGAATTTGTTAACACATCTCTGCAACCTTCGTTCATTGGATTATTCCTTATTGCAGCAACATTCAACACAATCTTAAAGCATGCAACCATCAAACCACACATCAGGAAACAGACTGCAATGAAGTGAAGATGGCGTTACTAAATGTAAGATAGATCTCAAACAAGACGTTCACAATTAATGAACATATTCTATCTCTTGGGCTTGACTTTTTGTTTTTGACCGAGACGTGGCTAAATGCCGGTGAAATTGGTCCACTCACTGAAGTTAGTCTTAAAGACTATGCATTTTTTAATACAATATGGTCAGCTGGTCCTGGTGGGGGCTTAGCTACCATTTATAGAGATACATTTAAATGCTGTCTATGCTGAGAACTGTTTTCCAGGTTTGAAGCACAGCTATTAATAAGGGTGGCTGTAATTCATTTTTATGTATATTAGTTTACAGACCCCAAAGTATAATAAGGATTTTATAAGTAGTTGTAAGTAGTAGTTTGTACTGCATTACACGCAGTAAAGCTTTCAGACGGTTTGAGCCAGAAGGAGGAAATCTTGATGATTTAACTGTACATTAAACATCAGATATTTTGTAACAGCTTTTATTGAAAGAGGTGACCTTTAGCACTATACATTTGCCTTGATTTTAAAATGTCCAGCTGTCATTTTTGGCAAACTTTGAATGGTTAAGTACTGTTCCTCTTAACTGACACAGTTTGTACATGTCTGGCATTTGTGCTTGTTATTTTTGACACTGTTACCTTAACAATTTATTTTATTAGTGACCAATAGTTGAGCACGTTAGCCATGTTGCTTTCACTCACTTCTCATAATGCTAATTATTAAAGTGATTGTGATTGGTCTACTCTGCTCTGATTGGTCAGACAGCCAGTCTGTTGTGATTGGTCTATTATGCTCTGATTTGTCAGATGGCCCAGTCTGTATGTGATTGGTCTACTCTGCTCTGATTGGTCAGATGGCCAGTCTGTTGTGATTAGTCTACTGTGCTCTGATTGGTCAGATGGCCCAGTCTGATGTGATTGGCCTACTCTGCTCTGATTGGTCAGATGGCCCAGTCTGATGTGATTGGTCTACTCTGCTCTGATTGGTCAGATGGCCCAGTCTGATGTGATTGGTCTACTCTGCTCTGATTGGTCAGATGGCCCAGTCTGATGTGATTGGTCTACTCTGCTCTGATTGGTCAGATGGCCAGTCTGTTGTGATTGGTCTATTCTGCTCTGATTGGTCAGATGGCCCAGTCTGTTGTGATGGTCTGCTCTGATTGGTCAGATGGCCCAGTCTGATGTGATTGGTCTACTCTGCTCTGATTGGTCAGATGGCCCAGTCTGATGTGATTGGTCTACTCTGCTCTGATTGGTCAGATGGCCAGTCTGTTGTGATTGGTCTATTCTTCTCTGATTAGTCAGATGGCCCAGTCTGTTGTGATGGTCTGCTCTGATTGGTCAGATGGCCCAGTTGGATGTGATTGGTCTACTCTGCTCTGATTGGTCAGATGGCCCAGTCTGTTGTGATTGGTCCACTCTGCTCTGATTGGTCAGATGGCCCAGTCTGTTGTGATTGGTCTACTCTGCTCTGATTGGTCAGATGACCCAGTCTGTTGTGATTGGTCTACTCTGCTCTGATTGGTCAGATGGCCCAGTCTGTTGTGATTGGCCTACCCTGCTCTGATTGGTCAGATGGCCCAGTCTGTTGTGATTGGTCTACTCTGCTCTGATTGGTCAGATGGCCCAGTCTGTTGTGATGGTCTGCTCTGCCCTGATTTGTCAGATGGCCCAGTCTGATGTGACTGGTCTACTCTGCTCTGACTGGTCAGATGGCCCAGTCTGTTGTGATTGGTCTACTCTGCTCTGATTGGTCAGATGGCCCAGTCTGTTGTGATTGGTCTACTCTGCTCTGATTGGTCAGATGGCCCAGTCTGTTTTGATTGGTCTACTCTGCTCTGATTGGTCAGATGGCCCAGTGTGTTGTGATTGGTCTACTCTGCTCTGATTGGTCAGATGGCCCAGTCTGCTGTGATTGGTCTACTCTGCTCTGATTGGTCAGATGGCCCAGTCTGTTGTGATTGGTCAGATGACCCAGTCTGTTTTGATTGGTCTACTCTGCTCCGGATCTTCCTCAGCGCTTGATACACAGCAATACTAACAATGGTGTCGTTTTTCCAGAATCAATTCCAGAGCTTTGAAGTGGATTTACAGCTCAAAAAACAGTGTCTTCTCGACATGTCGACAACACGAATCAAACTCTTCCAGTCTCAGCAACTACAGCTTTTGAAGGCGGTGCAAAGTAGATGTCATTCTCAGGCAGCCAATGAAGACCAAGAGCTGACATTATGCAAATTTGTTACATTGTTAGATAGATAGGTATAGAACGTAAGACTGGAATTACTTTTTTTGTTGTGCACTTATTAGTAACTAATGATCATTATTGAAACATGTATAACACAATAGAAGCACTTTAAATGTCTGCTCTCTTTTTATTATAACTGCTCATTTGTAATTGACTTTAAAAACCTTTGTGGCTGTATCTACAACTTTATATAAAGTATACAACTTTGGGTAACACATCAAATAAGGGTTTATTAGTTTACATTAGGCAATGTATTAAGTAACCATGAGCAATACATTTAATACTGTATTTAATAATACAAATACAGTCATTCGTTGTTTGTTCACAGTGCATTAACTAATTAACAAAAATGTTATAATGTATTAGTAAATGTTAAAATTAACATTAACAAAGCTGAATAAATGCTGTAGAAGTGCAGTTCTGTCATGTTTTGGTTTAGTTTCATGTTTGTCATGTGATCCTGCCATGTGTTCCCCATGTGAATGTTATGTTATCATTGGTTGATTGCCTTGATTGTCATTGGTTGATTGTCTTGACTATTGCTGCATTCAAGTCCTCCTGGGAAGTTCGTACGTACGAGGTGGGAAGTTTTATAATATTATTTATAATAGTATTTTTTCTTACATTTTTGCCATCTGATTTCATATTAAACAGACCAAATGCAATCTCTGAGTGAAACAGATACTTGATTAGGCTGGAATGAAAGCGGTTCACCTGTTTCTTTAGGACCTCTATGTGTGGGATGCAGCCTCGGCAGTACGCTTCCAAAATCAGAGCAAAGTGAACCGATACCGGTGGCATGTACATTTCAGACCTGTAACGTACAACACACACACAATCATAACTTTAAGTTCTGCGTAGGCATACTGAAATAGCAGGTGAACTGAATTACTGACATATTCAGGCTTCTTCACATGTACACACTTGCCTGAGATGCCAGAATAGGAAATGGCCTATTTTGCGGCTGGTCTGAGCACGCTCCAGGAGGAACCGGCTGAGGGCGCAGTCGTGAGTACGGCTCATAGCGCAACACCTGCACGAGCTGCAGCAAATACTGCAATAGCTCGTCATCACTAGCACACACACACACACACACACACACCCATGTGAACACACATTCAGGGTTTCAACATTTGTCATGTGGTTTCCTTGACATGCTCCCAGAGAGCGTGGGCTGCTCACCTCATATCTCGAAGGCACGTGACGGCAAATTCTCTGACATACTGGTCGGGGTAGTTGAAGTCCAGGAGTTCGAGAGCATCTCGAGGGCTTAGCTTGGGCCAAATCTGCAGCAAAGCCTGTAGCTGCAATACAAGAGAAAAAACACTGAACACATCTACAGGGGAATGTCAAGACACCTTTATTTACAGTATATAACACTTTTTACAATACAGGTTGTTCCAAAGCAGCTTTACAGCGATAACAGGAAAATAAAGCAACAGAGTTTGCTTCCAGAAGAAATAGCGTCACAGGCCAGCTTAAGTAAGTGATGGTTATTTTTTGTTGCAAAAAAGTTAATATAGTTCATTATACACAGCCGCTCAAACAGTGCCGCAGTCATCATCCAGTTCAGTTTAGTTCTCATATAATGATGTCAATGCAGGCTATCATCCAGCTCAGTTTAGTTCTCATATAATGATGTCAATGCAGGCTAATTAAATATTAAAGTTCACTTTGAAATACATTTTTGATATGTTTTAGCTTACCTCAAGGGCATCCATGATGTAGGTGTCTTTGTTTCCACATTATTTTAAATTTAGATATTTTTACGTCAAACCGCTCTTGTCTGTCAGTCATTTCATGGAGGTCTATGGTCACCACCTCAAAGAGCATACACACAGAGAAGTCCAAATTAAACATGATTTAATGACTCGTAAATGTAAGTACACAAGTGATCTTAAGGCACGAGTGCTTGGGTCTGTGCAAGCGCCGGAAGTAATCTCTTGTGCGGTTGCGAAAAAAAAAAAATCAGTGTTGTCTGTTGATATATCGAAATTGTGTTCCATTGCAATTTCCTGTATATCTTAATATGTTTAGATCTTCACAGTGAAGGGTAAAGGGGGTCGACACACCGGACGCGCAGCGCCGCGTCGCGTCTAGGGAAACTCAAGGTATTCGCACACCGGACGCGCACTTTCTCATTAGTGTATGGCCAGCAATATTGTAATGTTTAATGACAGGAGATGAAGATAATGTCTGTTCAATGTAATTATTGTACTGCACAATTAAATACAATCGTTGCTGAGTCAGTCTGCAGTCTGAAAACTTTACCTCAGAGCATAAATGAATTGAGAATCTCACCTGAAAAATCCAATAACATCAGCAATTGTCATTCAAGCAGCTGATTTCTGTAAATGAATGCAAAACGAAATGTATATTGCAGCATAGGGTGAAGTCAGGACCCATCAGCTACGATTTGAGACAAAAATAATTTAAATTTGATATAAAACTATGTAAATGGCGCTCTGTGGCGCTGCAGGGTTTTGAACACGGTCCTGAGCCGTCGCTGGGCGCCGCGGACAGATGCCAAATGGCGCCGCCGGTGTGTGTACACTCATAGAGAATAATGTGTTCGAATTTTAAAGACGTGGCGCTGCACGACGCGGCGCAGCGCTGCGCGTCCGGTGTGCGACCCCCATAACACTTCTGAAATCTCTGTGTAAACAATGAGTGACGTACACGCTCGAGAGATCACTTCCGGCGGTTTCCGGCACTTGCGCAGACAGAAGTGCCCTCGCCCTGAGAGTACTTGGACGTGACTGTGATTACAAGAGGTTAAAGCGATATAAATACTGTTCGTTTTCTCACACAAACCGCTCGTTTCGTGTCTTAGGCCATCAATGTGTACTTACATTCACGAGTCATTAAATCATGTTTAATATGGACTTCTCTGTGTTCATGCTCTTTGAGGTGGACCCCCTAAACCTGCATTATATGACTGACAGACAAGAACGGTTTGACCTAAAAATATCAAAATTTTAAATACTGTGGAAAAAAAAAAGACACCTACATCTTGGAAGCCCTTGAGGTAAGCTAAAACATATTAAAAATTAATTTCAAAGTGATCTATCCCATTAAATGTCCCCAATGAATGTTCAAGCATGTGTATGTTTGAGCGCATACCTGAGCCATATCTTCATGCTTGCTCCATTTGACCGACAGCAGCAGTTTGGGGAGAGACTGAGGGAAATTTCTCTGCAGTCGTCAGCGAAGCGTCCAGATCAGATCTTTCTCATTCTCACACAGCTGAGAGAGAGGATCCCTCTCCATGATCTCCTTCAGCTCAATGTAAAACTTCTTACCCCCACGACCCTGCACACATGGATTTCACTTCATTAGGGAGATCATCTCATAGAAATGGTATTTACGTGGAGCTTATGATATTAATGCATGATATCAATAGATTCTAGAAACTAGAATCCACAATTACATGAAAACAAGAAGCTGGGACATTATATAAATATTATTTAACCTTAGAGGTTGAATGTTTATGGATGTCACAATTTTACCATTGTCATGGTCTCACTGGACCCTGCTATTTCTGCAGCTTTTTCCAGGATCTATGGAAGAAAAATATCAGAACATGACAAATGTTAGATTATGTTATGACTATCCACTGACTAATCTGTGCAAAAATGGTAAACGCATGCTTTTCGGGTGCAAGTGCTCAGAGTTTTGTTTTAAACATTTGGTAACTCAATTTTTGGCTACATTTTGGTAACTTATTTTGGTTTTTCAGCTTTCAGCCAAAAGAGAATAAAAGGCTGAAAATATTCCCGAAAAAAATAAAATCACATTACTGCGTGTGCTGTTAAACATACTAAGAGTTAAGAAATAATGGTAACACTTTACAATAAAATTAATTAGTTAACATGAACAAAGAATAAACAATACTTCTATAGCATTTTTAACATTAGTTAATGCACTGTGAACTAACATGAACAAACAATCAACAGCTGTATTTTTATAAACTAACATTAACAAAAATTAATAAATACTGTGACAAATTTATTGCTCATTGTTAGTTCATGTTAGTTAATACATTAACTAATGTTAACTAATGAACCTTATTGTAAAGTTGGTAACACTTTACAATAAGGTTCATTAGTTAACATTAGTTAATGTATTTACTAACATGAACTAACCATGAGCAATACATTTGTTACTGCATTTGTTTATCTTTGTTAATGTTAGTTCATGAAAATACAGCTGTTCATTGTTTGTTCATGTTAGTTCACGGTGCATTAACTAATGTTAACAAGATTTTAATCAAGTATTAGTAAATGTTGAAAATAACATTAACAAAGATGAACAAATGCTGTATATGTGCTATTCATTATTAGTTCATATTACCTAATGTAGTTAACTAATGTTAACTAACGAACCTTATTGTAAAGTGTTACCGTAAAGTTTTACCAAAATAATAAAGTTATACATTTATAAACGATCATTTTATTTGCGAAATATCCCACCACTCAGTGTTGCGTCCAGGTTGCACTCAAAAAACGTATGGTCTCAAATGCAATTGTAATCCAGTGTTTTGCCACACGACAGCATTTGTGAGTAGAAAGCAACATTTCTCTTTAGCTACACTATGAAAGTGTAGAGATTATGTGTGTCGTCACCGTCGGCTGGTGTGACTGCGGTTACACACACTAAGTTGCAAAATGACTGAAGGGCAGATTTGGTTTCAGCGTGAAGGCTGCGAAAAACACACAAAACACATCTCAAATGGGAAAGAGATTTGAGATTGACGGTATAAATAGATATCTGACAAAACATCTGAAGTATATTTTTAAATGAAAGCCTCCAAAAGCTACAGAACACAGAAGCAAATGGATCGCACAAACATCGACTCTAGGCAGGATTCGCAGTTATCATTTTGCTGCCAATATGCTGAATTTAGGTGTAAAATCATACCCTATATTGTATTGTTATATAGTGACAACTCATTAATTAAATATTTACCATTTTATATTTCTGCTTTTTTTTATAACTTTTTAATTTTTTTTAAATAAACACCAGACGATATATATGTATATATATAAACATTTTTAGGAATGATCACCTGGATTCAAATCTACCTATATTATACTGTGTATATAAAGTGTAAATTAATAAAAATACGGGGGTGGTGATGGCGCAGTGGATAAGACACATGCCTTTGGTGTGAGAGACCGGGGTTCGAATCCACTGTGAGACACCAATGTGTCCCTGAGCAAGACACTTAACCGCAGGGCTCGACATTAAGGCTTGTCCGCTTGTCCGGGACAAGTGGATTTTTTGTAGGACAAGTAGATGAGAAAATTAGTTGTCCGACCGGTACAAGTTAAATTTCAAACAAAATAAAATGCCATGTTACTTAACATTATGTGCCACTCATTACGTCTATTTTACAGATTTAATTTACCGATTTGAAACAAACACATTTTCGTTTAAAATCGGTAAAATTGCGCTGCCTGTGAATGTCCTGAATGTGACTCACAGAAAGACGTGCGCCAGTATAAAGCCTTGTTTATACTCGACGCGTCCGCAAGAGCGCAAAGGGCGCACGGTAAAAATGACGTCATTGCGGTGTGGGCGGTCACGCGCGTTGGGTGCGCAAGAAGCCATATCGCCTGGCTGTGTGCACGGCACTTTTTGTAACTTTGCGCGCGGCGCCGCATCCGAAGATGGACGACTACGAGCCGAATCTGGCCGAAGTGGTACGATCTGTACCAGCATGTTTATGATCCTTCTATACACAGAGACATTTGCATTGATGGGCGACCATAACATCTCATGTTGTGAACAGGAACACATTTGCATTAAGCACCTAGTTTGCACTTGTCTAAAGTAATTGGTTACATTTACAAAATAAGCCTACAATAGCAGAATTAAGCCCTGCTGGTAAAATTAAGGTTTAAACACTCTCCAATAAGGCCTCAGTTGTTTAAGTAGTTTACATGCAGTGAAAGTAGCCTACAATAAACCTACTGCATTTACTCTTTTATGAATTAGCAATTAATAAACTACTAATAAATGGCAAACTACTTCTTCGCTGCTGATTCCTGGTGGTTTATAGGAGAATTACTCTGAGTTCGCCCCCTGTCGTTTCACAGAATAGCACAACGGCGAGCGTGTCAAGTATAAACACCTTGTCCGTTTGGAGAGGTGCATGCGCAGTCAGCGGAGACTCGCGCTCTCAGCGGAGGCGTCGAGCATGAACAAGGCTCTAAGGCCAATTTCTGCTTCTGCGTCAAGGGTACGCTGTAGTGTACGACATTGGCTACGCACGTAGGCGACGCCATTGTGAGCATTTATACTTCTGCGTTCAGGTCTTGGTTGCTCTGCAGTACTGCTCCGAAACGCTAGTTGGCGGCGGAGGGTTTTAATGTTCCACTGTTTAGATTCCTCGAGTTGCGGCTAGGTTACTACAAGCCTGAAAGAGAGTGGATCATGTTGCAGTTGGAGCTTATTGAGGTGGAAAAACAGTTCATTTTAGTGAAATTACTAAAACTGAAAGGCAGAAATGAGAGAAGACATCGAGAGGAGATGGTACGTGTGGAAATGCGTGAGAAGGTACGTGCGGAAATGCGTATGAGGAAATGCGATGCTACCAGCCGACCAATCACCGATCTTGCGGTCCGCGTCGACGCGACGTGTAGTTACATTTTTGAGGAGGTGCGCGTCAGGCTACAGCGAAGGGTACGCGGTATGGGACGCGTCTGTGCGTATGCTACGCCGTACCTACTGCGCGCACCCTACGCAGAAGTATAAATTGGCCTATAGCCTGACGTGCACCTCCTCAAAAATGTAACTACACGTCGCGAATGACGTGGACCGCAAGTCAGTGATTGGTCGGCTTGGTAGCATCGCATTTTGCTCATACACATTTGCGCACGTACCTTCTCACAGCATTTCCACACGTACATCTCTCCAACGTCTCTCTCATTTCTGCCTTTCAGTTTAGGAATTCACTAAAATGAACTGTTTTCATTTTAGTGCGATCCACTCTCTTTCAGTCGCTATTGCTTGTAGTAACCTAGCCGTGAGGAATCTAAAAACAGTGAAACATTAAAACCGCCAACTAGCGTTTCGAGCAGTACTGCAGAGCAATCAAGACCTGAACGCAGAAGTATAAATGCTCACAACGGCGTCGCCTACGTTCTGCCAAGCGCAGAAGTATAAATTGGCCGCTGCATGCACGCATGCACGACCGCGCATGCACGCATGCACGACCGCGCGCACAGAAGTTCTCTTTCACGCTTAAACGAACATCAACAACAAACACAATTAACCCAAAATGTCATTTGTCGAGTATCTTCATAACATAAGAACAGTCTTATGATGGACATAAAGAGTTGTGACTCGTGAGAGAATGAGGCGCATGTGATATCCGCATCTCTCTGTCCAGCGGCTTCTCTTAAAGGGCCAGCTACCAATAAAGCATTCTGTCAGTAAAGTTAATGAAAGAACAAAGGGAACAGATAAAATTACTCACTGCTCTTGACTAAAGAACTTGTGTAGCTTTAATAGGAGTAGTCTATATATAATTTATAATTTATGCAGCGCAGAATGTTTGATAACTTTATTCAATTTCTGTATATGTCCTACCTGTTAGACAGTTAATTTTTATCCAGACATCAATGGCTTATTGGTCATTATAGGTGTTATCAATCATTTAGTTGTTATTGCTAATTTCAGAAGTATCACTAATCTGTGTGTGCATTTGGTTTAGAACCAAACAAGTTGACTCATGAAACCATTTGTTTATTATATCGCAATCGCATATCACAACCGCAATATTGACCTCAATAATCACAATATGACATTTTCCCCAAATCGTGCAGCCCTAGATAAAATTATTAAATCTTACCCGGACAAGTGACTTTTGTGCATGGACAAGTGAAACATAAATTTACTTGTCCGAAGCGTGCGACCTCTGACATATATAGCAATTGTAAGTCGCTTTGGATAAAAGCGTCAGCTAAATGAATAAATGTAAATGGAGAGTGGACATGTGTGAGTGTGATATGTGAGATATGGATACCTTGTCAAAAGCGGGAAACACAACTGATTGTGTTGAGTATTCAGGAAAGCTTATATGCAGTTCTGTGGCGTTCTCTGTGTATGGATTGGTCTGAATCGTCCCAATAGGGTTCAACATCTCTTCCAGCTCATCTGCAAAACACAGAAAAAAAGGCATTTCCTGAACACATTTCCTTCCTTTACAAGACAGAGCACAACCTTCCACAAAGTGAAGTACTACTCACAGATGAACTGATAACTCATACAGAGTTTACTCTATACTCACGCACACATACAACCAGCAGTTTACACAACCACATAGACACTCACATCACACCACAGTAAGCTGAGAATATTTCCTAAAAGTTATTTGTGTCTTGCCAAGAGAAACGCACAGACTGAAAATACATTACCGACAGGGTTTGAAATTAACCCCCGCCAACCTGCCAAACGTGGGTAAAAATTAGCTATGGTGGGTAACGCGGTCAAATCACTAGACAGTTTGGCATGTTACTTATTATGTTTACTTACTTTGAAGGGGAAGTTTGTGTAAGCCAAATCTGCGCAGATTTAGCACAAATACTCGACTCTGTAGTCATGATCATGGTCATCGTGATATATTAAATACAGCTTATTGCGCAGAATCTGTGTATATCTGGCTTACTTGAATGAAAATACACATCACTACGTAACAAATAGAGCTGCGCATGTTCATTTGCATTTGAGGAATAGTGAAGATTAAAAAGGTAACAGAAAAGACATTGATTATTGTCCGACATCCTAAATGTTGGGTTGCTTTGTGCAAATGTTTTTTATTACAAACAACATTGGCATATACTGTTCAATTTCACACTAACATTCTCACTTGGAGCAAATAATCTATCACACAATTTAACACTGTCCATCAATGAAAGGGTGAAAGAAATACTGACGAGGTCCTGATATTGACGAGGGGGCAGAGAATTCACATCTGTGTGTGTGTGTGTGTGTGTGTGCTTGGCAATCAAGCAGTATTTCAGACTGGAGGTGCTGCAATGACGATAGCTCAGTACACAACGACAAAACACACAGATCACTTTGGTCTCGTCAATGGAACCATTTGGCAATGCCGCATCCTGTTGCAAAAGCATGTGAAAGAAAACTACAAAGTTTGCTAGGCCAAAAAGACTGTTAATCGTGCATAAAAAATTGACGCCTTTAAAATGGGTTTGCGTTAATAACGCATTAATAACGCGTTTAACTGACAGTCCTTATATATATATATATATATATATATATATATATATATATATATATATATATGTATATGTAATGCTGTTATGTAATTAATCTTGTTCTTTTTTTGGGGGGGCTAGTAGAAGTTCAAAATGGCCGGTAACTTAGTAGCCAAATTGGCCGATGAGTGAAAAAGTACATTTCAAACCCTGGTTACCAATCAAATGAAACCACATATTCTTTAGTGTATGTTGCAAGTCGCTCTCTTGCTGATATACCGAATGATTTTGGAGTTTTGAATTACTTGCATGATGAGCAATTTATCATCATGCAAAAAACAAAAAAGGTTGTCAGGTTGTTATTACAGTATCCACAGTAGAACCAACACATTCTCATCCTTTATCGTCATATAGAACGCTATATGACAAAACGGCGCTACACTACGCACATGGCATCCGTTATCGTTAATATAACACGGCGCTGTGATGGTTAGGTTTAGGTGTGGGGTAGGGTAGGGTACGTCTCATATTACGCTTGGATTTATTGCGCCTTGGGTTCACGTGTTATATTGACGATAAAGGGTGCCATGTGCCTAGTATAGCGCCGTTTTTTCATATAGCGTTCTATACGACGATAAAGGATGAGAACGGGCTCGTAGAACACATGTGAGATCATAAGAAAGGTTCCCAAATCTCAATCGATTTTCTGATTGGTTAAAATGAATGGTGAATATCTAGTGTTTTTTGTGGGTGTTTGGCCATTTTTGGCACCTGTGAATGTGTGTGTGTTCTCACCAGGAAAGAGGACCAGCAGTGAAGGATAATGTCCCCAGTCTTCAGCTGACCTCTGTAGTCAAACACCATTGTGTTCACCCATGCTATTGGGTAGTGCTAGACAGAAAATATAACAAACAAAACAGATGATCAGCTAATAGCAATCCCCGTAAATTACCGTAAAATTGGCAGAACGACTTTACCGGTAAATATCAATATGTGCTGTTTGCACAAGCAACAGCGTTATGGCTTTTTACAGGGTAACAAACCATTAACATCAGCTACAAAATACCGGTAAACTCTGTGCTGACATCATTAACTGGAAGTAACATCTAAAGTAGACAAATCTCTTCATCTGCCCGGACGTGGAAAGGCGCTTTAGTTTCGCTCCAATTTAAAGACATTTGTAAACAGTGTTGAGTAAACGTGTCATCTGCGTCATCATTTTATAAACGGCTCAGAGCTTCTGATTGGCCCAAATTACTTCTTACGTCAGCGCATCCTGGCCTCAAAATACCGGTAATCTTCATTACCGGGGTGGGGGATAAAAAATAGACTTGGGGGGTCCATAACAGTCCATTACCCATTTGAAAATAAACCCTTATTCATCGTCTGGTATCGTTTAAAGCCCTTTGAAGCTGCACTGAAACTCTCATTTTGACCTTGAACCATTTGGGTTCCATTGAAGTCCATTATATGGACAAAATCCTGGAATGTTTTCATCAAAAACCTTAGTGTCTTTTCGACCGAAGAAAGAAAGACGTGGATATCTTGGATGACATGGGGGTGAGTAAATTATCAGCAAAAGTGAACTACTCCTTTAACAGTGCATGCTGTGAATGAAGTTTGTGTGTGTGTGTTGATCTCACCACTTTCCCTGCCTTGCGGATAGTCTGGTATTTGCTCTGGGGGTTCTTGGTGGATCTCTGTTTCTTCACTTTGTCCATAACAGCATAGATGGCAAAACAGAGGCGGGCCATGCGCGGCAGGTCGCAAACAGCGATGTCGAACTCCAGCGTTTTGTTCCACACGTGCTCAGATCGACTGCTGCTCTCGCTGCTGACCGCGGTCTTGCACAACATCTCTGTGCCATGAAACAGCCCCGCTCGAACCTGGATCTACACGCACACAAGTTAAAGAAATGACATATAACTGTTTTTGGATTAGATTATTCAAATGTATGTGCAAATGCTACTCTTATCCAGACAACTGACAACGACGGATTTGTATGACTGAATAATATTCAGCAATATTACTGAGCTGACGATCACTGTTTTCTGCAGAGCTGCTTCATAGATTATATAGAAATAGATTTATACCAAACTGAATCAACACTGAACTGACTTCAACTGAATAATAAATGTTTACTAATGTCTTTTTACAGCTGCTTTACAGCCGAATCACTGAATCATAATTTTCCTGTTATCTCTGAAATCTATATTGTGTAAAACGCTGTATACATAAAGTGACTTAACTTGACTGACATTATGTTAGTGCTTTCATTGCTTTGTGTAATTGTCAGACTGAAAAGGTATTTGGCATTGGTATAAAGATTTGTTAAAAAGTAGGGGTAATTTTAGATCAACATTAGAATATAGAAATATGCTAGGTATTTACTTAAATGCAAAGGAATGCCTAGTAGCAGGCAAGGTTTAAAAGCAGCAAGTGTGTATAATTTAAAGGAGTAGTTCACTTTAAAAAAAAAAAAAATTGCTGATAATTTACTCACCCCATGTCATCCAAGATGTCCATGTCTTTCTTTCTTCAGTCGAAAAAGAAATTTAGGTTTTTGATGAAAACATTCCAGGATTTTCTCCATATAATGGACTTCATTGGGAACCAAATGGTTCAAGGTCCAAATGAGAGTTTCAGTGCAGCTTCAAAGGGCTTTAAACGACACCAGACGATAGAATAAGGGTCTTATCTTAGGACACTTCGGAGTCATGACTCGAAAAAAGATTTGTTCATTTTGATCACAGAACAGAGCAAGGCGAGCATTTGTGCTTATAAAACTTAAACTTTTTTATTTATTTTTTAAATGGCCGATGAGTTTTGCTAGTAGACAAGACCCTTATTCATCGAGTGTTCGTTTGGTGTCGTTTAAGGCCCTTTGAAGCTGCACTGAAACTCTCATTTGGACCTTGAACCCGTTTGGTTCCCAATGAAGACATGGACATCTTGGATGACATGGTGGTGAGTAAATGATCAGCAAAAGTTTTTTTAAAAGTGAACTATACTTGAACGCATGAATTCTTCACTAAACCAAGGTGTGTTCTTGTGTTTTTGAATACATTTAGAGGTGGGACTACTCTTCTTGCTGACATCTGGATGTGTGTTGCTGATTGAGGTAAAAGGTTGCATGCTAGAAGTTTCACCCTTTCACCCTAAAGGTCTGCTTTTGTATGTTTGGAATTTGGAAATAGTCATTACTTTGAAATGGAGCAAAGACACTGCACCCTGTTTTAATTGTAATGCAATACTGATTCTGGGCCAGCAGGAGGCAGAGAAAGATTAGTGTTAGTGAGATCATGCTAAATTCAGAGGTGTTGACAGTATTTACCTTAGCAGCATCGTCAGCGTTCACCTTGTTACCTTTCACAAGGTTAATTCTGAACAAAGAATGGACCTTCCAAACACACGTATGTAACTGCTGAGGAGAGAGAAAGATTAAAGGAGAATGTAAGTAAAGGATGACAATGAATTATGAAAAGTATATGCATGCATACTGTTTTATAAGTGTATTGGGTAACACAAATTAAACAAAGTAACTTTTCAGGCAAACATTTTACACAATGAATTGTCTAAAATACATTTGAACATCAAAATGTCGGACATGGTTTGGTAGTCAAACGCCAATGGAACGCAACCACAGTTAAAGTGATGAATTCTATATGTGGTTTCTCTCTTGGGACACTTGAGTGAACTTGATGACCTGACATCCTCTAAAATGGCTCTATTTTTTAAATGTTGCACCATTCTTGCATAAGGTTCTTGGTTTGATGTTTATTTTGTCTAATGCAATGACATTTAGACATTAAGTGTGGCTTAAGTTTAAATCACTATACAATTTGCAGTCACACTTTACATTAGCTGTCCTTAACTACTGTGCACTTGCATCCAAAAAAATGTTAGGTACTATGTATTTATTGTGTTAAATGCTGAATTGTTGTATTGCAATGCTGTTAATATCACAAACAGGTTTTGGTAGATACAGGTTTGGTAGTAAGGGTAGGTTTAAGGGTGGGTTAAGTGAAAGGAAATATAAAGTAGGGTCATTTTAAGGGTAGTTGTAGTACTTGAGTCCCATCCTGAGACCCTTTTTTGAAGGTCTCGGTTTAGTTGCAGACTAAGAGCACAAGGCGACCCAAGATCAACGTCGGGATATCAGTAAATTGCCAATGCATTGTCTGATTTATTTTTGTTCACATTCGTTACTGTGACTTGATGCAAAACTTTCAGCTTTAAATGCAATCAACAACTTATTTCTAATTTGATTTCTTTTGTTATTGTTGTGCATTTCTACTGGGTGAGAAATGAATGGGCAATTGTGTTAAAAATGTCACCAAAAACAATAATAAATGTCCCCCAAAAAAACAAGATATGATTGCAAAAAGAAACTACTTGTATGACAAGTAGCAATAAAGAGCAAGAGAGCTGTTTCATGAAGATGAGCATGATTGATCAATCAATCAAATGATTGATTTTATACAAACTTTCAATAAACAAGTAGTTAATATTAAAAGGTAGGTAGGCATTTTTTTTTATAAATACTTTTTGTTTTACTGGTTGAAACTCTTTCACATCCTGATAGCAATCAATAATAAAAGTGTTCTATATATATATTTTTGTTTTTACATATAGCTTCTTTAGCAGTCTCAGGTCTAAAAAATTAGTTCATCCAATCAGCGAATTAGGTCTGAATGCAATGATGGGATGGCCTAACTGCCCGTTAGTGTATGTATTTCCATTTCTCGCGAATCTACTCAAGTAGACATCACACATCATTAGCACGTTCGTCGCAAGCTACGCAGAGTTGTAGACAGACACAGATTTTCACAAACAAACAGCCGCCGCCTTTTACAGTTCCCCCTGAACCAAAACAACGAGCTTATGCTGCGTTCAAGCCATGTGTGATTACCGTAACTTAAGGAAGTAAACCCGTGCTTAGAGACATGAGGTCATTCAATGCTGCCTCTCTTGACCCTTTGCAGACTCTGATCTGGCTGTGATTTGGAGGATCTCATGCTTTCAGAGCTAACTTGCTATTGCTAGCTTCTCCAGAATTGCCCACCTTATTCTTTAAGTGACATTTTAGACACAATTTTGAACACGTTTTTTTTCTCTATTATAGCAACAAAATAGTTTTAAATGAATCCTATTGCTGTGCGTCTCATATCTAAAAGTACCATTTTAACTTGCCATCATATTTTTATATTCAAAATTGTTAAAAAATAACTAAAATTAATCTCAACATTATTTATGCAGACCTTGTAACTGTACTGATTTACTGTATTGATAACTTCTGTGCAACATTTGCAGTGCAGAGATGGAATTTGCTGTTAGTGATTTCATTTGATTCATAACAGCTTTATAGTGTCTTATAATGTATTTATGAAATACATAATAAAGACAGGCAGTAAATGTGGATCTTTCAGATGAATTTATGGAATGTTAGTCTGGTCTAACTAGTCTTAGTCTGATAGTCTTGGACCTGAATTTAGTTTTTGTCTTGATCCTTGGTTTAGACTACAAAACCACATAGTAGTCGTTAAAGACTGAATTTAAAGTGGGACCCAATTTCCTATACATTTGCAACTGTGACCTCATAGAGACAAAAGCAAGCAAACATACAAGCTCACACAAATGCATATACATGCAACATTCCCTTAAGGGTTTTGGTTTAACAGCAGCAGTTTTGAGCATGGTCAGCACTCTGACATCTGCAAAATAACTCACATGATCAGTGCAAACACACATGCCTGACTCACTTCCTGGAACACATTTATGAAACCCACTGGCCTAAAACTGCATGTGAAGGAAACAAACTATAATGTACACTGGACGCTACACAACACTACTCATCCACACGGCAGATAAAACAGACCAGCCAATAAACAAGCGTCACAATACTGTAAAAAAGAAAACATGAAAAAAAAACATGAAAAAAAAAACACACCAAATTTGATGTTTCCTACTCTGTACTGTATGTAAATGCATTTACATGACACCTGCTGAGTTAAATGCATTCAAATGATTAAGCTAATTGCCTTCACTTTCTCTTGTTCCAGTTAAATGTGTAAAAAGAACTACAGTATCTCATTTGTAGTTAGACTCAGCGAAGAGTGTAAACACTGTGACCCTATGGCACTTTCAAAACAGTGCAGGGCACACAGACACCCAGTGCCCTTACCGTCGGCTGTCTCTTCTTCGGGGGCAGTGGTAGAGGAGGGTTCGAACACTTCCGAGCAAGCACTGCTCCAATGGTGCTGATCTCCTTCTCAAACATGGCCTTCACAACGTCACAGTGAACCATTGTCAGATGAGGGTTCTCATTTGCCAACAAACAAGCCCTAATGTACTACACACACACACACACACACACCAAACATTTAGATTAGTGTTTTCATACAGAAAGAACTCCATGATACTACAATGTTAATATTCAACAATATTATTGATGTGTCTGCATTGACACCATTATGAGAACTGAACAGAGCTGGACAATGACATCACGGTTTTCTTCAGAGCGGCTGTTCTGTATATACATAACTTTTTCACAACAAAACTGAACCATCACTCAACTTACTTCAGTCTAGTGTCATAGTAGGACTAGCTATGTCTAGACTAAACTGATTTTCTTCTCAGATCTGCTGTAGCAGAAACAAATTTTGTTGCATTATTTTTCATCATTATTACTGTAAAGCTGCTTTGAAAAAACTCTGTATTGTAAAACAAAGCGCTTTATAAGATAAAGTTGACTTGACAAAAATAATACTGCTACTTTTTTGTAAGTTGTGAAGTGATTTCTGATAACTGTGTCTGCATGGTTTGAGCTTTTTATGCTTTTCCTGGAACAACATAACATGGCCCTTACAATCTCTATTGAACTGCTTTGACCGATCGCTCACTTGACTGGTTTCAGGCTCATGGAACTGAACTGTTATGCACACAAAATTTAAGGTAAAGCACACACTCTTTTGTTTGATGTCTGAACATGACCTACCAGTTAGACACATTTCACTAAGCAACATTCTTTTTAATTGTTTTGCGGAAAAACAACAGGGTTGTTTCTGTACATCTCATTCTCACGTTTTTGCATAGTAAAAAAGCTCATCTACACTGAAGCTCACTGTGTTCAGTTGATGCATGGGGAATTTTTTCATGTGAGCACAAAAGCACAAATCAAACAACAGGTAGAATAATAGCAGGTCCAAACGGAGAACCCAA
Source organism: Hybognathus amarus (assembly GCA_030378365.1). NCBI lineage: Eukaryota > Metazoa > Chordata > Actinopteri > Cypriniformes > Leuciscidae > Hybognathus > Hybognathus amarus. The sequence goes on along the minus strand of JAQIUQ010001268.1, from coordinate 525,838 downwards.
TCCAAGAACCCAAGTATATTTTCAAGATAATTTATTGTAATTTGTTGTAAAAAGATCATTTTGTCTGGTGTATATTTTCAAGTATATTTTATCTCAAGATAATAATCATTACTTGTTTTGATTACTTACAATGTTTTAAAAGCTACACTTTATGTAAAGCAAAGTTCACATTTAAATATTTCTTAGCAATATTTTTCAGTGATTAGACAATTATTTTAATTTTTTTTTTACTTGTAGCACCAGAAGGCTTGGAGAATAGCACACTTGTCACTGGGGATTATAGAGTGGTGCAGATCTGAACCGACGGTCGCATCACACCTTGACAAAAACCCAATAAGATTGTCCCATAGGCTTTTGGATTATCGCATAAAACAAGCTCTGTGATCAACAAAAGTTTATGTTACTTGCACATTTGGTCCATCAAGATAATTATTCACATATGAACACAACTTTTATGAAGGTTGAAGCCTAAATGCAGTCGCCAGAAGTAAAAAGATTAAGGTAGGCTATAAACAAAATACACCACGATCCCCAGGACTTCAACGTCACAATCACTGAACTCTCTCAGTTCTTACCTAAATCTTTTTCTCAGAACGTTTGAGTTAGAGAGGTTTGTAAGAGGACTGAGTTTACCTGAGAGGCTTTCCGACAGTCTCTTTAGTCCCATTCAGCCACTTGTTAGCAACTGCCTCTTTCAAGACACGTAACATCTTAAAAAAAAAAATCACGAGTGGGGTAATACTGATGTATTTTATGTCGTAGAATAAAACGTGTCTTGAGCAAGTGTCTTGAGCTTGTGTCAGACCTTACTTTAGACATTTAACCAAAACCCCATTAAAAAAAAAAAAACATTGACTTCGGGACGATGAGAGCCGGAAGTGCTGAAAATGCTAACTCGTTTTCGCATTTTGACCTACAAATTTAAGTGCACCACTCTATAGACCCCATTCATTTTGTTAAGGCATGTTAATCTTTGGATTAAAGATTACAAGGTCAAACACTAAACGTGATTGATTCAAACAGTGTGTACTCCCTACCCTAAACATAATTTTTTAATTTAAAAAAAACAAATGTATAGTATGTTTATTTAGCGATTTGAATTATGATGGCATGTCCTCATAATGTAGGGGGCATGCCCTGAAACCTAAAATTGTGTGTAAAATTATTTTGTATATATAAATACACACACATGCATGTACTGTATACATTTAACAGGGTTCCTACAGGTTTCTTCAAGTTAAATTCAAGTCTTTTAAGACCTTTTTAAGACCATTTATATAAAAAATTAATACCTATTTCATGTCCCCTTCAACTTGTGCTCATTTATTTTTCAAATGTGGAATGGGTAAAAGATGATAAGTCAAGCAGGTAAAATAAAAACATTTCAGTTGGCCACAAGAAAGGTTGCTGAACAATGATAGGTTGTGTTTTAACATTAGCTACACACAGGCAGGACATGAGTTCTGACTGGATTGCTTCCCAGATTGACACTATCTAACATTTTCATCAAGTTTTTATTCGTTGCCAAAAATGTCAAAAATTTTCGTCATAGTTTTTGTCATTCAAAACTAGCGTCTCGTTTTCCTCAGTGAAAAAATGTCGTTGAAGAAAGGTTTATCATTATTTTCGTCAATGAAATTAACACTGACATACAGGACAATGTTTAAGACCCAGACATCAAAATTCAAGACTTTTTAAAGACTTTTTAAGGTATTATTTCCAAATTCATAAATTCAATGCTTTTAAGGCTTTTTAAGACCCTGTAGGAACCCTGATTTAAGAAATATTTGCATGTATATACTTTATGCATAATATTATTTTTTGTATAAATATATATAAATATAAATATTTTACATATTAATAACACATTTTTCTTAAATATGTACATGCATATGTGTGTATTTATTTATACTAAATAATTATACACACTACACACACATGTACACTACAATGCTTATAGAGGAGCAAAATAAACAAGATTTTAAACAGCACATTGCTCTTAAAACGCTATGTCTTTAATGTTTGCCATATTAACAACAGTGAACCTTGGAAAATACAGTTTGACCCCTCAAAGCCTTGAATCTTACTTTGTACTGATTAAGAGGGTGATCTTCAAACAGGAACTCCAGTTTGCCGCTGACATCAGCACATAATCACTCCGGGAACCAATGTCTTCCTCTGGGCCATGAGTGGTCTGCCATTTCTTGAGAGCCTGGTCCAGTAGTTCAGATACTGAACACTGCAATGACACTTTCAGGCTAGCTGTGTCCTACACAGAGAGAAAGAAATACGAGAATAAAACTGATCATTCAGTTCATGGTAGAGAGACATATGCAACATACCATGTACTAAAATAACAGTACACACCTGTGACTGGTCGTAGTGCATGGTAATTTTGATTACGCCCTCATGCTTGTCAATCAAATTCTCCAATAACCCTGTCTCCAGCTGAGGGGAGTAACAACTCCGAAGCCACTCCCCCCACGACATCATCTGCATTTGGTGCATTTTCTCTTCGCTGATTCGCTTCATTTTGGAACGAAAGTCCTTCACTTCCTGGTCTTGCAGGGCGTCCAACTCGTGAAGACCTATGCCATGTGGCATAACATTAAGTGACTTTACACTCTCACAATTTCAACAACACTCACGTCAGACAATGTGCTTATGCAATGAATAACATAGAATCTCAATTCAAATAATGTTAACTCTGCCGAATGTCAATCACTCCGTCACAGATACGATGTTGTTTGAACATTTATGCATATAAGATGCTGTGAATTTCTGCTTCAAAAACATGCACACTTTAACACTGGTCCAAAATCAAGCCTTTTTTTAAGTTTTATAAAAGAGTAAAAACAATGTGTGATAAGGTTTGTGGCCAGGCTTAAGCTGGTTTAGACTAAAGTGCATGTTTTAACTGAAAGCAACGTGCACGGATATATCTTAAAACATGTCAGTGCCATTGTTTTGTCTGAAGATGGGCCTAGGTGTGGGGACCAATACGTACTAATACTAATATTTCATTGAAAAATAAAACAAGATTGATCCTTTTTGTTTCACTGAAAAAAATCTATTATTTGCATCTGCAAAATTAAAGAAGTTTAAATCATGACAATTTTCATTATTGACCGAACTATTGCTTTAATGATTGTCTGTTCCCGTTGAATGACATCGGTGTGTTTTCCCTCAGACAGTTCTGAGGGAAAGGTTTCAAATGGCTTCCAGATAACACACATGATGACATTTAAAGTGCATTAAAAATTCATTTGATCCTCTCCACTAAGAGAGATTACCCATATTGTATGTCTGTGTTTGTTTCAGAGCCAGTGAATGAGTAAGGGAAGTAGAGTGTGTGTGTTTGTTTGTGTCTAGAGCCAGTGAATGAGTAAGGGAAGTAGAGAGTGTGTGCATACAGTAAGCCTCGCTAGTATCTCATCATAGTATTATTATAATTAATATGTACATACACATAAACAGTCAATCAGCATCACTTTCATATCTGCCTCTGCTGAGTCTCATCCACAACTGCTGCCACCAAAAGTGTGTGCCAAAGATTAACAGATACACCATATATTACAAGCTTCACACAGTACCTGGAATACTGTCTAACACTTGATGGCTGCTCTGTCAAGTCTTCGCCATTGGTTAAGAACCTGGACGTGCTCTTTGATAGCAACCTTTCATTTGAAAGTCACGTGAATAGTATCTGTAAAACCACATTTTTCCATCTTAAAAATATATAAAAATTACGACAAATTAATTGACAAATGAGGAACAATTGGTTTATGACATCAAGGCTAGATTATTGTAATGCTCTACTGGGTGGTTGCCCTGCACGCTTAATAAACAAACTTTAGCTAGTCCAAAACGCAGCCGCCAGAGTTCTTACCAGAACCAGGAAGTATGACCATATTATCCCGGTTCGGTTAACCCTGCATTGGTTCCCTATTAAACATCGTATACAATTAAAAATATTGCTAATTACAAAGCACTGAATGGATTAGCTCCGCAGTACTTGAGCGAGCTCTTAACGCGTCATAGTCCTTCATGTCTATTGCGATTAGGGCTGGGCGATAAAACGATAACGATAATTATCGTGATATAATTTTTCTCAATAAAACGATATCAAGAGGTCGATAAATGTTCGATAATGTTTATACGCCAAAAGCGGAACGAAACTCATTTGAACAGCGCGCGCCTCACGGAGCATTTATCCGCTCGGCTCAAAGTCCAAACGGCAGCGCACTGAGCGCAGCGCGAGCTCACGCAGACTCGCACTCTGATCACCTCTCTCACGAGATCCAGTGAGAAGCGCTTGAGTTCAGTGAAGAACACAAATGTCAAGTTTAAACCAGTTTAAAGGCAGAATGAAACACCGCTGACAAATAGGAGAAACACTGCGTGCAACGATGCAGTCAGAATCTGAATTGATACTGAATCAATTTAGCCTACCATAGATTTACTGTAAGGTTATGGACCATGGACCATGAAATGTGGGATATACATATTGAATTGTATCATATTATTAATATAGACAATGTATTAAATGACTAAATGGAATATAAGTACAGTATTTAATAATGTATTTAACTGTTTGGCTACTGTTTTTCATTCAAATACCACAGACACCATAAAGTTATGCCATAATAGTGAGGTGCTAAGTTATAGGCTATGCCTGGTTTTATCTGTGGTTATCATGATCTAAATGCACACCTATGGTTCATGATCTAAATGCACACCTTGCACAGTTGTATGTAGGGCTGTCCACTTTAGTCAACTAGTGGACTAATATCAGTAAATGCCGTATAACTAAAATGAAGTTCTTATAGAGTTAAACAGTTAATTCTGTTTTATTTTTGCCAATAGAAACATACATTTTAATGATTTACTCCTTGATATTTATTCCTTTATAAAGCAGTTTCTTGTACTGTCTAAATGTGATTAGCTATGTTTTATCCAATCTTAAATGCTTTAATTTAGGCTATTTCTTATGCATTGTCGCCAAAGTTTAGCAGCCACACATGGTACGCACTTAAAAAGTAACCATAGCTGACTGCAGCTTACTACTCAGCTCAGTGTAGATATACCGGTAGGTAGTTACTGTCATTCAGTTCACGCTACTTTAGTGACAGAATGTGCAAGAATATTAAATATTTGTGTCACTCATCTCTCTGAGGTCAGCGACCAAGACAACCATTTTACTCCATCTGAGCGCGCACACTCATGCCTCTGAAATGAACTCACGCAAAAGACGTGACAGCTCTTTAACGCTTTATAGTACTGACTGAATCGATTGTTTTCTTAATCAGTTTGTTACACTTGACTAACTGAAAATTAGCCTGAATATGATATGACAAAACGGAATTAAACGTATATATTCTCTTACAAACAGCATAGATTTAAATTGTTTTCAGGCTATTTTGTCTGTTGTTTTAAAACGCCTAAACAATTTGGCTGGACAAAAGTTAACCATAGTTTGTAAGTAAAGAAGAATGCAGCATATAAGAAAGCTTTGACTTTTCATTATGTGGCAGCTATAGCAGTTTCTGTATTTTTGTCACGTGTGGTGTGTGAGATATGGGACTTAAGATGTGATGTTTCAATGACAGAAGCAGAGCTCCTCACTTGCAGTTCAAAAAATCACTTAATTTTCAAAATTGTATAATTGTTATAGTTTTATTTTCGATGTTTTTTCACTCTTGTTTTATAAATGCTCTATGACAATTGTTGAATCTTCAATGAAAACATCCAGTTTTTTTTTCGGACTGGTGACCGCAAGCAGGACAAGAAGCGCTTTCGTAAACTGTAGGATTTCTTCAGTTAATTCCACCTAGTTATTATGCAGAATATCTTTCTAATTTACATGCATTATTTATGTAAGATTAATTTTTAAAGCTATGAAACCTTTAGGATAATATGATAAAATGATATGATTTATAAATGATTTTAATCATAAAAAGAGCTCTTATTTGTCAAAACAATTCAATTCAATTGCAATTCAAACGCCAGCTCTAGTGTTATTTTTATTGCCAATATTTTTTAAAACAAAGCACATTGTAATATATATATATACATATATACTATACATATATATATATATATATATATATATATATATATATATATATACATATATATACATATATATATATATATATATATATATATATATATATATGTGTATATTACATGTTGCACATAAAAAACCCTAAATATAAAATAAAAAATTGAGATAAGTAACACATTTGTTTTTTTAAATCTGTAAGACAAAAGCAAGAGTGTTGTTTCAAGTTGTTGTGCAATAGGTCATCACACAGTCCCTGATATTTTGACAGCTCAATTGTGAGTGGATTTTTGTAAATATCAGTTCAGTAAAAAAGTTAATATCAAGCAATGTGCATTTAAGACACACTATTGCAACTTGCTTGGTCTATTTTTGATCTGCAAACAAATTTGTTCCTAAAAAACACTGTTGCATGCCTCCGTTTATCACTGAATTAATCACAGTTTTTGATGTTGTTGCCCACTGGGGTAACAAATCTAACCTGCAGAAAGGGTCACTGAAAAATCCAAATCTAAATGGATATTATCTAAAAGTATAGACCTTATGTAGCCTCGCCCCTTTTTAAGCGCTGCGCTCGTTGTCTTTTGACTTCCGGTCTGTATTTTCACAGCGATCTTGCATAGGTATGAATTAACTGCTCGAAAAAAATTCCCAGTCGACATTTGTTAAGACATCTGCTTTACAATGCGTATGATAAATATTACAATGCTCATGATAACTTTTGTTAACTCTACAATAAGTAAATTCCACTTCACCAGCTAATTACTCCTCGACAGCGATGCCATAGAAATACACAGAGCGACCAAGAAACCGGAAGTTCAAAGACAATATTCTAAAGATGACGGCGCCCACGTTTCTCTGGTGCATAAGGTCTATAGCTCTCATTACACATGTGATTAAGTGCATATGTGTCACCTTTGCCAATGAGGACTCCCATCTCTAGAGTCTCAGTAGGCGTTCTGCACGTCCACAGTTGCGTGTATCAGTTTGAGGACGGGGGCCGGAACGGTCGCACGATCTGCAACGGTCGCCTGGCTCTCGTCCTCCAGCTCCTCGTGAACTGCTGCCTGGTTCCACACACTCGAACATGTGACCCTCTCCATCTCCCCCAGCAATGAGAAGAGAGGGTATGTCTGAGCCTCCTTCCATAACAGCTACACAAACACAAAAACAGAATAAAGAGAGTGAATGATACAATCAGAACTGCATGTTAAATTTAATTACTCAATACAACCTGTATGATACACCAGGGCTCTTCAACTTTAGTTCTGGATGGCTAGTGTCCTTGCAGACTTTAATTAAACACAGCCTCTGATTTGCAATTAATTCTGAAACACCATCGCTGCATCCAAGGTGCTACATTTGAATTTACTTTGCAACCATTAAAAAAAATACTTTCTAGATAGCATGAATGTGGGTAGTATAGGGCTGGTTATCGTTTGAACACAATTTCACATTTTTTTGCATATCAATTCCTAATTTCAATTCCAATAAGGTAAAAAAATAAAATTAGCTATCGTTCACATTTAGTCTTATTGCAAAACATTTAATTTTAACTGAATATAATGAGCAAAAATAAACAGGCTAAAGAACACTTACACAAGGAGTGTTTACACGCAGGAGGGAAAGGCGCAATAAGTATGTGTGTGTGTGTAAGTTACGCTCAGCGCAGCTTCTAGGTCTCCAATGTAATTTTTTTTAAATATGTGAAATGTTTGTCGCTGTCATTGGAGTTGTCATAAAGAATAGAGGGAATGCATTCATGTGACTTTCCCGCCGGAACAACCCCCTCTCAGCCTGACCGAGTGGCAAAAGATCTGCTGCGTGACTGGATTTAATAGGGGAAACTGCGAAAACGCGACTAAAACGAACAATTTTATCAATTTAAATTAAATGTTGGACTCAATATAGTGTTCCTTACAACTTACTAAAGATCGTGATCCATGGATATTATTGACATGCAGCCAGGAATCGTGTTGCCTGACATTTATGTTTGCCTGATTTCTGACACTGGGGATATATAGATAGCAATATAGACCTAAACATAAAGCAAATTTGCCTGTGAATGTTTTATATAAATACAATATAGGTTTAAATCTGGGTGATTACTTATATCAGTGTTATATATATAGCCTATATATCATCATATTGTCCAGCCCTAAAACTTTATAGTTTTTTTTAGTCAGTGTTTATTAAAAAAAAAAAATCCAATAATGCAGAATATGGAATGATACATATTTAATTGATGAGTTGATAATATATATATATATTATCCCAAAATATATGGGTATGGGTATACAGCTAAATTCAGCATATTGACACAAAATGAAAACTGCAAATCCACCTTTCTGTTAATATTTAATTCATCAATATTTAATTGATGAGTTGATATATATATATATATATATTATCCCAAAATATATGTATATGGGTATGGTTTTACAGCTAAATTCAGCATATTGACACAAAATGAAACTGCAAATCCACCTTTCGCTGACTGGAGTCCAGTTGTTTCTGTGAATTGCAGCGATCCATTTGCTCCTCTTTCTATCGCAGTCTGTAAAAATATACCTCCGATTTTTTGTCAAATCTAGTTGTACAGTAAATCGCGAAGCTCTTTCCCACTTTATATGTGTTGTGTTTGTTTTTCGCGGCATTCACGCTGAAAACATATACAGCCGCTCAGTATTTTTGCCACTCACTGTGAGAAACTGCAGCACTCCGGCCGGAGTTGACGTCACGCGCATTCCCTCTATAGAGCGTCTTGTAGTACTGCAGTGCTTTATCAATATGTTTATGCGTTATGCTAACAAAACAATAAATGACTGGGTCATCTGACCAATCACCGCCGATTAGCGTCACGCAAAGGAGTGGTTTGGTAAAATGAGTCATTGTACGAATCATTTGGGAGTCGAGTAAGCAAATCAGGTAAAAAATAAATGCATATTATAAGACAACAAAAGTGTTTTTTGTCATTGCATTCATGTAAAACTGTTGTTGGGGACTCCCAGAACAATATTAGGAACATTTTAAATGCCACAATAGGTGCCCTTTAATGCAATCTATATTGTGAAAAGCGCTTTATAAAATACTTGACTTGACTATGCGATAGTTACACACGCCTGCACACTGAAAACAGCAATCAGCAAACTTCAAAAAGGAATCGATAAGAGGAATCAAAATTCAAACTTTATGACAAGTATCCGATTCCTGACCTCAAGTTTTCAATTCCAGAATTGTTTTGATTCCCAACCCTAGTATAATACAAATGAAATTCGGACATACTATACCTGCCATGTTGTTACAGTCATGTGAACTACATTGTCAATTGTAGAAGGTCAACCGGGACATTCCGCCTGCTGTTTATTTAACACTATGTATTCAAACATACTGTGCTGTTGCCGTACTGTTTTTCACGTACTACATAGTAGGGAAGTATTCGTTTTCGGACTCAGCACATGATAAGCTTGTTTGGGATGTCTGGTTAGGGTTATAGCTAAACCATAGACTTTAGATAAACAAAGATGGTGCACTCATATTACTATGAATGGGAAAAATGATTTTTTTTCATGATTTGAGTGTTTAGACATTTCTGGGACAATCGATTTCAATGGTGATTTCAAATATGAAATTTAATCGTAAGTTTGGTGAACAGCTTTGGAGAATTTGATGTTTTCCCATTCAAAGAGAAAGGAGTGCATGACTGAAATAGCTGGCAATTTCAAAGATGGCTGCCGAGAATTTCTCTTAAAGGGATAGTTCACTTTGAAATACATTTTTGATGTTTTATCTTACCTCAAGGGCATCCAAGATGTAGGTATCTTTGTTTCCACAGTATTTTCAATTTGAACATTTTTAGGTCAAACCGTTCTTGTCTGGCAGTCATAAAATGAGGTTTATGGGGTTCACCTCACAGAGCATGCACAGAGAAGTCCAAATTAAACATGACTTAATGCCTCATAAATGTAAGTACACATTGATGGCCTAAGACACGAAACGAGCGGTTTGTGTGAGAATACGAACAGTATTTATATTGTTTTTAACTGTTGTAATCACAATCACGTTCATGTACTCTTTGAGGGCGATGGCGCTTCTGTCTGCGCAGCGCGCGAAAGCACCGGAAGTGATCTCTTGCGTGGTTGCAAAAAAAAAAAAGTTGTATTGAAATCGTGCTCCATTGCAATTTCCTGTATCTAAATATGTTTAGATTTTCACACTGAAGGTAGGATAACACTTCTGAAATCTCTGTGTAAACAATCAGATCACTTCCGGGGCTTTCCGGCACGCTGGCGCAGATCGAAGCGCCTTCGCCCTCAGATCACTTGGACGTGACTGTGATTACAAGAGGTAAAAACGATATAAATACTGTGTCCCGGTTTTAAAATAAAGCACAGCAATGATATTTGAGAGTGTTCTCCCTTTTCAGGAAAAAGAATCGAAAAAGTATCGAAATCGCAATTCTTGACTTGGTATTGGTAAAGAAACAATCATTTTGGTATGGTGACAACACTGTTATTTAAATCTTATTTTTTAAAATAGGAAGCTAGATGCCTTGCAGTTTTCATGTCTTGCATTTTATCTCAAAAGGATGTTATTTAAAAAAATACGAAAATAAGCAGAAAAAAGTTGCAGCCTCTTATTTACATGAGATAATAAATAAAAGCTGCTCGGTTTGTATTTTTAATGTTGTGCATAATGGCCTCCACATTTTAAAGGGGAAATGAAGCAGTGAATCAAGTTTACATAATTCATTACATTTATATAGCACTTTTCTCGGCACTCAAAGCTCTTCACATAGAAAGGGGAATCTCCTCAACCACCACCAGTGTGCAGCATCCACTTGGATGATGCGACGGCTGCCATAGTGCGCCAGAACGCTCACCACACACCAGCTTACTGGTGGAGAGGAGACAGTGATGAAGCCAATTGATATATATGGGGATGATTAGGAGGCCATGATGGAAAGAGGCCACTGGGCAAATTTGGCCAGGATGCTGGGGTTACACCCTACTCTTTCGAAAGACATCCTGGGATTTTTAATGACCACAGAGAGTCAGGACCTCGGTTTAACGTCTCATCCGAAGGACGGTGCTCTTTGACAGTATAGTGTCCCAATCACTATACTGGGGCATTAGGACCCACGCAGACCACAGGGTGAGCACCCCCTGCTGGCCTCACTAACACATCTTCCAGCAGCAACCTGGCTTTCTCAGAAGGTCTCCCATCCAGGTACTGAACCAGGCTCAGCCCTGCTTAGCTTCAGTGGGCAACCAGTCTTGGGCTACAGGGTGATATGGCTGCTGGCATGAAACATGATTTACAAGATGGATTTCCAATATAATCAACAATTAAATAAGAAACATGATAAATGTAAACATTTAGAAGAAAAAAAGAAAAAAACTTTATATCTTTCGCCGCAGGGCGCCGCCATTGTGGAGTATTTGAACATGTGACGTCACGGGGTTGGTTAGCTCAAGTTTAACAGGCTCTGGGCAGTGAGAATCGCGACATCAAACTGTATTTACACCAGTATTTTGACCGTGAACGACTAAAGTTAGGTAGTAATTAGACAAAAAGATGACGTCTAATGTTCAGGGCCTGAAATTAACACCCGACCACCTGCCAAATGCGGGTGAATTTTGCTATTGGCGGGTAACACTGTCAATCTACCTGCCACATTGGCAGGTAGCCAATGAGAATTGAGTTAATCAATATGATTTTTACATTTCAACGAAGTCCGACATTGCGTTGGACTTTAGCTAAAATGTGGCGGCACATTACTGGGGTAAAGAGTCCAGCTGAAACAAACAACCAACAAAAAGATGAGGATGAGAAAAAGAAAAGTAAAAGAAGACATTTTAATACAAAGTGGACACTTGGCCGCGATGGCAAGGTTCATGAGCGGCTGATTTATGACAGCGACTGTTGTTTCGTAATGTTCATGCGATCAGAAAGAAGATGAAGCCCTTTTCTGACTGGATGTGCGAGTATTAAACTGTTGGTGAGATGTAATGAGATAATGTAACACTGACGTAGGCTACAGGACAATGACAGTTGCACAGATGTGTGCGTGTGCAACTGTTCATGTTGGGAGTTGGGTCGGGAACCGGTGAGAAAATGTCCGGTACCCGGTAACTTTACCAGTAATAACAATATTAATTTAGTTAATAGTTAACGTTTCCTGAACGCTCTAACTAAAAGCTGTTATGACCTGTCTACGTGACTAAATCAGCCATCAACACAGCCGCGTGTGATTTGTTTACATACGAGCTGCGGTAGGTCTTTCTGTTTAGTAACGTTATTACTATATAGCCTATACTATATACAGTATATGTTGTGTGTGTGTGTCAAAATCAATGAATAAAATGATTTTTTACAATGTATGTTCTTAGAGTTATTATTACTTGAAAGCACTTAAATGTGTATTCTTACAAGTTAATTTAAGAACAATATTGTGAAATTCCAGTTTTTGTAACCTTTATGAGGCAAAAAAAATGGCTGGTAAAAAGTCTCTGTGGCAGGTGAATTTTTAAATTCACCTGCCACAGTGGCTGGTGGTCGAAAAAGTTAACTTCAGGCCCTGCTAATGTTATATGTTGACAAACTGCACATAGAAACATTGTTCGCGATGTCTGCCGTCATATTCTCGTCTCGTCAACAACATGGCATGTGTTGCTATGTAGAAAAGCCGGTGGTGTTTGGGGCGAAGAGCGGGTTTGGACGCTACCAGGTGTCAGTGTGGCTGTTGTAGCCTACTGCGATGCCTACCGTGTCAGAGTCCATCTGCTGTCAAGAGGTTGATCTTGAGCATGTATTGTGTGGTCAATTCTGCATCTATGCTGTCAACTATGCTGTTCCGTGAGGTAAGTTAGACGTGTTGGAAGCAGCGATGCTTTCCCTGAAGGATGTCAGAGCGGAGACACTTAACCAGTGCGAAAACATGGACGTTTCATTTCCCCTTAAGCTAACTTACATGTTGACGGGACGGGAATATGATGGCAGACATCGCGAACAATGTGCAGTTTGTCAACTTACCTCCCGGCACAGCATAGTAAACGTGCGCGCCTGTGATGCAGAATTGACCACGCAATACATGCTCTAGATCAACCTCTTGACAGCAGATGGACTCTGACACGGTTGGCATCACAGTACAAAAGCCACACTGACACCTGGTAGCGTTGCAAACCCGCTCTTCGCCCCAAACCCCCACCGGCTTTTCTACATAGTAATGTAGCCTAACTTACATGCCATGTTGTTGACGAGACGGGAATATGACGGCAGACATCGCGAACAATGTTTCTATGTGCAGTTTGTCAACATATAACATTAGACGTCGTCTTATTGTCTAATGACTGTACCTAACATTAGTCGTTCGCGGTCAAAACACTGGTGTAATACAGTTTAATGTCGCGATATTCACTTACTGTCTATGGATAGAGCCTGAGCCAACCAACCCCGTGACGTCACATGTTCAGAATACTCCACAATGGCGGCGCCCTGGTGGCGAAAGATATAAAGTGTTTTCTTTTTCTTCTAAATGTTTACATTTATCATGTTTCTTATTTAATTGTTGATTATATTGGAAATCTATCTCTGTAAATCATGTTAACTTGATTCACTGCTTCATTTCCCCTTTAAATTGTATCATATATTCCTGCCACAATAATGGCCCATTTCTAGGGTGTAACGATACACAAAACTGACGGTTTGAGTTTTCCACGGTTTTGACGTCTCGGTTCGGTTCGATTCGGTTCGAATTCGGTTTTGAAGCTAAAATGGCTTTTCTTTCTTTCTTTTTTACCAGTGGTTTAATGAAAAAAAAGGTCTTTGTCTTTAAATTAGTTCAATTACAATTAAACATTTCACAAGGATTAAAAAAAATCTGCTAATGCTGTAAACTATATAGGGAGCCGCACATTACTATAACATTAAAAGTTGTAGACAACCTCAGAATTCAGATTGTCACGGAGCGCGCAACTGTCACTGAGCGCGCGCCTTCACCTCTCTCCGGTGTCTACACGTTCGTTATCACCTGAGTTCTAGCACTACACTTCCCTTCATTCCCCTCTGCCATTATTGGATTCCATCCCTGCCTGGTTCCTCCATTCAGTCTCATCACTCCCACCTGTTAATCATTATCCACCCTTTATCTGGACTGTTTAGTTGTCTGTTCATTGCGAAGTCTTGTTTTGCCACGCTGCATGTTGCTACATGTTTCTTTGGTTCATGTCAGATATTCTTCGTTTTATCACCTGCTTGAATAAAGTGCTGCAAATGGATTCGCCTGCCTCTTCTCAGTCATTACACAGATGCTATTTATTTTTTAGATATAATAATCAACACACAACACATTGTATGAAAACATGTAAACTGAACATAAGGCAGTTGCATTAACTTGTGTTTTTACTTCTTATTTGTTGTTGAAATATAATAATTTACACAGTTGTATTTTTCATGAAAGATATTTTAAACATATGATATCTTGATAAATAATCAAGATATCATAAACAGGTTAAGCAAAATATAATATACATAGTGCATTTATTTAGTGCAAGAGTTAATTTATAGGAAGTTGTGGACACTGAATCACTTGCCTGTTGAGGTAAATATAATGCTAGTGACAAGCTATGCTGTTTTATTGACGTCTTTCCCGGCTGAAACACTGATTGAGCGATTACACGAGTTATGATGCCTTTCAGTAAGTATACTGTATCTTTCAACATACCTTCAGGTGTCTTTTCTGTAACTGAGGAAGAGATGATCGCGTTTACTCACGCGCTGTCGCTGACGCTTGAAATGAGGAGCCTATAGTTATAGTACGACCACAGTGATCTGTCACACCACATCAAATAGCGCCAAAACGCTTTCATTTTCGTGATCAAATAGACAGAATTGGAAAGATTACACCTTGCTTGTTATCGAAAGTAACAAAACACAGAGCTTGTTATTTGGTGTTAATGGTGGTTAGGCTACAAAACTGAATTCGTTGTGTACTGTATACATAAGACATGAGGTCCATTGAGCCGGGCTGGGCAGGGCCGGGGTAGCAGGGGGCGGGGGCGGGGCGTGTTCGGTATGCAATGACAGTATCGCGATTTGAAATCGTCGAGTTGGTATCGTGTCTTTCCGGTTTGGCTCGAAAATCGTTACACCCTACCCATTTCAGAATGTTCTACGTGTTTTTTTCTCTCCTTTTTGTTCGCTGAGGTGAGAGCGGGAATGAAAATAAGAGTACATCTCTAAAATGCATGTAAATTATAGTGAAGCACAACCCATATGGTGCTCTGCAGTGAAATGATTTGGTGTTGGTTAGAAAACAGTAGGTGATTTGGCCAGGGATTTTTACGTGGGTGATGGGAGAAAAACACTGACATTCTGGATTCGGACAGCAATAAAAATCACAGACTAACCCCTTTAAATGTTGAAAATGCCTTACAACTCCAAAGGAAACAATTGCCATCTGAATAGGGCTTTAGAGGAACTTTGTCTGAACTAAGCAGGACACTGGCCTCTCAGGACTGAAGTGCTCTGCCATAAATAATCTGAAGTGCCCTTGCATTCTTTCCCGGTAATGGTTAAACTAGAATCTAAAAGGTAAAAATGACTTTTCAGAAGGGAAACTCCACCATGATGCATGATTATTTTGGGTGTTTGTCAGCGGCTGCTTTGTGTTTGCTAAAAATATCTTTAATAGTTATTTCAAGCCCAGTTTTTACACTTGAAGTCTTCATCCAGACTCTGAAAGAAATAATCTGCTGGTAAAGAAACATATACGCACCAGTTTGATGTGTTGGATGGTGCTCTCCCGAGGAACCTCCATCTGGATGTAGATTCCAGTGGGCAACAGGAAGTCCACCATCACCTGGACGTCTCCATCCAGCCCTGACTCCGCCCACAAGTCCAGCTGATCTGTCTTGGCGGGAGGCATGGCTGAAGAGCGGGCTGGAGCCAAACCATGGGAACCTCAACAAAAATCAAAACATTAGGTTAGCTGTAAAATAAAACACAGAGGTTTAGTAAAAAGATGAAAGTAGAAGGCTTTTTCCATTGAAATAAGTGTGTAAAGAAATGTGAACACTGTTGTGTTTCACTTTTCTGTGTGGTAGCAGGGGGTCGTAACCCGCGGAAGTCAGATTTTGGCACCGCACTGGCCCGTCATCTAAAGTCCCACTGAAGTGCCTTGGATTGCGCAGCTTTGTTTGATGCGTCGACGTAATTCCCACTTAAACAGTAAGCTACAGTAATGCGGGACATATTGAATGGCTCCGCCCCATTTTCAAATAGCCAATGGCTTTTAGTTTACCTCACAGACTGCAAGTCATTCTTGACGGCACCATGGAAGCGAATCCGAGAGCTGATGATATGCTGGATTCAATAGTAGAGCTGTGAATAAATTCTAGCCATTTCATTTTTAACCAACTTACAGTTGGAAAACAGAATAAAACTTTAGCGTTTAGAGCAACCAAACACACATCTATGCTCCGTGAACGTGTCGCTTTGGCCAGGTGGTGTTTATAGCACAGGGGGCGGAGCTTTTGATTCTAGAGAGCATTTGACTGGACAGAAGATGTGATGAGGAGCTGGAGTCCGCGGTGTTGTCATTAAATCCCATGATCCGTATTAGTGGAAATGAGAGACTGTAAGTTTTGAATGCTTGTAATCTCTGAAATACAAATTTTGCCATCGTTTCTCGAGCATACCAGCTCGTTTCGTAACCTTAAAGGAGTAGTTCACTTTTAAAAAAACTTTAACTGATAATTTACTGGAATGTTTTCCATGTCATTCTCTTCTTTAAGTCGAAAAGAAATTAAGGTTTTTGATTAACACATCCCAGGATTTTTCTCCATATAATGGACTTCAGTGGGAACCAAATGGTTCAAGGTCCAAAAGACACTTTCAGTACAAACTGCATACTGTTCAAAGGGCTTTAAACGTTTCCAGACGATGAATAAGAGTCTTATCAAGCGAAACGATCGCTCTTTTAATAAATAAATAACAAAGTTAAGTTATTTAATAAATAAATAACAAATAACAAAGTTTATAAAAACAAGTTTTGTAAGCTCAAATGCCCACCTTGCTCTGTACTGTGACGCACGATTCGTGACTCTCCTGGTTCGAACTCGTTCATCAAAATGAACAAATCTTTTTCCGAGTCATTTGGTTCATGTAACGAACAAAAACGAATGAAATGACTCGGAAAAGATTTTTCAAAAAGTATTGTTGATTAAAATGCTGTGTGTGTGTAAATGAATAGGCTTGGATTTGGTTTTGAAACCCAAATCACAGAACAATAGAGGGAATGCGCGTGACGTCACCTCCGGCCGGAGTGCCTGCAGTTTCTCACAGTGAGTGGCAAAAAGACTGAGCGGCTGTATATGTGTTCAGCGTGAATGCCGCGAAAAACAAACACAACACACATAAAGTGTGAAAGAGCTTTGCGATTGACTGTACAACTAAGATTTGACACAAAATCGGAGGTATATTTTTACAGACTGCGATAGAAAGAGGAGCAAATGGATCACTGCAATTCACAGAAACAACTGGACTCCAGTCAGTGAAAGGTGGATTTGCAGTTTTCATTTTGTGTCAATATGCTGAATTTAGCTGTAAAACCATACCCATATATTTTGAATTGTTATTTATATATATTAACAACTCAATTAAGTATCATTCCATATTCTGCATTATTTTATGTTTTTTTTAATAAACACTGACTAAAAAAAACTATAAAGTTTTAGGGCTGGATGATATGATGATATATAGGCTATACACTCACCGGCCACTTTATTAGGTACCCCATGCTAGTAACGGGTTGGACCCCCTTTTGCCTTCAGAACTGCCTCAATTCTTCGTGGCATAGATTCAACAAGGTGCTGGAAGCATTCCTCAGGGAGTTTGGTCCATATTGAAATGATGGCATCACACAGTTGCCGCAGATTTGTCGGCTGCACATCCATGATGCGAATCTCCCGTTCCACCACATCCCAAAGATGCTATATTGGATTGAGATCTGGTGACTGTGGAGGCCATTTGAGTACAGCGAACTCATTGTCATGTTCAAGAAACCAGTCTGAGATGATTCCAGCTTTATGACATGGCGCATTATCCTGCTGAAAGTAGCCATCAGAAGTTGGGTACATTGTGGTCATAAAGGGATGGACATGGTCAGCAACAATACTCAGGTAGGCTGTGGCATTGCAACGATGCTCAATTGGTACCAAGGGGCCCAAAGAGTGCCAAGAAAATATTTCCCACACCATGACACAACCACCACCAGCCTGAACCGTTGATACAAGGCAGCGATGGATCTATGCTTTCATGTTGTAGACGCCAAATTCTGACCCTACCATCCGAATGTCGCAGCAGAAATCGAGACTCATCAGACCAGGCAACGTTTTTCCAATCTTCTATTGTCCAATTTCGATGAGCTTGTGCAAATTGTAGCCTCAGTTTCCTGTTCTTAGCTGAAAGGAGTGGCACCCGGTGTGGTCTTCTGCTGCTGTAGCCCATCTGCCTCAAAGTTCGACATACTGTGCATTCAGAGATGCTCTTCTGCCCACCTTGGTTGTAACGGGTGGTTATTTGAGTCACTGTTGCCCTTCTATCAGCTCGAACCAGTCTGGCCATTCTCCTCTGACCTCTGGCATCAACAAGGTATTTCCACCCACAGAACTGCCGCTCACTGGATGTTTTATCTTTTTCGGACCATTCTCTGTAAACCCTAGAGATGGTTGTGCGTGAAAATCCCAGTAGATTAGCAGTTTCTGAAATACTCAGACCAGCCCTTCTGGCACCAACAATCATGCCACGTTCAAAGTCACTCAAATCACCTTTCTTCCCCATACTGATGCTCGGTTTGAACTGCAGGAGATTGTCTTGACCATGTCTACATGCCTAAATGCACGGAGTTGCCGCCATGTGATTGGCTGCTTAGAAATTAAGTGTTAACGATCAGTTGGACAGGTGTACCTGAATAAAGTGGCCGGTGAGTGTATATAACAATGATATAAGTAATCACCCGGATTTAAACCTATATTGTATTTATATAAAACGTTCACAGGCAAATTTGCTTTATGTTTAGGTCTTTTGCTTTTATTTCCCCGATGTCAGGCAAATCAGGCAAACATAAATGTCAGGCAACACGATTCCTGGCTGCATGTCAGTAATATCCATGGATCACGATCTTTAGTAAGTTGTAAGGAACACTATATTGAGTCCAACATTTAATTTAAATTGATAAAATTGTTCGTTTTAGTCGCATTTTCGCAGTTTCCCCTATTAAATCCAGTCACGCAGCAGATCTTCTGCCACTCGGTCAGGCTGAGAGGGGTTGTTCCGCGGAAAAGTCATGTGAGTGCATTCCTCTATAGAGATACCAGAATAACAATATTCATGATTCTGAAGCTGAAAATATTGAATTATTTTAGAAGAATATGCTTGCGCTCTTTACTTGACAAGATATATTTAAAATAATGTCGGCAACTTTTACTGGTAACAGACATTTGGCATTATCGAGACACATAAATATTCCCCCATTGCATTATTATACATTATATATAGCAGTTTAATGTAGTAATGACACTACTGTAAAACGCTGAAAACTGTTATATATTGTTACACCCCTAGTCTTAATATAAAGTACATATTAAAGCTTTCAAAATGGAGAATATTAGATTCATTTGTGTTCAAAGATGAATTTAAGTCGTTATGGATTTAGAATTCTGGTAAATTGTGACAGAAATTTAAACTATATCTTGAAAATGAAAAAACAAAACTACATTGTTCTATAGCCTCAATTCGAAAATACCCCTCTTGTGTGTCTAAAAACAAACACTTGCTATTTTCAGCCAGTATTTTCCCTGAAGATCACAACAATGAGTCAGTGAACCACATGATGCTGCTCATCTCCTTTCTCACCTAACAAACAAACTCAAAACCTCATAAGCAGGACCTCAAACACACACCAGACAGGTGTGGAAACTCAGCCACACAAACGCCAATCGACTGAGACAACGGTGTCTGAGGACGGGGATGTGGTTCACGGCTCGCTTCCACAAGCACGCGTGAGAAAAGGCAAGCTATACAAAGAAATTTCCACATTAGGAGACAGAGGATGTGGTACTTCAAACTGTGAACACAGATTTTCACAAGAACACTATTGTTTATTTAGATATACGCCAACCCAAAGCAACAAGAGGTAATTGCTGTGTCAATGCTGTGTAAGTGCACTTTGTCTGCTTTTAGAGGGGCCACAGTTCACCACATCCATTACAGCTCACATCAAGAGCTCCTAATAACTCTGTGCTTCAGAAAGCCCCACCACAGCTCAATATCACTGACGTCTAGGACCTCTGACGTCTCCCTGCTGACGCCACCCTTTCTTAAGAGCCACTGTGCTCTTAGGGTTTAACCCTTCACGTTAGCTTTTTCTTTAAGAGAGTGCTTTATGAACTAGTGCTTTGTTGGACTGTGATCAAGTTCACGTAAATCTTTTCAGCACCCCAAAGAGCCAGAGATCAAGCAGGAGGACTAAACGAGTGTTTCCCTCTGCGAAAACGCTTGAATACAGCAGGAATCAGCATCAAAGGCGGGTTGGTCACATGACAAAATATAAATGAAATAATGGTAATTAAAAAATGTCACTGAAATAATAAATAAATACATAAGACTGTCCCATTATTTTGAACTACACTTATAGGTTGTGTTTAGTATCAATTTGAGAGCTGAAACAGAGCTCCAGAGAAACAGTTAAATGGCAGAATTGCTATCGCTGATTCAGATAACATAAAATTGTTTAAAAAAAATCTTGATTGTGAAAAGGAGCTTTGCGTAAATTCACTCAAGTACAGATAAATGTATCTTAACTTTAACCAGTTTAGTCCGATTTATGAGCAAACAACCCCTCAGAGACTATTCAAAAACACTTATCATAAGTTACCAGACAACAACAGTTTGAAACAGTTTGAACCAATCAATCTGCATGTCTCAGTGAATCAATCATATTTCATATTTGAACATAGCCATTAGACTTTCGTTTTGACATTTAATGGTTTTAATCATTTTATTATGATATTATTATCTTGTTTATATTGTTAGTGAGCTGTGTGCCACAAATCTTTTGGTATTGCGATTAAACTTATATTTCAGTCAAACTATGAACAAGGGAAATAAAAAGTGTACTCTACTAAAAGATAACAAATGTATGTTTAAAGTGCTGTATAAATAAAGGTGATGTGACAGTCTTTGACAGGCTGCCTTTCAGTGAAGCTATAGAGCATCTTTTCTTGCCAGTGGCAGTTTTGCCTGATGGGACATTATACTGGGTCTCTTTAAATCCTTGTCATTGAACAAAATGAAAGTTTGTGCCTATCATTTCAGCGACTTTCAGCCATGTCGTTTTCTCAGCTCTACTTGCCTGGCATTTGTGTGTGTGATGGTAAAACGTTATATTCGTCTGACTTGCTCTGTTCCCGAGGAAAGACTCGGCTCTCAGCTAGAACCATACATAGCAAAATCCCTCCTGTTAAATTAACACTGAGTGTGGACTCATATAAACACTGAAGCAGTGTTAAAGTTAATGAGATAATTAAGTGAATAATTGAGTGATGATTGAGCATTATTGAAGACACCTGATGTTAACAAGCAAAATCACTAAATCACTGCCACCATTATGGTGATCAGTGTTTGCTTTAGTTGGGCGCTTGACTCTTAAATCATGAACTTTAGATTTTGTTTGGCTGCTGTACGGGTGTTGTAACAGCCAGATGAACAAATAGAAAAGGTGATCTGATGATGTTGGTTGTGTTTTAACATTCATTCATTCATTTAACATCATTCTTTTACAATCATTTGACCTGAATTACTGAACTCATTTAGTGCCCATAGTGTTTTATACTTTTACAAAGTAATTCAAAGACATTTTTATATACGTCTTATATACAAAAAACCTTTTTTTTTGATTTTACAGTTTTTCAGACACATAGACATCATAGAATCAGCCTGTGAATCTCAACAATGGTGACAATTCTAAAGCATGTTGCAGTGCATTCTGGATGCAACCAACAACAACATATTTATAGCTCCAATCATGCATTGCTGCATGAATAAATAATGAGCTTATGTTCATCTGTTGATCTGTTTGTCACCATTGCTGAGGTTTCATACGCTAATTTTTGGTGCCTGTGTGTGCCAAAAGAAATATATATATATATATATATATATATATATATATATATCTATTTATATATATAATTATATATATATATATATATTATATATATATATATATATATATATATATATAATTATTTGGTTTCATTTGAAAAGGCTAACATTATGATGCCCTACAAGGACAGTGCTGCTATAATAGTAAACCTAACTCAGAAATTGGCCTATATATGAGTTCAGTGATTCAGTTCAAATGATTGTGAAATTATGAATTATGTTAAAACACAACCAACACCATCAGATTACCTTTTCTTTGTGTTCATCTGGCTGTTATAACTCACGTACAACAGCCAAACAAAATTTAAAGGTAATGATTTAAGGGTCAAGAGCCCAACTAAAGCAAACGTTGATCACCATAATGGTGACTTAGTACGGTTTCTCCTTCCGTGGTTCTGCTTGTTATCATCAGGTGTCACATCTGATGCTTAATCGTCACTCAATTTTTCACTTAATTATTCTCATTTAACTTTAACACTGCTTCACTGTTACTTTAACACTGCTTCAGTGTTTATATGAGTCCACACTCAAGAGTGTTATTTTAACACTGGGGGTTTTGCTGTGTAGACTCGACTCATCCTAGCCTGGCTGCGCCCTCCTACGCACTTCCGCTCAATTTCATTTTCCTTCAGTACTACGTCTGGGATCGCTCCATAGCCTTAGGTTTCCAGAAATCAATTTTTTGTAGGACCAATCAGCGAATAGAGGGAGTGGCTGAGAGCGATGACGTTGATGTAGCGCGTCAGTTTGAGTTTGGCAGCGGAGAAAGACGTGAGAAATGCTATTCGGTCCGTTGTTTGGAAAAGAAACTGCCGAATATACAGAATTTAAAGCCGGATTGTTATCGTCTCACCTCTTGTTGCACTAACGGAGGATCAAGTGAAGGAGGCAGAAAGGTTGGAAGTTCGTGCTGGGCAGCGCTCGGTGTGCACGATGACCGTGACATTTTGGACGGACGCTGTAGCCTGGTGTTCGGAAGCCCCGAGTCCTGGCTGCTAAACTATTGTTGAATATGCACTCAGGAGTCATGTCAGCTCATATTCCCAACAGTAAATTTACGGATTCTTGTGATGAATAGAACACTTTGAGCCCCTTTGTCTACTCGCGCAGGAGGTTGGTGTGTCAGTTTTACATGTTGTAAATCATACAAATTGGTTGTAATTTTTTAAAAATAATTGTCATAAATAAAAATGTGAAAACCCATACTTTGAAGACCATATTTT
This sequence comes from Hybognathus amarus, assembly GCA_030378365.1. Classification (NCBI taxonomy): domain Eukaryota; kingdom Metazoa; phylum Chordata; class Actinopteri; order Cypriniformes; family Leuciscidae; genus Hybognathus; species Hybognathus amarus. The sequence goes on along the minus strand of JAQIUQ010001268.1, from coordinate 502,327 downwards.
CAGTTTTAGATGGTTAATTTGTTTTAATAAAAAAAATGCCATATACAAATTTACAAACCACAGTCTATGGTACAAACACATACTTTGAAGACCATAATTAAGCTAATTAAGAAACAATAAGACGTTATATGAAAAGTTGTTATTTATTACACATATACAGATCATTCAGTGTAACTGTTACAGCATTTGCGGCAGATCAGAAATGACCGCAGCGGCGTCTGCATATTTGTAATGATTAGACACGGCTGAATGAATACGACCGTTGAATGAATACATCGCTGTCCTTCGTGTCAAATATGCATTTCGAATTAATAGTTGTTCCTAGATTAACAAAACCTGCAGGTCTCGTTGACTGAAATCCTATTGTAAACATAATCCTTTGATATTCGGACTTGCTGTTTCCAGCCGTTTCGGCGCATGATATACGTCACTCACGACCACACGTTAGCGATTGGCTATGGCAGATCCTGAGTGACTCTGGGCAGATCCAATAGTTTTGAACTTTAACAGTGAACCCGCCTACAAGGAAGGAAACGTTTCTCAATGGAGGGGGGCCAGACTCTATGTACAAATTAAATGTACTAGAGTCTGGTTGAACCAGGCTAGACTCATCCATATTTCTGAATAAAATATTATTTAGGCCATACGTTTAAGTTTTATCAGTCATAGTTTAAAGCAGCCATATAGTTAAATCATCTCTTCTCTTTTGTTTACCTTTAAAGGTTTGGTTGGACCTTTACAACCTTTAAAGGAAAAAGAAGTGGCTATTTGTTACAAATGCACTGTTAAAAATCGATACAGCTAAATATTAAAGACAATGTTTAATTGAAAAGTACAGCTGAGTAAAGTAGCCGGAAAGCAGATATCCTGTGTGTTTCATTGATTTTTAAATAATATTTTATAATCAAAACACAAGAGACATGGGATAATATATGTCATACTGTATATAATAAAACGGCATTGCCTCTAATTGTGTTTATAATAACAAACACAGAATTAAAGCTTTGGATTACAGAAAAATTGTTTTTGGAAAGACAAAATTAAATATCTTTTTTCCTCATGCTGAAGGATAACACCCTTACATGTGTTTAATATTCATAATAATGTGCTCTTCAGTAATTTAAGTTAGTCTACTCTGACTAAAATGGTTTTAGTTTATTAAATACAAAATAAAATTTCAGTCAAGAGATTTCTATTAAAAAAACAAACAAAAGATGACATTGTTACAGTGTAATTATATATTTAAGAACTGAGTTGGTAATAAACTACAAGTACTTACTTCAAGATTAGGGTAGGATTATAAATTTGGTTGAGGGTTAGTTACATATAATTATGCATACTTTATTGCTATGTACACTGTAAGTACACTTTAAAACAGTGTTACCAAAAAAACATTATTACTATTGTAATTGAATGTTGTGAATTCTTTAGTTGCGTTTTAAAGAGTGTGGTTATGGGACTTTTTGTCTATTAATCTGCTTTTGATAGAGAACCGTAAAGAGCGTAAGGTGTTAGACTACTGACTAATATTTTAACACACACAAAACAGGAAGTTCTCTCTCCCTGCCTTGAAAGCGCACCCCCCACACACACCCCACACACACACCAGTGTGTCTCTCAAAAGCACCATGACTAATGGAAGACCTTATGACCCAGCCATGCGCAAATGCTAAAAAAAATACTGCAGAAGTGACTGAGTTAACACACACCCTTCACACAGAACGCATAAAGCAGATCAAAGATATAGTATAAATACAACAAAAGACTGAATGTGCAGCAAACACGTTGAAAAAGCCCTGACTCTTCATTCCCGTACAGAGACAAGAGCAACACCGATTCCAGGAGATTCCCGGACAGCTGATGCCGTAACTACACTCATAGTTCTGCTGATTAATCTGATTTGGGTGGATTGAAAAGCCTATGGTCCTGTATCCTTACTAAGGAAATGTCACATGAAATGTCACATGATGGCCTTCTGTCCTACCTGAATTAATAACTTTTAACAGTGTATCAGTGCAAAGCCTCTCTATAATTGTTGTTTTTATATTGCACCTGCAGTTATTGGATTAATGCGGTGTAGTCAGGAAAGGCCGGTAGAGAGAAACGAGCGTGTGAGTTTGGCTGGTGCGTTTATACAGTGGTTCTTGCGTTCCCTTATCTTGTCGTTCAAGGGTTAATAGTCCCTTTTCAGACATTACAATAGTATGAATGTTTAAAAATATACTCACCAAAACTACAGATTATTTTTTACACAAAATCCATCCTTAATTCTTTCCTCAAGAAGACTTCAATTACTGTTGTACAGGTTCTAACTGCATTTCAGTTCCAACAATGTCGATCTGTTCTCGTCATATTTCTGGCATAAGTTTTAATTCGCTACTCGACAGAAGCACACACAGTCACCACAAAACATGACTATGTGTACAGCTGCCCCATGCTCTCACACAGAGTTTTGAACACAGTCAATGAGATCAGCAGGACTTTTGCCTTCAAAATCATTCGTGGCATAACTTATACATTTGTCAGTTCAGTTATTACCTGGAAAAATCGAATAGAGTCCCGTTACTCTGCGTTTAGCTCAGGCTGAATAAGAGATTTTTTTTCTGCTGGGGGTCGAGGAGGGAAAGAAACATTCATTTTTGGGTTGAAAAACTATTACATCTACAGGAATATATATTTAGTTTACGCAGTTCCCTACAGATGCGGATACTACCAGTCTACCAGTAGTAGACAGTCTGTACGCGCATCCAATCAAAGAACGAGAAAATACAGACGTTATTATACGCCTGCTAGATGGCCCCACTGCAGTCAAAGCGAAATCTGATTGGCTGATTAAATCTGATGGATTATCTGATTGGTTAAAGAAACAGTTTCATTGCCATTCATTTTATACAACAGGCGCCCACACTGTCGATTCTGAAGGCCTCCAGGCAGATTTATTTACCCGGCAACGCATGATGGCTGAAATATGATTGGATACAAGCTCTGACCATAAAAACATACTACTGGAAGCAGCACAACCAAGAGAAAAGCTATGAAATTAAGAGAACGAACTATTTGGAATAATTTAATATAAAAAATATATATTAAAGTGCAAGTCTGTGATTCTGATAGTGTTTAGGCCAGCAGAGAAGGCCTTGCTGGCCCTGACGGCCACCACACTGATATATATATACACTCACCGGCCACTTTATTAGGTACCCATGCTAGTAACGGGTTGGACCCCCTTTTGCCTTCAGAACTGCCTCAATTCTTCGTGGCATAGATTCAACAAGGTGCTGGAAGCATTCCTCAGGGAGTTTGGTCCATATTGACATGATGGCATCACACAGTTGCCGCAGATTTGTCGGCTGCACATCCATGATGCGGATCTCCCGTTCCACCACATCCCAAAGATGCTCTATTGGATTGAGATCTGGTGACTGTGGAGGCCATTTGAGTACAGCGAACTCATTGTCATGTTCAAGAACCCAGTCTGAGATGATTCCAGCTTTATGACATGGCGCATTATCCTGCTGAAAGTAGCCATCAGAAGTTGGGTACAATGTGGTCATAAAGGGATGGACATGGTCAGCAACAATATCTCAGGTAGGCTGTGGCGTTGCAACGATGCTCAATTGGTACCAAGGGGCCCAAAGAGTGCCAAGAAATATTCCCCACACCATGACACCACCACCACCAGCCTGAACCGTTGATACAAGGCAGGATGGATCCATGCTTTCATGTTGTAGACGCCAAATTCTGACCCTACCATCCGAATGTCGCAGCAGAAATCGAGACTCATCAGACACAGGCAACGTTTTTCCAATCTTCTATTGTCCAATTTCGATAAGCTTGTGCAAATTGTAGCCTCAGTTTCCTGTTCTTAGCTGAAAGGAGTGGCACCCGGTGTGGTCTTCTGCTGCTGTAGCCCATCTGCCTCAAAGTTTGACGTACTGTGCGTTCAGAGATGCTCTTCTGCCCACCTTGGTTGTAACGGGTGGTTATTTGAGTCACTGTTGCCCTTCTATCAGCTCGAACCAGTCTGGCCATTCTCCTCTGACCTCTGGCATCAACAAGGCATTTCCGCCCACAGAACTGCCGCTCACTGGATGTTTTTTCTTTTTCGGACCATTCTCTGTAAACCCTAGAGATGGTTGTGCGTGAAAATCCCAGTAGATTAGCAGTTTCTGAAATACTCAGACCAGCCCTTCTGGCACCAACAATCATGCCACGTTCAAAGTTCACCTCAAATCACCTTTCTTCCCCATACTGATGCTCGAGTTTGAACTGCAGGAGATTGTCTTGACCATGTCTACATGCCTAAATGCACTGAGTTGCCGCCATGTGAGAATGGCTGCTTAGAAATTAAGTGTTAACGAGCAGTTGGACAGGTGTTACCTAATAAAGTGGCCGGTGAGTGTGTATATATATATATATATATATATATAGTACATTGTAGAAATATTCTAAGTGAAATGCAATTTTTGAAAGTTTGCTGAGAAATGTTTCCTATAATGTCGCGTTCCAGGCAACCTGTATACCGCATCGGCAGCTAAGTTACAATGACCTGTCCAGCCCTCGACAACTTGCTACAAATTGGAGAAACAAACCCCGAAAAAGATTTATTCTTTTCTTACACTGAACTGTCTTCCTCTCTGATTTTTTAAATAATATTAGACTTTAGCATCCAAATACCTTTTTTGGGCTACTGCATCAATGGATGTAATGTCACTGTGTCAATTTTAGTGAGAGTGAAGGATGGTAAAGGCACCAAACACACAGTGCTGCAATTATTTTGCCATATACAATGAGTGAGAAGAGGAGAGTGGCGTGAGAAAGCCTGAAAGAGAAAGACAGGGATGGGGTAGGGAGTCATTAAGCTGTAAAAGTTCTCAGCAGGATATTGGATTTAGAGCTCTCTCTATCTCCATCTCTATCTCTCGCAGCACTAATCAGTCTCCCATTATGGCATCAGCTGGTCAACAAACTGTAAAGTCATAAAGTGTTCTTTATTATTAACAAGAGGGCTAGGAAGGGGCCCGTGTTTGGCTTGGGAGTAGATTGACTGGCCAACAGGGAGCACCTGAACTTTTCCCGGTGGGACAATCGCCAACCACAACCCCTCCACAACCCCACACATTTAGAGGTGTTATTTAGTGGAGCACCTGGGAAACAGAGAACAAAAGTCAAAGATGGAGCCACTACCTGGTTAAACCACATTAATCCAGCAGTCGCAGGACTGTCTCGGACACAGAGCTGACAAACTCCTGTTATTAAACTCCAAACACAGGTTAACATTCATTAAAGACTTTACTTTTCTCATAATATACACTACACATCAACACATTTTTCAATGATTCTCAGAACGACTCGATCTGATGATTCAGTCTCTAAATCCCTCTTCTCCGCAAGCTGCTCTGCTTTGATTGGCCAAACAGGCCCAGTGTGTTGTGATTGGTCTACAGAATGGGAACGAAACGCCCATTATCATAACATTAACTTTAGCTCCAGAGGCTTCCTAAAGTCTCAGCGATTGCACAAGACAGTAAGGATAGTGTTGATTTTACCACATCAATCCAAGAGTGAGTCTAATGGTGATGAAACACTGCAAGAACTACTTATGCAACCTGAACCTCCATCGCAAGAATATGTCGAGCACACATTTCTCAGTGATAAGCTACTCAGTCTGAGGCAAATTATGAGATGTTGCAGCTGTAATTCCTCACCATCAGCATTAACAAGAGTATGTCCATCAACAAACTGATGTGTATGTTTCTAATTTATTGCAGTGAACAAGTGGGAACTGTATCAATGACTGCGCTACATGTGTTCTACATGAAAATTTACCCTGTGTTACCTTGTCTAGTCGAGTTGTGCTCGTCTTGTGTGCTTGCGGTGCTTGTGACCTTTACCAGTCTTACTCTCTGTGTTTTGTGGCCTCTTACAAGGACTGTGTCACTGCCCAGCGTGAATTACCAGCTCTGCAAACGATCACCAAGAAAGGAGTCTTCTGTTTCAGCTGACCTGTAAAGTACACTGACTTTGAGCTTACTCCAGTTCTGACTGCCTATGTTCTTCATTAAAGACTATTGCAAGAACTTGCCTTTGCACTTGGATCCTCTGTTTCTTATGACACTGATTGAATGGTTATATTCAAAAAAGCATAATAGAGGAACTTTAAAGGTTCTGTGGTGAACATGAAACCAGTTTGATTAGCTCCATGTGCACTGAAGTGTCAAGGTTAACTGTAGACAACAGTGATTACAAGATTTCCACAAACACAGCACCACCACTATAAAAATGACCATGCAGTTGTATGACATTATGGTATTTTCTGTTAATGTCACTATTATTAGCCTAATATTAATTCTCAGGTAATATAAATGACAAACAAGGTTGTTTTATAGTGTTTAAGATGTTTTTCATTGCAAATAGCTTAGTTTTTATTATCAATATTATTGTTGCTGCTATTTTAGAAACCATAAACTCATGGTAATGAGGAGCTTGGTTTCCGCCCATCTTGATCTTACAGTTAAAACTCTGGATTCGATGCAAGAACTATAGTCATTTTTCAGGACTTTTGTTCAGTTCTAATAACTGCTGAATATTAATTCAATAATTGAGAGCCTTGCAATATAATGCAAAATTCAACACAAAAATATATTTTATTTAATGAATACGGCAGAATTTGAGCCCCAGTCCAGCCCAGATGATTCCCCTCTTCTAAAGCCAGAAAGGCTGTATGCACAGAAGTTGTTGCTGTTTCTGGAAACCTGTTTACTTCTGGTGATCTGGTGTTAATGCATCTATGCTTTTAAAGTGTTGCTGCTTTGAAATATTTTTATATTTTCTATAGAGATAAGTTGCATCTCTGCGCATTAAAGTCCCCCTGTGGTGAAAATCCAGCTTTTAATGTTGTTTATATGTCTATGGTGTATTTATTTTGCTTTAAGACAAACCACGTGTAAATTCATAAGTCGACAGCATTGCTGAGTTTTTCCTCCTTAAAACTGCAGTGAACCAAAGACAGTCTCAAAAACATGGTTTGAAATCGCTGGTGTTTCTTGACGTCACAAACTACCTTGTAACCAATCAGATCAACGTGTGATCATCAACCAGTGGATCTCTGAGCTGAGACAGTGAGTGTGAGGCGGGGCTCATTTGCAAATTCATATACTAAATGAGGCAAGGCTGTAGTTACATTAAAAATATTTCCAAGGAAAAAAAACTTTAAATATGTCATTTTGGTGAGTTTTTTTAAAGATCTCATTATTTTGAACACTAATCTATTCTGCGGTAGAAACGTGGCATGAAGATTGGCTATGAAGGAGACCTTGGGTCCGCTAATGGCCCCAGGGCCCTGTGTTGTTCCTAATGCGGGCATGGTCAACACATGATCATCACGTGGATCTGCATGTGTTTGAGTGAAGATGGGCAAAAACGGATGAGAACACAGAAGAAGAAGAATGATATATTAATCATTATCATGAATGATTGATTGATTTTATGAAAATATTATATTATGAGAGAAAGAAAGAGGGCACAAGGTGATATGAAACACATGAAACTTGCACAGTTAAAGAAAACCAATTGCCTGAATCAATGGCCTATTATCTGCGTTCGTCATATTTTACATTTTCAATGTTTTACCACAGAATGCAGCAATAGACCAATCAACATCAAGTATACCAGAGAGTCATGCACAATTATTTACAGTAGCACAAAAACAAGCCCAAGAATATATCTCTGCACGCAACTATTAGGGTCCAAGCGGAAACCATTTAAAGATAAACTCGCAAGCACATTAACCAGTTAAACTGTTCATTGTTTCACCAGTATTCCTGGTCTTTTTCATGCACATGTACAACCATTTAGTGCAGTCGCACGAGCAATACTGAAATAAATAACATGCGTACAATAATGTAGGGTAATGTTGGTGAGGTTAAAATATCAGGCGGAAAAGTGTCTTAAAAACTAATAATTGGTATGATGGGAAAAACAACAACTACAACAAAAGCTTAGGCTTAAAACATGAGAAAATGAGCCAAGGAATCTGGGGACATAAAAATATGAAACATCACCAAATACCATCATTTTGTTCTTGGGCCATGTAAAGAAAGGGAGAACAAAAACAGAACTGTGCATGAACCCATTAATATATTCCTGACAAAAACAGTGTTCCTGGCATTTTTAAAACTCTGCTTCTACATACAGCAACAACAAGCCATTACTGAATGACTTACACAGTGCATCCAGAACTTCACCTCTAAGCTTTTCTGTCGTAAAAAAATGACTGTTATTTCACCATGTCAAGAGTAGGAAATCAAGCAGAGTATCAGTTATGTGACATTTCCTCTATTTCAGACACACTGCATGTGACACTGAGGGCAACATAAACCCTCCCATGTTGTCATGTTATGAAAGTGAATTGCTTCTTTAAGAGAGAGAGAATACACTTGTGCTAGTTTCTTCACCAGAGGAACAAAAGACCTCTGTAATAAAAAAGCGTTGGTGGGTCGCACTACGCCCCCCCCCACACACACACCACACACACACACACACACACACACACACACACACACTCTGGTGGGTTCAACAGGTCACAGAAAGACGTTTTTTAATTACACATTCACAAAAAAAACACATGAATTTTCGCTCCTCTCATTGGCAAACAGGAAGCAGGAACTATTATTAATGCCACGTCCTGCCACACATTCCTCCTCCTATCATTCAGAAAAAGACACCTATACTCTAATTACATTACAGTCCTGAAAGCCACATACATGTAGCACATGCTAAATCTAACTAATTTAGCGTGTATATTAAATGACCAATTAAGATATTAATTGTCACACTGGCATTGGCAGTCATTGCTTTTAGTAGTGAATGTAGTGTTTTCCTTTATGTCAACTACTCTTCAGCACACACCTGTGGTTACCACAAAACTTTTAAATGTCAAACATAACTGCATTAAACACTAACTTAAAAAATACATAAAATAACATCTCAAATATTTATTCACCTTATTCAGTCCTAAGGATGTTGGGAACTAAAAATCCACTTCCCAGTCACTGAAGTTTTTCACAACAATGTCATTCAAGTTACCACAGCTTAATTTTGACCAAAAAAAAATCAATTAACTACAAATTTGAGTTCTATTATACACAATATTAGGTTCATGCTATAATCAACAATATGTCAAAAGAACTCAAACCAATCTTTTGAAAAGTTTTTACGGGGAACATGTTTCAAAAAGTCAACTTACAAACTCACTTATAAACGTACATAAAACATTTCAATCAGTTTCCCCCTTTTATTCCTCTTAATATTGTTGTGAATGTTCCTGCAATTACTGTGACCTTTATTTTGCTGTGCATACATGACCTTTTGCATAACGCAATAATATACAAAGTAATCGACAAGCACTGCTTCCATTTTTTTGTTCTCCAGTCAAAAGGTCTGAAAAAGAGCACTTAAGGCTAAGTTTTTGCAGAGACACACCACTGTCCCTACAGTAAACAGCCTCTCAACTGAGGGGTTAATGGACATCTGTCTAACTCACTTACAATTAAACCCACATCCTTTGTAAATGAAAGCATACACGTACCACTAACTATAGTGTTTAAAATGGAACTAAAACATACCCCATTTAAAACAGTCTGTCACTTTGAACTGCTGTAAAAATTCTAATAATAATAATTCAAGATGTGCAAGATCGACACCAATCAAGCAGCATATACTCCAACAGCCATTATGATTTAAAGGGACACTATGCAGTTATTTGAGCTTAATTTAACAGCTTCAGAGTTATTGAAATGGTTATATAACTTCTTTTGGGTTGAATGGAGGGCTCTCGGACCCCCCCTGGTGCCTGTGAGCGAAAAAATCGGCTCGCCGGCCTCAGCATCAGGAAGTATCAGCGTGATATCAGCTCTCGCAATGTAACATATTCATTTACGGCAACAGTTTGTCAGAGTTTGTCACACTTTCGTCATGGCGGAGCCGGCATATAAGATATAGAAAGCTAGGAAAGCATTGTCGGAGGAACAGAGAAAGAGGAAACAGCAGACTGAACGAGCGAGGAGTCAGGCGCGAAGCATAGACGTAATTTGCGTGTGATATGTCCCCATTGAAACATCTCGCAGCACGGATGTACCAATACAAACAAATAAAATAAAACATCTCCAGGTAACTGGAGTAGAGGCAGTAAACTGAAACAAACGAAACATTTATTTTGTTTGTTAAATAAGAGGCGATATGAAATGTGTTGTTTTTGAAATCAAGTGGCCAAAGTGCTTGTTGCCCATTGCTGCGATCAGTTTCAGTGACTCAGTGTTCTGTTGTGATATTCAAACGGACGCGCACTCATTGCGCAATCCGTTGCGGGGACAGAGAGACTCATCATTACTGTGAAATCACAAAACCCAATGCACAAAAAACATGTCCCTGCTTGAATTACAGCCACTAATAAACAATCGATGTTGATAAGGAAAATAAACTATACTTTTAGTAAGGATTAGAACCCAGAACCTGTGACACACATGGCAAAAGTTCTTCCTCTGGACCATTAAAGTTCATGGGGATATGTATTTAATCACGTGAAAATTCTCACCACTAACAACATATATTAGATCTCATTAAACGACAAATTAAACACAATGTACTATTGTATACTATGTAACACATCATGCCCTCCGTGAGTGGTATTTACGACAGTAATGTTAAAAACAAGTACTCCACAGTTATTTTAGGGGTCGCTGTTTGACAAAAACAGCATTCTCGTCTGGTGCTCTTTTAATAGGGTAAATCATATAATAATTTAAAGTTAATAGACAGCTTGGGATCAGCAGCACATACAAATATGGTCAAATAAATTGATAACATATTCTCCTCCCCAAGCAAAAAGATCAAAACCCGGTCAGACAATAAATACATAATTCAAAAATTCAACAAAAGACACATTCAGTTTGTTGCTGTTTGTCTTAGTTCTGAAAAGTTGTAAAATAATAATACTACAACTTGATTTCCCTGTTTACTCTCAGCATATCTCTAGTCCGTGCCATTTCTTTTCTAACATCCTCTCTGTATCTCGGCATGAGATATGAACAATTGCCATATTGAAAAAAGCTATGACTCCGAGGGAATAGCTTTCGTGGAAATGGCGTGATAAAACCTTGCGTCTTTTTGAGAGTGTACTTACAAATTTACTGTGCACACTTGCACCTCATATCCTGTCCTACTTTCCCCAAGGACATTAGGAGTTTCAGTACAGTTACTGCTGAAGAAACGTGCTCCATTGTCAACCTAAACTATTGTTAAGTAAACACTTAAACACTACAGGTTATTGGGTACCCAGCAGCAAGATTGAAGACCTACGACTTAATATAAAAGCTTCAACTAAGAGATGATGAGACTGTTTTTTATATTCTTGTGTGCTTTAGCCCTCGACCTAGTTGCACAAGTAGACAGTAGCGTAAAAAAGGTACTTGCGCAACTAGGTCGAGAGGCTAAAGCACTTTCTAAACTTTTTCCCTCTTCTTGAACTGAACTCCTTGGGTGACATCAGAGGAACCTTACTCCACTAAAACTGTGTAGCATATAAACTGACAAACGATTAATCGTGATTAATCGATATCCAAAATAAAGGTTTGTGTTTACATAATATATGTGGGTGCACTGTGTATAATTATTTTGTATATACATATAAATACACACATCTGCATGTATATTTAAGAAAAAAATATTATTTATATACAAAATATTTAGATTTATATATAACATAAATTATATATAAATCTACTGTATATACATGAAAATATTTCTTAAATATATACAAGCATGCGTGTGTATTTATAAATATATACAAAATAATTATACACAGTGCACCCACATATATTATGTAAACAAACTTTTATTTTCGGATGCGATTAATCACGATTAATCGATTTGACAGCTTTAGTTTAGACCACTGATCCTAGGACAGAGAAAGAGGTGCTTATACCACAAGGTGTGGAATAGATAACCTGCAGTGCTTGCATTACACTTTTATTTCAACCGCCTCCTCTTTGCCCTTTAGGAATTGGCAGGATGTTGTTTAGGCAAAATAACTCGCCTTCCCATAGACTCAGAGGTCTCAGGCAGTGAAGTCGCGCTCACAGGCTGCTGGGGTAAAGGAGGCGTTGAGACTCCGATACCCCGAACATCACCCTCCTGGGGTTTCTGCCAGTGCTTACGCTGTAAATCCTGAGGTCCTGATACGAGGAGAGTGGCGGATCCAGCAAGTTAGTGGGGGATAGAAAGGTAACGGGACATACACAACCGGTCAAAAGTTTGGAAATATTTAGATTATTTAATGTTTTTAAAAGTAGTCTCTTAGGGTACATTTACATGATAACAATACGCTTAAAACTGAGTAGTTTTTCCATTGAGTTTTCCACGTACAGACAGTGACAATAAACAGACAATATTGGCATACATTGTCAAAACGATCCCCATTCACACAGATCCGCGAAAACGACTAAAATCGTTTTAGATGGCGATGAAACACTACAGACTGAACACGTAATATGCATGTGAATGACGGCGTCATCGTCTTCAGAGATTCACATTTTTGTTGTTTACATAGACCGTTTTCAAAAACTTGCACTTTGAAACCCGTTCACGCCGTTGTCGTATAAATGAACGGCCAAAACGCATGAAAAAGTTTTATGTTTTTAGTTGAAAATGGTGTCGAATACAGCACCTTAAGCCTAAACCAAGCCAACGCCGACGAACTAGCGCTGATGAAAGCAGACTGTGTTGTTGCCTCTTGTCGTGGTAAAAAGCTGCACTTGAACACACCGAGAGAACTAGAGGTGACTGTCAGCTAGAATGTGCGTTTTGCGCCTGTGTTTAATGAGCCAACTGTCTATTACTGCAGATATATTAGTCTATATTCGTCATTCAGGAAAACCGACCCTGCCGTCTGCAGATACATACACCGTAAACAAAGTAACGCGTGCTTACCGTTTTGAATATCAATCCTGCTTAACACTTTCTTTATTCCACTCAGCTCATGGTAATATTGAAATATTCGCCAAAGAACACTCGGGTAAGAAGACGTAACATAAGAACAGCCTTCTATCTTTATCGTATTGAATTCTTGGCTTGCTGTTTTGCTTTTATTCTCGTGCACTGACTCTTTCACTAAGCTGAACAGCCAATCAGAGTTCTCTTTTTCTCTGACGGGCCTTCAACAAATGGGGCGAAACAATGCAGACGAGGACTAATTTCAGCCGACGGCATGAAACTGTGCAGAACACACCGAAGAAACTTAGTCGGCTGATGCACAAAAACTGCCCGACGGACGACCGTTGGCATAGTGTGTTCTAGGCATTAAATATCACCAAGCCTGCATTCATTTGATCAAAAACACAGTAAAAACAGTAATACTGTAAAATGTTCTCACAATTTAATTTAAAGGGGGGGTTGACTGCCATTTCACTTTTTTGATTTTAAATAGTGTGTAATGTTGCTGTTGGTGCATGAACAGTATCTGCAAAGTTGCAGCGCTGAAAGTTCAGTGTAAGCAGAGATATTGTCTTTTAAAAATCAGGAAGTATAATTGCCTACAAAAACGACTCGATTGGAACTACAGCTAGGTTACTACAGCTAGCTCACTAACCTACACATTTGCATCAACCACTCCCTCCGGAAAATGCAAAAGAGTGCATGCGCATTTTTCAGCAGCTCCAGCCTCCAGCTCGTTGAGTGTGTTGTGTTCACGCAGCTGTCAGGTCTTCTGTGCTCGGACTTCCCACGGACGCTGTACTTCGTCAACAATGGATACAATTTTATGTTTGATTATGTTCCTGAACGTGACTATGGTAATCTAGCTCTCTGTGCTCTCATGTATATATGTTTTATGAGGATATTTTTGATTTGATCAAGAACGTAAACTTGCCAACGCTGTTTGAGTATTAGTAGCCAGTCAGTTGCTATTGTTGCCAGTCAGATGCTATTGTGTAAAACAAACGTGTATAAAGTAAAAAAATTTAGCAAATTATCATTCAGAAATGTTTCAGTAAGAGACGTGTGTGGTGACGTCCTGTTTGACTCTCTTCATCTCTTCATCGGTCTGATTCTGCCTCAAACTGAAACTGCAGTTCAACACATATTTACATCTGGACCAGAGCTCATGACGTGCCCGTAAAGGTAATGGGCGTTAACCTTCCAGACAACGTGAGCGACAGTTTAGCCAATCACAACACACCGGCCCAAACTAACCAATCTGAGCCCACCGAACGTTTCTGAGGGAGTGTTTTCATAGAATCAGGAAGTGAACCGCTCGTTCAGGGGACAGAGGAGAGCGCGGCTGACAATAAAGGTGAAGTTTATGAAAAATAAGACTTTTAAAAAAGGAAAAACCACGAATACATGTTATATTGCACCCCATCAACACAATCAGTGCAAAGAAGAAAAAAAGGTCACCCCCCCCCCTTTAATAATATATGTTAAAGGGATAGTTCACTTTGAAATAAATTTTTTATATGTTTTAGCTTACCTCAAGGGCATCCAAGATGTAGGTGTCTTTGCTTCCACAGTATTTTCAGTTTTTATATTTCTCGGTCGGAACACGTTGTTGTCTGTGCTCACCACCTCGAAGATCATGCACAGAGAAGTCCGAAATTAAATATGATTTAATGTCTCGTAAATGTAAGTACCTTTGTAAGTAACCTTTCACTAAACATATTTAGATATATTGAAATCGTCTTTCATTGAATTTCCTGTATATCTAAATATGTTTAATCTTCACAGTGAAATGTAAAACTTTCAAGCCTTCAGATCAGTTGGACGTGGCTGTGGTTACAAAAGGTAAAAACAATATAAATAATACGTTCGATTTTCATCACACAAACCTCTCGTTTCATGTCTTAGACCATCAATGTGTACTTACATTTACAATCATTAAATCATGTTTAATTTGGACTTCTCTGTACATGCTCTTTGAGGAGAAACCGATGGTGGACCCCCTAAACCAAAGCATTATATGACTGATAGACAACAACGGTTTGACCAAAAAATATCAAAATTGAAAATACTGTGGAAACAAAGACACCTACATCTTGGATGCCCTGGAAGTAAGCTAAAACATATAAAAAATGAATTTCAAAGTGAACTATCCCTTTAAAATATAATTTACTCCTGTGATGGAAAGCTTCATTTTCAGCAGTCTTCAGTGTCACATGATCCTTCTCAGCTTTGTCTCTGTCGGGTTTCCAACCAACTATTTTGATGTGCATTTTGAACTGAATGAAATCGATGTATCCAAAAAAGGGCATGGAATTATTTATAATCATTTAATAAAAAAAAATCCCAATAGAACACGAATCAATTTTTTTTTGACCTGAATAAGAATATTGGAGATGGCCTTCTGCTCACAATGGAGACCTTGTGTTGTGGCCTGTCAGCACTCACCTGCTGTCTCTGCGGTCTCTTATTTCTCAGCCGGCTCCATGATGGGATGAAGAGGATGCTGCATCTGACAAAGACACACAGAGAGGGTTCAGATGAAAATGTGTGCGATGAACAGAGTCAGAGCTGAAGGATCCTAGTGTCCCCATATCAGCTAAGACAGCGACTCGTGGAGCTGATATTACATATACAGCAGCACCTCTGGTTATTCTAGCTTACCTCACGCCATTAATGTTTGCCAACTATAGGGTGTAATGAGGCAAAGTTAATACAGATTTCACATGAACATAACCTCTCCTTCAGGAAAACACACAGTTTATGCCACAGGCTCTTGATATGAACAATAATTGAGGTTACTGGGTACCAGAGAGGGTGATGTGATAAACCATTTAACTGGGTAACTGTCAATCTCACTTTCTACGTTTTTACACATGCCTGAAAACATATGAACTATGACTTAGTGTTGTTATCACACACAAAAAAGGTATTAATATGATTTCTGGAAATGGTAGCACGGCAATACCATTTTTTCGGTGCATGGACCACAGTAATGCCCGTTTTTACTAACATGGTAATACAATAAGTTTTAGGCATGTGCCTTGCAATGCCACGTTTTCTTTTTTAAGGTAAAACCACAGTGCTTCAAAGTACCATGTGTTTCTTTGTCATTGTTATTCTTTGAAATACCATGTCATTTGCTATCATAGAACATAAATATGCCATAATGCCACCACCTGACCACAGGACATGATGCACGTACACTTTGCAGCGAGGAAAGTGGGTGTCTAAATAGAGGCCCACAATGGCTTGGCCTGTTTTTATTGTGGGAAAAAGGTTACTCACTCTTTCTCACTCTCTGTGAAATAAAGCACACACACACTTACTATATAAAACAGGGACATTTCATAGACTTTTATTATGTTTTTATTAATATACATGTAGCTATAAATACCCTAACCCACACTCTTTCCCTAACAGAAAACTTAATGCATTTTACAATTTTAACATTCAGGTCAGAACCCGCGGCCATCAGAGCCGGGCTGAAGATGGTACCCGGGCGTGGCAGGGGGGCTCGACAGCGCCCCCTGGAACGTGGTCCGAACACTTGGTCCATAACTCAAACACGCTTGTGTGTAATAATATGAAACTCGGTACACATGTCGATCTCATCGTTTCATCTATACCTCACACTCTTACTTTTTACCCCAGCCCAACAGGAAGTCAGATTTTTGCGGTTATTTTTAAAACGCACGCAATGGAATTTTATATACTCCTCCTAGAGCTTTGATCCACATGGAACGAAACTCGGTCAGCCTGAAGTCAAGACATTGAGGATGAAAAATTGCGAGGGGATTTTTGATATCTCGAACGGTTTGGCCGTGGCGAGGAAACGAATTTATGGCGAGAAACGTGAAACAGGAAGTGTGTTATAACTTCAGCATACATTAACTGATCTTGATGAAACTTCAGCAGTGTGTTCGCTGTAAGAGGACGATCACATGGATGTGACTATTGTGAGTCAAAGTTATAGCGCCACCAACTGGCAGCAGGAAGTGTGTCACTTTCACAATGCTTTGAAATCAACCTCTTATTACAACCTCCAAAAGTGGGGTTGTTAGTTTTTTCTACAGTTACAAAAATCGGTATGTATATTGTACTCCTCGAGCTGGACAACTTTCTAATTGACACTCATTAGGTAGGACCCACAGAATGTCAGATATTTTTGTTTGAATGTGGTCATGCTCTCTCTGAGCCTACGTCTCTCTCTCTGTCTCTGTGTCTGTGTGTGTGTGTTTGTAGGGGGAGGGGTCTTAACCATTTCACTGCTGTGTGTATGGCCTGCATAAAAAAAGAAATGCCTTAAGTCTGGTATTTTTTTAAATAAGTTTTTT